>NW_004624733.1:9873523-9893812 GCF_000247695.1 Heterocephalus glaber | reverse complement strand
TTATTCAGAAGTGTGTTGTTCAATTTCCACATGTTTATGAAATTTTTGGTTTCTTTTGCTATGGCTCTCCAATTTCATCGCACTGTGGTCTGATAATATACAGGGGATAACTTCAATTCCTTTGCACTTACTTAGGGATCAAGAATATTCAAAATAACCCATTTTTTTCTGTATGAAAATTTGATCTAAATCATTACTTCTCTAGCAGATTATGTTTAGTTTTTAATATCTCATCAAGAATGTCATCAAATGGCTATCTGACCAGACCACCCCCGCTGTGGCTAGACAGTTCCCATGAAAGGCAGCAGAGTCAGGACAACCTGGGAGTAAAGACTACAAGTCAGCAGCTCTGCCCACTGAAGAAATACTTCAGAGATAAGTGTGTGGGCATCTCAATCAGCCAACATTTAGAGAATCTTTGGTATGTATCAGAAAACACAAGCACTTTCACACAAGATATTTCATGGAAATCTCATCAGAAATCTGGGAAGTAATAGTTCTTACCAACCAGAAAAGACAGAGGCTCACAGAGGTTGGGTCACTGTCTTGAGAAACAGCACTAGGATATAGGAAGGCCAAAGTTCAAATCACCTGTTCTAAACATAATTGTTCTGCTCTTTGTCCTCTTTCACTGGCATTCCCATTACATCAACCACTTTGGAGAAGCAGCCACAAACAAAATACAGCCCTGGCCCTGAGGACTTTTTAACTGTATAGAGCAAAGAAATGTACCAGGACACTACAAAAATTAATGTTAGAAGAAAATTTACCATGTACCAGGCATGGAGCAAGGCTCTCTGTAAGCATTTCCCAAAGTCAACCAGATGGAGTAGGAGCTTCTATGGATCTTTGGGCTTCATATGTGGAAGCCCCAATCCCAGTGTGAAGGTATTTAGAGATGCTATTTAGTCTTTGGGAGATAATAAGTAATAAGGACAGGGCCTCATAATCAGATTAGTATCCTTATAAGAGGAGACAACAGTGAACTTATTCCCTTTCTCTCACCACATCTATGCAATGAGAAAAGGCCTCGCAGAAACAGTAAGACATTAGCCACGTTAAAACCAGGAAGATAGCCCTCACCATGGTCTGGCCATACTGGCTCCCTAATCCCAGACTTCTGGTCTCCAGAACTGTGAGAAAATAAATGTCTGTTGTTTCAGACACCCAAACAATGGCATTTTATTATAGCAGTCCGGGCTGAGTAAGATGATGTTATTATTCTAAATATTTTAAAGATAAGGAAACTGAAGTTTAGAGAAGCTAAGCAACTCACCTAAGTGCACAGTTTTTTAAGCTGTGACCCAGAGCCTCCTGTGGGTAACTATAAAGCCCTTATCATTAATCACCTTGTTCTAATTCCACCATGGCCACAATGAATCAGGTGAGAAGCTGTGACCACAGCAGGATGTCATCACAAATGCTGAAGGAGTCTCCTTCAGGAGGACCATGACCTGTGAAGCCAACAGGAAGAACCCCAAGTAAACTCAAACTCGGCCAGGTCTTTGGAGAGATCAAGTACCCTCCATGTACCTAAGAGCATCTGATCATCACTCAGCTGTGATGAGCACAGGCCAATCTCTGAGTCAGCGTTTGCATCTGACTGGCTTCCCAGGGTCCACACTTATTCCACCATTCCACAGATAAAAGAAGTCATGTAGCCACATCCTTTCCATTTTTGCTTAGCTTTCCCCCTGCTTATGAGTGCCTCAAGGACAGAGAATAGATCTCACTAATCTCTGTGTACCTCCTGACTGCCACTGCACCTGCCACAGAGTAGGCATCAATCAATAGTTGCTGAACCAGGAAGCAACTTTTTAGAAGGTACTACATGAAAATACAGGCCATGCTATCAACATGAAGGTTCAGGATCCAGCTCATAAAAAGTGTTCCGTTGGTTTCCTAGATTTGTTGAGCCAAGGAAAATCCACTTATCAGTTGTACGCAAATGATATCTGTTTTTACATCCAGACTGATTCAGCTTAGTCTTGGACCAAGTAATTTTTAGAAAAAAAAATTACAAATGACAAAAATGTAAAACAATGATGACAAGAGAGGAAAATCTCATCCCTGAACAGAGTAGGCATTCAATTAGCGTTCCTTGACCTGTTGGAATTCATTGGCCAGCAACTCTTACTGGAAAAAAGAGCTCATGCTAGAGTTTGAATCACTGTTCCTATCTAAGAGGGCAACATGACTCTCATCATGCCTTTCTAATAAACATATGTTATCTCTGTGCCTCCAATTATAAAGGTTACTGCAACTTAAAATTACATTAAGAGCACCAAAGGAGCCACTCCTGTCCTGCAATGTCTCACATACTAAAACTCAGTGACAGTCTGCTTCTGTGGCCAATGAAAGTCCTGAGCTCCTGGCCTCTGAATTGAAGGTTTTCATACTTAACTTGCATAAGAGAGCTTTCTCAAGGAATTAAAAAATTATTTTATTTAAACACCTACCACCAGATAACACAACCTTGGCCTTTAACACCTAAGCCACATTTCTAAATCGTCCAAACATTTAAAAAACAAAAAAATACTGCACTAAGTTTTACAAAAGATGTTCAGAATGGCCCTGAAACTCAAGCCATAGAAAGTGCTTGATCCACCAAGCTGGTTTGTGTGGAAACGTCAGTCCTCACTCTGCTCTTCCATTCATTCTGATGTCTCAGTGATGGTAGGATAATAAGGATTTGGAAAACAAGAATCACTTGGGCCCTTCCCTCCACTAAAAGACAGGGCTTGATATGGTAAGGGAAATAACAACAATATTTCTAAGCTATCTCGGTTGCTATGCAAAAAAAACCAATTATAAAAAGGCTCCTTTCCCCTGCAGGAGGGCAAGCTCTCTGTTCATCAATATTTCATGCACTGTCATCTGTGCATTATTTAATAAAGCAATTGAGGGGATGAGTTTATTTTATTTTTCAACCTTTCCACAAGAGACCCTAGGCCTGCAGGACTTGTGGCACTAGAATTCAGCTGGCAATCATAGAGATATATTTTCTGAGTTTTTGAGCCTGGGGGCTGTTTCTAGTTTTGACTACACACTCCCAGGGTCTAACCCATACTCCTTACCCCGGGACACTCAATCTGCCTCTATTTGTGCTGACAGAGGTGAATTCACTTCGGAATTCAATTAAAGGTGATGTAATTGATCACTAGACATTTAGTGAGTGCCACACTAGGGGATACAAAGCTTATAAACTAGGGTCCCTGCCCTCTGGAACTTAATAGTCTCCACAGAGACAAGACGAGAATGCAGAAACAGGCAACAATGAAGACTACAAACCAGCTAAGGACATGACTGACAACCACAAAAGTAACACACAAGCCTGGTATGTGAAGAGCAGTCAGTACCTGTTTTCTTTTCTTATCCCTCCCCTGACTCAATATCTAATTATTCTCACTTTTTCCCTTATGTGAAGGGACCAAATCTTTTCCTGAGTCCTGGCAAGGCAGTGGCCAGATAGAGTCTGAGTTAAGCAGCAGACCTCTTTCTGGGGGCATCCAGGGAGTGACTCAAAAAAATCCAATTCCAATCTTTTAAATTCAGCAGCAACCTTGGTTTCTGCCCACTGTCCAAGTCTCCCAAGCAGTTCTTGAAGCCTTTTTCACGCTGATAAATCACCTTTTAAGAAAAAGTTTGCCAGTGCTGCCTTTTGTTTCTTATGACCAAGACACTGACTGCTAAGTACAGGAGAACTGTTTGTTGAAAGAGAGACTGAAGCTGCGATCCAATTGTTCCTCCCTCTCATCACCTGAGCATACTGAGCTTGTGTTCAGGGTACCAAAAATATTCTTCTAAGGCCATAATGCTTCAAAAATGAAAACTAAACAACACCAAGCTATGGGCTGGAATCATGGTAAACATCAGATAACAATATAGATTGATTTTATAGTTTAGCATCAATTTTATTTTAAATTGCATTGCATATGAGGTCAGAGCTTAGGGATCTGAAAATTTCATCAAATATCTGTGTATTTATCAAATTTACTTAATGAAAATATTGACTCCTTAAAAGTAAACCCTGAACAACAATTACTACATCTTAAACATCTACCTACTATACAGCTAGCATCACTTCTGTGTTAGATGTCACTAAATTCTACGTATACCTATTATTATTTAACCTTCACAATGTCACAAAGTATGTATTATTACTTTTGTATAATAGAGGGGATAGAGGCCCAGAAAAATGAGTAGCAGGCCTCAAATTATACAACTGATAAAAGATGGATCAATCTGAAACATAAACCTACTTTAAGAGATTTGAAAGCATCTGTGTCTACCACCTCACCCCAGAAAGAATGGCTGCTATCAAGAAATCAACCAATAACAAATGCTGGCAGGGGTGTGGAGAGAAAGGAACCCTTCTCCATTGTTGGTGGGAGTGCAGACTGGTGCAACCACTGTGGAAATCTGTATGGAGATACCTCAAAGAACTAGGACTAGAAGTCCCATTTGACCCAGCTAT
Organism: Heterocephalus glaber; assembly: GCF_000247695.1. The sequence continues at coordinate 9,889,335 of NW_004624733.1, read as the reverse complement.
TCCCCTGCAGAGTATCTTCCCAAAAGAATTAAAAGAATCATACCACAGCAATATACGTGTACCCATGTTTATAGCGACACAGTTTGTAATAGCTAAAGCTAGGAAACAACCCAAGTGCCCATCAACTGGAAACTGGATAAAGAAGATGTGATTGTTTTTTGTTTTTTGTTTTTTATAAAATGTAGTACTACTCAGCCATAAAGAATGAGAAACTAGAGGCATTTATAGCTAAATGAATGCATATTGAGGCCATAATCTTAAGTGAAATAAATAGGACACACGTGTAAATACAGAATAGTCTCTCTAGTGTGAGAAACTGAAAGTGTAAATAAGGATTAAAACCAATAATTGATAATTTGAAATAGAAAGAAAAGGTCCAAAGGGGTAGGGGAAGTGGGAGGGGAAGGGGAAAGGAAAGAAGGGAAAGGAAAAATTATGAGAAAAGAAAAAAACGGAAACAAAGTCTATGTAAATAGGGAAGGGAGGAGAGGGTGAAGGGCGCACAGGTGGGGAAAAAGCAAGAACCAAGATACATCATGCACAGGTACAAGCACCCAATGATAAATGTAAACATATTGTATACCTCACTTGTACTAATAAAAGAACTTAAGCAAAAAACCAAAACAAAACAAAACAAAAAAAATGCACCTGTGTCTAACCTAACTACCAAATTATGCCACTAAATGACTAACTCTTGGGTGCATAATAAGGTGTTTTCATAGTTAACCCAGTTCTGAGAACAGAAAGAAACTTTAGGCATATCTAGGGTAGCGCTCTTCTTCTACCTAAGCTTTCCTTCTGGAGATAGAGACCCCTTCTCCAATGGAGGCAAGCACTTTCACACAACTCAAGGCAGAAGGTACTAGTTACATACTTAGCTGTAACCCTCCCCTCTAAGTTTAAACATACTTCTCTCCTCTCCAGAGGGCAGAGACAAGCTGACCCAACTTAGTGGTAAATTGGCTTTCATACACTTCAAGACAATTGCTAGATCTCCCTGCAGGCTTCTTTTCCTGGGGCTACAATTCATAATTATTTTTCATACATGCCCTAATTTCCAACTCCACAATCAAATCTGTTGCTCTCCTGAAAGCTTTGTCCTAGCTGTCCCTTGCAGTCAGTGATCCTGACACATGAGCATTTTACCCTGGGCCCAGGCTTTTCAATATTTCCATGTCTAACTCAGGCATCTCCATGAGGGTTATGAAAGTAAAAAGAGGGGCAGAAATTAAAAGGCCATTCTAGAATGTGGGGATTAGCCCCAATTCTAAAAAAGGAATATAACATCCAGAACAAATACCACCTAGGTTTGGTATCAGAGAAATCAATGGCCTTTCATCAGCCTCAGTGCCCTCTAATGAATGCCCAAGGCAGGCAGAAAAGAGGCCTCCTAAACACTCCCACTGAAAAGAGTGACAGAATAAAAGGTTTCAAGAAAAGGTATTTGCCAGGGTCAAGGCCACCACCACCTTGCACATTCAGTCTACTCATTACACCCACCACCACATATCTTTGAGGATAATTCCCATCATTCTGTAGAAATCTACAATTTAGCCTTGGCCCCAAGGAGATCATAAAATCATAAAAAGAAAAGTGACAGACATCACCAGAAAAAAAAAGTCAAATTAGTATGGAAATTACAGCTATGGACAGGGAGAAATTATTGCCGACATGAGGCATTAAGAGCAAGCTTATAGAATGGGGACACTGGAGCTCTGGATGCTGGAAATGGGCTCCAAATATGGGCAGGGTGAGACATGTAGAAATTGTGGGTAGGGAAAATGAGGGACCAAAGCACCAGAGCAGTGATGGGCCACCCAAGGCCAGGGAAAACAGGCTTTTGAGCAAAGTCATAATGTAACTGGAGCTGTACATGATTCAATAGTTTTATAAATGCAATTGTTCCATCTCTATAACTAACACATAAGCTGTTTATGGGCAGAGCATACAACTGTCCTAGAAAATGGCACAAGAGCAAAGAGGCAAATCTGATGCTTGATCTACCCATTATATTGGGTATTTGCTGGATTGTTCTAGTAAGTGTTACAGTGAGTCAGGACAGCATAGTAGTTAAGAGCTCAAGCTCCAGGTTCTAAGTTCAGCTTCACTATTCACTTGCTGGGTGATATTGTATAAGTTACTAGACTCTACTTGACCTCATTTTATTTTTTGTGTAATTTATGAATTAGAAAAGTAATTATATCTATTCTCACTGGGTTATCAAATAATGCATGCATGTAAAAACCTGGCATATAGAATGTGTTTGATAAAGTGCCAAAAGCATCACCTCCAGGCCCACTCATCTCCTCTACCACCATCCATTTGTATAATTTAGATATATGTATAGACATAGCCCAACACACACACACACACACACACACACACACACACATGCACACAGAGGCTTATTGCTATCAGTAAACAGTCACTCTTTTTGGGAAAATGTGTAATTTGTTCAAAACTCACTATAAAATCTGTTATCATAGTAAATACAAAAGGCTTCAACATCTATTGTCAACTACATTTATGCTATCGCTAATGCTACAGGAAGAAGCTTCTGGACCTGAGTATCAAATGCAGGGGAATGCCAAGTTTTAAACTTCTACCCAGTCTTCCTAATGATTGAATTAATCTTTGGCAACAACAATTAACAGTACTGACCCTCTCACTTTATAGGCTCCTAAAATTAAAGTTCCCAGCAAAGCTCACAGCAATGTTTCATTTGTCTTTGAGTAAGGAGATTCTTGGCTCCTTAATCACACAAATGAGCAATATGTCCTCAATTCCCTCCAGCGTCTGCCATCAAAGTCACATTGAGCAGGCTCAGAGGCAGGTGCTCTTCTTTTGGATTTCCTACAGCTCTGGAGGAAGAACTGCTTTCTCCTTGACAGTGAACAGAATAACATGAATGACCATGCCCTCAAGAAGCTAGGAAGATCCTGGATGTCTTGGTGGCCATTTAGACCCTGCTAAAGTCAGCATGAAGTATTCCAGGGAAAGGCTCAGCATCCTGACAGGCTTTCAATAATTACAAAACTTTCCCCACCATAACTCATTGTATATGTGTTTGTACACACACACACACACACATTTATTTACCTTACTAGAAAGGTACATTTTTATCAATAATTAGAAATGTCTGTAAGAACCCATTACCCATAAGGTTTTTGGATAAATGAACCCTTCACTAGAAAAGGCAATAAACCAAAATGATGCTCTTGTCAATACAAATCAGCTGGAGTAGCAAGACAGGCTGAAGGCTAGCATGGATAGAAAAGAAAAGTGACGCTTATAAATTGCATAAGAAGCTAGTAATTGGCCTACAGCCCATGAAATGTGACAATAGTTGATGCAATGCAAACAAATCCTAAGGCCCCCTCTTCCCCTCACAGTTTTCTCCTAAAGGGCATTCAGGCAGGTGGTGGTCAGGATGGACCAAGTGTGGTGACCAGGTCTGTCAACATAAGAGAATAATCACAATCTATTTTGCTTTATTTTTTATTTTTTGCAAGTTCATATCATATCCTCATTCTGGAAGAAATTTTTCAGCAGCACCAAAGGCTGGGCGTACTTATAGAAAGGAATAAAATCCCCAGAGACTAGAGAAAAGAATTAATTAACAGAAGGCTGGATGCAGTGTGCTCAGGGAATGGAGATGAATAAATGGCCTCACAGAGAAGCATCTGCCCCTCAATAATGAAATGTCTGGTGTGCTTTAGTACCTGCAGAAATTCCTCCAGCAAAAATCCACCACATAGAGTTAAAGGTAACATTAGTTTTCTTTGAAATCAGGGCAACTTTAGCCAGTGGGCAAATAAGTGTTCTGTGGTCTAGGTTTGCCAAGGGCTGTCCTCGGCCTATCAAAGACATCTTCAAAGGGGTCTGGGTATGGAAAGAGACCAAAAGCTCCTTCGCTTAGAAAACAGCCCTTGGCCATGGCTGGGTTGAGGAGTACGAGTCCAGCATGGGCAGAAAGTGAGGGTGAAAGAAAACCCAGGAGAAAAGCAGCCCCAGGGCAGCTGAGAGTAAAGGGGAAGAGGTGAAGAGGAGAAAAACAAGCAAGAAAAGAAAGAAAGGGACTCATACTTCTGGAAAGGGGCTCTAGGAGGACAGGGAGGGGGAAATGTCAGGTTTGGAAAGGAGAAGAAAATGGAAATCTTATGAGATAACTAAGTTTAAAATTTCCTGTAACATTAACACACATTAAAAAATTGTTTATTGGACTTAAAGCTAAAAGGAAAGAGGATAGAGAGCCCAAAGCATTCGCTTTAAAGAGGCTTTGTAAGAAATGTCACATTTTGTAGAAATTACATGTTTTGTAAGAAATGTCCTAGAAGAGTGGGAATAACAGTTTTCTGACAGAGACTGGATGGGAGCCATGGAGCAAGGCTTTCTTCATGGGGCTCAAGGAAGAAACCCAGGAAGTACTCCTGCCCTCCTTCAGCTAGTAGAGGTAAGAAAGGGCCAAGCACCCATGAGGTCAGAGGAAACAGAAGGTTACCTTTGGGACTTCACTCCAAAGCTCGATGAGTGAGCAGGCAGAACATGAATCTGAGACCATTTCATACCCAGCTTACCACACTGCCTGACTCAGTGCCACCGCTGCCTCTCCATGACCCTGCTGCTTCCCCACTTTGATGTCAGCTAATCCATGTGTTTGGTTACTTACCATTTGTTGTCCTGATCCAGGGTGAGTCTTAGGAGAAGAGGGAATTTCTCTGTCGACCTCTCTATCCTCTGGGCATGACATGATTTGCAGAACAAGTGAAAGAAACCCTCAGTAATTCCAATGTAGTCACATGAACAGAGCTGTTGGCATCACCCTCTCTGAGGTGGAGAGCAGAAGTCTCATGCATGTGATATCTGGTAATGTTCAGGATGCTTGATCCAATTGATCCTAACAACTTCCCAGGAGGAAGCATCAATAGACACATCTTATATTTAAGGAGACTGAGGCTCAGAGGCCAAAGGACCTGATGTTTTGCATAAGGGAAGAACAAGAATCAAACTCCTTTTACTAAAGAATCCTTTGTGGGAGGGAGAGATCAGATTCTAACATGAGCCCAATCCGCTCATAGTCCTCTGAAGAATGGTAGTCAGTGTCACCTCATACCAGCCCTGTGTCCTCCTGGGAGAAAGAAGAAATGAAGAATTTGCTTGGTTCCGAATACATCCATGTGCAGTGATCTTTTCTATTATATTAACCACTATATCCCCTGGGCCTAGCAAAGGGTGTGACCTTGGTATTAGTTCAGTAAAGGGCTAAATCCCCTTCTCCATCCCTAGGGACTGACAAAAAACCTGGCTCTGGAAAGCAGGTCCTCAAACACTAATGATGCATGGGGGAGTGAATGGTGCCTTCCAGTCTGAAGCTTAATGAATGACTGGACACAGAGCATTTCTAAGACTATGCAGGGTATTTAACTCTAGGACTATTTTTTTCTCCAACATTAAAAATAGAATTTTTCGTTACAAAAATAGGACTATGGAAAAAGGCAGGCTTCATTCTCAGGAGCATTAAAAAGACATCAGTATTGGCTTAAAAAAGCAAAGGAAAACAAACAAAAAAAAGCAATGGAACCTGGTTTTAGCCATACTCACCGAGAAAAAACAAAACATCTATCCCCTTTTCCTCATTCTATCTGAAAATAAAGGCTCTGGCTCTCAATCCCTCTGAGAACATCTGATTTAAGCTCTGACTTCATTGCAGAAAAGTCACCGATATTTGCTGTCTTTAATAGGGTATAATGCCACCAATTAGTTAACTTACACATTTTAGTTGCCACATAGGGTGAATGACAGGCTTGCAGGGCTGAGAGACCTGCAGGGGTCCCTCAGCTTCCTCTTCACTTTATCAGAGCATCCTGAAGCCCTGTGTCCAGCACTCTTTCATGACATCCACTTCTTCTTTTTTTTTTTTTGGTACTGGTGATCGAACTCGGGTCCTTGTGCTTGCGCAGCAACATCCACTCGTTCAACCACTCTTAGCCTCAAATTTTTCCTAGCAGCAACTTAAACCTTGCATCACATCATGGCAGATTGTTTGCTTTGCTTTCTGCCCAGCAGAGATTGTTAAAGTTCATTCCCAACACTGGGCAGCAAGTGCCTTGGGCAGAAGACATTCTCCAAGCCTCAAGTCACTGACTTGCTTGCTGTAAGATTGGGGATAAACTTGTGCTAGAAAGAAAACAAGAGCTGGACCAGTCCTACATACTTTACAGGGCTTTTGTGGGGACAAAACACTGGGGAGGCCTCTTCCCTTGGACCACGTCCTCTCTAAGGATGAAGCCCTGCCTCCCTCCTATCCTTCACTCACTAACTTTTACAGAGCCCTCGACAGATGTCAGACACTAGAGTGTCACGGGAACTTCTCATTTCACCCTCTGAATAACACCACAAAATGATTATTAGTGTCTTAATTTGATAGTGAAGAAACTGGGACTCAAAGAGGTTAAGTCATTTGCTCAAAGTTGCACAGCCAAAGTGCCTGAGTAGGCATTCACCTGGATATGACAGAAATGAGAGCCCGGCTCCCCAGCCCTCTCGCACCTGTCTCTTCCTCATCTCTGAACCTTCCCCCAGACACAAACACATGTGAGAACTTCCCAAATTCAACATAGCGTACTTTATGCAACAAAAAGAAAGATGCAAGTGTAAGTGGCTGTGATAGTTAACTGACTGCGTCAACTTGAGTAAGAAATGCCCAACTAAATTGGCTCCAGATAGTTCTGGGTGTGGGAGACCCACCCTAGGGAAGATTATCACCGGAATGCTATAAAAAGGAATGAAGAAGGAAGGCTCCCTGCTGTTTCTTCAGAGGAGCTCCAGTCTTAATCTTCACCTTGGATGCTGTCTCCTGGCTTCCAGGCCAGACTCTTCAGCCTTCCAATGTGGACTCTTCAACCTTGTGGCATACACCCTTCAGCTTTCCATTGCAGACCTTTCACCCTCCTTGTATGGATTTGCACAGGACATGATAGTGGGCTCCAGGCCTTTTGCTGGATCCTACGGACCTCCAGTGTGCAGGCAGACCTCTGCACTCTTCCACACCTGACTCAGTGGGCAGCCATTGTAAGCCAATCTTGTAAATTCATATATATTTATGTGTAGATAGATATAGATACCCATTAGAGAAACATATAAATGTAAGATTATATATATATATATATATATATATACAGTATACCTTGCATTTATATATCGTTTTCTCTAGGAAGCACTGACTGATACATATGCTATTATTAATTAATATTACCTTTTGTAATAGCATGAATAATGTTTGTAAGTCTGCCCTTAGTTTTAATAAGGACGTTATGGTTGGGGTGGGATAAGTGAGGAAAAAGGGATATATGACTGAAAACAGGCAATGGTTGGGATGGGATAAGTGAGGAAAAAGGGATATATGACTGAAAACAGGCATATTACTTGAGCTGTCTGTCCCTATACCTCAATGGCTCTGAGCTGTATACTATTATCATTTTATAGGAAGGAACAACAAACATAAAGAAAGCTCTAGCTTCCTAAACCTAAAACCACTGAGTCTTATTTTGTAGACTCTGCTACCAAAATTCCCAGGGCTTATAATCACTGTTCTGGGGAGACTCCCAACACAGTTCCACCTGTCACCCTACAAACCCCAGTAGCAATGGCCAAGAAACACCTCCTCCTACCCTGCCTGGCTGAAAGGAAACCAGACAAGCCATTAATTTCAGAATATTCAGGTCGGAACTATATGGATGCCTCATTTCCACTCTTCTAGCTTCCCTCCTACCCTCTTCTGATGATTACAGTCTCAAAATAGAAACCCCCAGGGTTCAGGAACTGGGATGATGTTTAAAACACAACAGAGCCATGAATGAACTCTTCATTTCCTGTTGTTACAATAAAAACTGAAATAATGTGCAATCAAATGGGTTGTGTGGCAGGTTTGGCCTGGAACTGCATGCACCTACCATGAGCTAACCGTGAGGCCCTGGGCAGGGCACTGGGGAGAGATGGTAAATAAAGATGACCTCAAAATTAAAAGCTCAAGGATCTTTCAGCTCAGCATGCCAGCCTCAAAAACAACTCTAACAAATCCCAAAGCATGGTGGGAAACAAGGAGGCCAACTAGCAGAAATGTAAAGGCTCAACAGATGACATATAAGTAGCTGGGTCACGCATTACTAAAGAACACCCAAGATTCCGGCAGGTGGAAGTGAAGTATTCTGGGTAGCAGCAACAGCATGAGCAAATATGGGGAGGAGAGGAAGTAGAGGCTGTGGTGTGGGGCTGCCTAAGGATGGTCTAGTCCAGACAAAAACAAGCATAACCACAGGCACTGTGCTAAGTCTGGACTTTGGTCTATCATCAGTGAGAACCACTGTAACTCTCTGAGGAGAGGAGTGCCACAAAAATATTTGCTTTTCGGTCATTCATTTTATGAGCTATGGATACTGTGGTTCTGCTCACAAAGCAGGGCTATCTCAAAATTTTACTTTAGAAATTACAAATCTGGGCTGTATTTAGGGAGTGAAAAAAACAGCAGGAGACTAGAAGGGGCCTCAGTCTCTTACTTCCCAATTCTAGAAACTTCCACCTTGCCATCAGCTTTGCACCTCCCTTTTGCTGCATTTGAATAAAACATTAAAAAGAGTTGGAAACATGGTCCCCGTGGGGGCTGGAAACTCTGGAGCATTATCTGACAAACTGGCTTGCTGCTGTGTAAACTCCCAGGGCAAATGCAAAGCATGAGCTAATCTGCCACCATCACAAATTCTCTGAGCTGAGGATAATGTATGATAATCTAAATCAGGCTGGGCAGATGCCTGTCTGGGAAATCTGATTAGTATTTGCTTGATGATTCCCTTTCATTCTCCAGGAGACTACAGGGCATGACAGACAGGACCTGGCCAAGAAGTTGACATCCCCCTGGTGGTCCAGGCCCCCAGGCATCTGCCAAACTTCCACTGGTGGCTAAGGGAAAGGCAAGGACAAGAATCTGCAAATAGTTTGGAAGCAAGGGACTCATGGAAAAACACCCCAATTGATCAATGCACAGCCATAAAGACCAGGGCCTTTTTTGTATTTGGAACATACATAAAGCACAGGCTCAGTGGTGCCACATATTCACTTAACATCCCTCAACAGATACCACCAATTCTGGAATAAGGTTTAAAACACACATTTCCTAGCCCTTCTATCTGTGGGTTCCATCATCTAACACTTTACAGCTCAATAGAAAGTGAACTGCCAGCAGCTTTCCCCACATATCACATGTACTTCTAGTGCTTTGCCCTTGTAATTTCCTCCATGTGAAATGCTCCTGTACTCCTAGTTAAACTTTGCTTGTTCTTCAAAACCAAATCAGATGGCTCCATCTCTGGGAAGCTTTTTCCAGACAGTGTCTCAACCTCAAATGAATATTGGTCAATGTGTACTTTCCATTTATGCCAAGTATTATTACAGTCACTACTTCATGATGAGAGAGACCACATAGCTTCTCCTGCTGGAAGCCACAGACTGATTTGATCCCACATTCCAGTCTGCGTGGAATTTCAGAGCTCTTGTCTGAATAGGTCTCTTTCTCTCAGCCTCTGGGTCAAGCCGTGTGTCTGGGGTTGTCTTTTCAACTAAACTGAACACTTGGGGTACAGAGATGGACAGACCCATCCCTCTACCCAGCATGGGAATGTAGCCTAACACAGGGTCTTGGTCAGGAGGCCCTGAGCTGAAGGCCTCCATGTGGTCAGCACAGATAGCCATGCCACTACCAGGCTGAGCTCCTGAACTCAAGATATCCTTCCCTCTCAATCTATCCTCAACTCTGGCCAAGGTCTTTCCAGACTCATGTCATCAATGGCGATGAGACTTAATGAAGAATGTCAGTGGGGTTAGTGGAGAGCCACGCCCATGATTTGAAAAACAATTCCTAGTGTATATATTAGGTATAAGGCATCTGAATTGTGTTCTCTATATGAATGAATCCAATTCAAGTATGAGAATCCAGTTAAGACTTCTCATTATCTCCACCAAAGAACAGGTAATTCAATAGAGAAATATACATTTTGCTACATATATCATTTCAAATGTTCATTAATCTGAGGAGCCTTTATGGTATACTTCCTACATGGTTGATACTACAAACAAAAAGTCTAAAAAGTACCTATCCTTACTGAGTACTTGGCAAGGGGAGTGAACAGGTATTAAGATCCTCATGTGGTATGACAACACCCACGTCAGGTCACAGAAGGAGGGAAAAGTCCATCCAGGCAGTATGGGAGGCATCCTACACTGCAAAGCATCATGTACAGTGTCAGTATCTGGGTCAACCTGACTTCAAAACAAAATGCAGGCACCTAGATCTCATCTCCACAAAGAATCTTGGTGGTGGCATGCAAGTTTCTCCACTTTAAAGTGCCATGTGGTGACATTTCTGCAGTCTGTTTGGCATTGGTCCAAGATTGGGGTCTGAGAGCCACTGTTGGGATCATCAGAGACCTGGAAAATACAGAGGGCTCTGAAGGGAGTTGAGACAGAGCCTCATACTTGAAGTCAAAGACCTGCAGTTGAGTCCCCTTGTTGAATGTGTAGCCATGGACAAATTCCTTGGCCTCTGAGGTGATGCTCAAAAATAAGCAGCAAAACACAAGACTGTGGGTCAGACTGCCTGGACTGATGTCCCAGCTGGGTGACTGGGACCAAGCCTCTATCACATAGAAGATAATCCACTGAAAACTTATCTCCTATTCTGATCATCAGCAGTACAGCACTACCATGAACCAGTGCTGTGGCCTCAGTGACTGAGATGATTCCCCAGGACAAGAACAAATTTTGTCAAATCTAAAACATAGCTTTGCTTTCTTTAATTAATATATATAGTAGGCAATCTCCAGTGAGCTCTGGGCTTGGCTTTCTCCCCAAGGCAAACAGCTGTGCTTAGGAGATGAGCCAAATGAACTCATGAGTAGATACAATATGCATAACTAGTGGAGGCAGAAGCAGCTGAGGACAGGCATAAGCTGGGAGCAGGTGTGTTGTACCACTCTTGTGGCCTCACTCCAGTCTGGACACAGGATGCTCCTCTGTGCCTCAGCTTCACACAGGTTACTCCTGACCCATACACACCACCCCCTCAGTTCCTGGCACCTGCTACCAAGTGCAGGCCTTGTTTCTCAGTATGGGAGAACCTGAAGAACTGTTGCCAAACTGCTGGGTGAGAAGCAGAGGTTCTGACTGGACCATTATGGGATTTCATGTAAAATCAGGGTTGTAGGGGTCCATGAGCTGACGAAATTAAACAAAGAGCCTCTTGCCTTTACCATTCCAATGTTGAGAATATCAGGGCAACTACATCAAAGCACAGGTCAAGGGAAAAGCTTTGAGGGAAAGAACCTTCAGACAATGGGCTTCTTCACAAGACTCAAAGAGTCAGTGCCTGGGCCCTTCCAACCTCCTGTAACCTGCTCCTCTCAGTCTTCTATACCCTCCATGCCTCCTTTCCTTCACAGGGGTTCTAAGATCCTTCTTCCTGGGAGGCCTTAGGGTTGATGTTTCCTCTGTGTCCTGTCCCCAGATATTTTCTGCCTGGATCTTCTCCCCCTCAGTCCTCTTCTTACATACTTTCATCTCTACATCTTTCATTCTCTGCCACAGAAAACTGCTTACACCTTTCTCAAACAGCAACTACGCTTGCCATTAGCTTGTGTCTCAGCACCCAGCTCAGCAGATGGTGCAGAGTGAGTGAATGCAGGACAAACAGAGGAGGGGCAGGAGTGAAGTCCAGACAGGAGGAGGGAAGAGAAAGGTTCCTTTGGTAGACGGAGGGAGGAGAAGGGACAGAGAGGGTGAAACAGAAGAGAAACTGCCCTTCTTGTGTCCTCGTGGCCAGAGATATTTTTATGTCTTGTTCTTGGAGGCCTAGGAATGCACTTCACTGTACTATCCATTTCAAACTTCTGCTGTGGGGCTGAGGCCCCTTCCCAGAAACAGCCCTACTAGATAACAACTCAGCCTTTGTGAAGATGCCTGGTCGCCATCAGGAAGAGACCTGTGGGTGGCGAGTAGAAGCAGGACCTTGACTTTCTCCCACAAGTGGCTCCAGCTCCAGCTCCAGCACTGAAGGAACCTGAGCAATTATTTTAATTTGTTGAGTTTCTCTTTTTAATTCAGGAAACAGAAGCAGACAAATTAGCCATAGTTGTATGGCTTCAATATCTGACAGCAATTGTAGCAGTTGTTTTTCGATCCAGAGCCCTCTGAGCCTTCCTAAATCTTAATAGAGTAAAGAAATAAATAAAATCTTCCAAAGGAATGAGCTGAACATGGCTGGTGTGTGATTAGGAGATGGACTGCCATGGCACCACGGTACCCAAAGGAGGCCACCTCACTGAGGGGCAGAAAATAGATGTGAGCTAGGCCAGCACCTGAGGAGGCCCATGCAGAACCACAGAGCAATCCTGTGCAGGGGAGATGCAAGCTGTGTCTCTGTTAGATAAGGCCTTTAAAGTACATCCCAGTAATTGAAAACAAAATGAATGTGGTATTGCTACAAGATAGGCGGTAACAAAATACAGTGCTCTGTCCTGATAAGTCTTGAGAAAGGAAGTCTTCTAAAGGGGCAAAAGTAGGAATGGCAGCATAGGGAAGCAATTTCTCTCTAAGACCAAATTTATCTGCACTGCAGAACTGAGGTGGTTATTGATAATCCATAAAGTCCCTGTTCCTACAAGCCCAAAGCCTCTCTCAGTCTAGATTTTCAAATGGAGCAGCTGACTTGGCTTGAATCACCCCATCTTTAGCAGGACAACTCTCAGGTCTACACCACCACCCCCCTTCAGCTATTTTCTGCTCTTCTTTGCTTTTACAACTAACCTTCATGAAGGAGTTTGTGGAGAGACAATATTGAGATTTAAACAGAAGGTGTAAGTGGGGCAGAACATTTTTATCAGTGACCCTTCCCTCCCAAGACGCCTCAGGCTGGAACTGCTGCAGTGGCTGGACAGCTACAGAATAGGCAGAACTGCTCCTGGTCAAAGAGTACTTTGGATTGCACCTGTTGTCAGCAGCACCACTTTGGAAAGACTCAACTATACTCCATGGAAACATACTCAAAGCCCTGGGCCAAACTGGGCTAGTTCCATAAGACAATAGCAAAATATTGCGGCTTGGGAGGATGCAACTGTTACTATTACTTTATGCAATCTCATTTGCTGGGCCAGACAGGTCAATCACTTTGGACCAGTTCCATCATGGAACAGGTAACATTTCATCCCTACCAGAACATGTACTTACTCTGGATGTACGTTTGTGTTCCTGACATTTAATGCTTCTGTCAAAACTACTATCAGTCGACTTACAAAATGCTTTATCCACCATTATGGTATCCAACCCAGCATTGCTTCTGACCAAAGAACCCACTTCATGGCAGCAGTGAGCCCATGTTTATGGAACTTCTGTGTCTTACCATGCTCACCACTATCATGAAGCACCTGGCTTAACAGAACAGTGGAATGGCATTTTGAAGATGCACTTGCGGTACCAACTACATGACAACACCTTGTCCTACTGAGGCAAGATTCTCCAGAATGCTATATATGGGGTGAATTAATCTCTAATATATAGTAGTTTTTTTTTCCATAGCCAGGATTCATGGGTCCAGAAATCAAGAGGTGGAAATGTTGACTGGCGCCATCATCTTACACCAGTAACCCACTCGCGTAATTTTTATTTCCTGTTCACACAACCTTGTGTATTGCTGGTCTAGAAGTCTTTAGTGTGTAGGGGGTACTTCTCCTAGGATACGTATTTCCAAGGAAGTGAGAGCTAAGACTGCCACCTGGCTGCTTTGAGCTCCCAATGCCACTGAGTCAACTGGCCAAGAAGGGAGTTGTGGTATTGGCTGGGATGACTGATCCACAACACCAAAGGGAAATTGGACTACTACTCCACAATGGATATAAGGAAAAGTAAATCTAGAATACAGGTGAACACATAGGGCATCTCTTAGAATTACATCCTCTGTGATTAAAGATAAAGGGAAACTATAATGAACAAGTCTAAATAGGATTACTAATGGTCCAGACCCTCCAGGAATGAAGGTGTGGGTCATCTACTAGGTAAAGAACCACAACCCATTGTGATACTCACTCACTGAAGGCAAAGGGAATATACACTGGGCAGTAGAAGAAAGTAGTTAAAAATACCAGCTATGAATGTGTTCCCAGTTACAGAAACAAAGACTATAACTCTGAGTGTTTCCTCTCTAATTTGTTAAAAATATGTATATGTATGTACATACACACACACACACACACACATATATCTTTTGGTCTTTCATTTTTCTTTATCACATAAGATTTATTGACATCGGTATTAAAATATTATTAAATTTATATGATAGTATTTAAATTTTGGGATATCAAGAAAGTAAGCATCACTCAAGAATTTTCTTCTACTTCTGGGGATTAGTGTGTTTTGGGTTGTACACAGAACACTTGTATCAAGCTATGGGTAAGTATGACCTTGTGGCTGTTGCCTTCATTTGGAGATTAAGTGCTGTTGATAGAAATGGGGATAGGTGTCAAGCTGACTAGAGGTAGGGATGCCTACACGTTATGTAAAACACACTTCTGGGTGTATCTGTGTGGTTGTTTCTAGAGATGACTGGTGTGTAGGTCAGCAAATTGAGTGGAGACGGCCTGCCTTCTCTGTAGGCACCACTACCATTAGGCAGGGGCCTTGCACAGGACAGGAAAGTGGAAAGAGGAACCCTCTGGTTCTTCCTGCCAGAGCTAGGAAGCTTTTCTTCTTGGTCATCACAGTCTAGGTTTTTCAGCTTTTAGACTCTGGGACCTGTGCCAGTGAACCTCCAGGGGTCTTGGGCTTCCAACATCCCCAGTTCTGAGGTTTCTGGCTTCTTAGACTTAACTATGCTACTGACATATCTGGGTCTTCAACTTGAAGCTGGGTATTGTGAAACATTTTAGCCTCTGTGAGCCCATCTAATACGTAAATATACACATCTAACAAATCCACACATCTAATAAGTACACACACACATGATTCTGTTTTTCGAGAGAATACTAATACGGTCATCTTTCCATATACTAGAGCAGATACAAGGCTGAGAATGATTCCCCTCTATCTTAGTTGTAGTGTAAAGGGGAGGACTTAAAATCCTATCGGGGGACAATTAGCAGAGGCAAGTTCAAAGGATATCCTAGGTCACTTGGTTCACAACAGATGAAAGGATAAAAGCTGCTGGGCTCCCAGATATATTCTCAGTTAGGTGTCCAATATACTCACAATAGGGCCTCATGCTACCCGATCTTACACCTGTACGCAACATAGTTGCTCCTTGATCCTGCCACACCTAACAGCCATTTTCTTTTCCTTTTTTTGATTTAAACAACAAAAATTTATTTTCTTACAACTCTGGAAGTTAGATATTAGTTCAAAGTGTTAACAGGGCTACTTTCTTCTGCAGTCTTTCCTTTTGGCTTCTAGATGGCCATTTTCACATTTACAAAGTCTTTTCTCTGTGCCTATGTCCTAGTTCCCTCTTTGTATAAGGGATACCAGCCATACTGTATTTGGGCCACCTACACATCCCCATTGTACTGAGCTGTTTCTTTCAGTGTGGTCACTGTTTATTTTTCTTTAATTTTATTTTATTGGTACATTTTAGGTATACAATATAATGACATTCATCGCTGGAAATTTGCACCTTTACGTAATCTCTCTTGGTTCTTATTTTTCCCCCTTCCCCTGCCCTCCTTTCAACCCCTCCATCCCTCCCTATTTACAAAGATTTTGTTTCCATTTTCTCATAT
>NW_004624733.1:9815274-9869165 GCF_000247695.1 Heterocephalus glaber | reverse complement strand
TGATAAGGTTGGCTAAGGGTTTGTCAATTTTGTTGATGCTTTCAAACAACCAACTCTTGGCTTCATTGATTTTTTTCTATTCTCTTAGTCTCCATTGCACTGATTTCTGCTCTGATCTTTATAATTTCCTCCCTTGTATGAGCTCTGGGGTTATCCTGCTCTTCTTTTTATAGAAGCTTGAGATTCAGCATCAGGTTGTCCAACTGGGCTTGCTCTGTTTTCCTGATATGTGTATTCACTGCTATGAATTTCGCTTGTAAGACTGCTTTCATTGTGACCTATAGATTCCGATATGTTGTATTGTCATTGTCATTTAATTGAAGGAACTGTCTGATTTCTTCTTTAATTTCCTCTGTGACCCACTGGTCATTCAGAAGTGTGTTGTTCAATTTCCATGTGTTTATGAGATTCTTGTGGTTTCTTTTGCTATTGATCTCCAATTTAATTGCACTATGGTCTGATAATATACAGGAGATAACTTCAATTCCTTTGCACTTACTTAAACATGTTCTATGAGTAAGTATATGGTCTATTTTGGAGAATGACCCATGTGCAGTTGAAAAGTTTGTATTATGATTTTGTGGGGTGGGACACTCTGTAAACATCTGTTAAGTTCATTTGTTCAAGAGTTTGAATTCTAGTATTTTGTTGCTTGTTTTTTGTCTAGTTGATCTATCTATTTGTAATAGTGGGGTATTGAGGTCCCACACTACTACTGTATAAGTGCTTATATGATTTTGTACGTCTGTTAGTATTTGTTTTATATAGTTGGGGACATTAGTGTTTGGTGCATAGATATTTATGATTGTCATCTCTTCCTCATGGATTGTTCCCTGTACAAGGACATAGTGTCCTTCTTTGTCTCTCTTAATCAGTGTTGGTCTGAAATCCACTTGATTTGTATAGAGGATAGCTACTCCTGAGTTGTTTTTGGTTCCCATCACATGGAGTATTGTTTTCCACCCTTTAACTTTGACTCTATGAGTTTCTTTTTAAATTAAGTGTGTTCCTTGTATGCAGTATACTGTTAGATCTTGCTTCTCGACCCATTCTGCCAGTATATTTCTTTTGATTGGTGAATTGAGACCATTAACATTGATGGTAATATCTGCTACATATTGATCTATCATTGCAATGACTTTTCTTTTTGTTGGATTCTCCCCCTTTGCATTTAATTTCTTGTTGCACCCAATGGATTCATTCTGCTGGGCTTCCTGGGGTTGCGATCCTCATTGTCTTTTCCTAGGTATTGTCTAAAATTTTTTGGAGTGCTGGTTTGTTATTCATGAAGTTTCTAAGGTGCTCTTTGTCATGAATGTATCTTATTTCTCCATCAATTTTGAAAGATAGTTTTGCAAGGTACATCAGTCTGGGTTGGAGGATGTTTTCCTTTAGGGCTCAGAGTACATCACTCCAAGCTCTTATTGCCTTGAGGGTTTGCACTGAGAAGTCTGCTGTGATTCTGATGGGCTTTCCTTTGTATGTGATTTGCTTCTTTTCTCTAACTGCTTGTAGAACTTTGTTCTTCTGTTAGGTTACTGGAATCTTAACAATTATATGCCTATGTGTACATTTTTTTTTTTAATCACGGCTAGCTGGAGTCCTATATGCCTCACTTATCTGTATGTCAAGTTCTTTTCCTCTGCTTGGGAAGTTTTCTGCCATTACTTCTGTGAAGAGTTTTTTTTATGTCATCTGCACTCTCTGCTGTTTCTTTATTGACTCCGATCCATCTTATGTTATTCTTCTTTGCATTGTCTAGCAGCTGCTGGATTGATTTCTCATGGCCCCTTACAATTTTAAAGCAATTTTTCTTTTCCTGGTTCCTAATTGCAATCTTATTTTCTATATCTGAAATTCTGTCCTCATATTGGCTCATTCTGCTGCATAGACTTTCAATGGAATTTTTAATCTGTGAATCTGTTCGCATCTGTGTTTTATGGATTTCCTTTGTTTCCTATGTTGGGATTTCATCATGTTCCTCAACTCCCCTCTAGATTTATTAATCATGTCTTGCACTATGGGCACAATCTCTGATGTTATCAGAGAAATTATTTCTGATTTTATTTTTTCCAGATCCTCTTTTTTTGCCAGTGCAGGGAGTCTAGGTGGTTGAGTATCAGAGTGTTCCATCTTGTTTCCCTTTTCAGTTGCTGTAGGTGATCTGGAAGTCTGGTTTTGAGGCTTGTTTACATGTCTTCTCATTTCGATGGGGGTGTGGGGCTGGGGGGGAGCATCGCTGCTGGGGCCCACACAAAGCATCTCCTCTGAGCTGGGAGTGGTGCTACATTGGCCCAGAAGCCTCCTCCTCTGCACTGAGAGCAGTGGCACATCAACCTGGAAGCCTCCTCCTCTGTGCTGGGAGTGGTGGTACCTGGTCACTGTTTATGACTAAATCTATGTCTAGAGGCTGCAGAGGGACAGGACCCATGGAACACAGGGGAAGGCAGAGTCCAACTCTCCCTGGCTATGTGATCTTGAGCAAGTTATTTAAGTGTTCCCTCTCCTGTAAAGTAAGAAACATAAAGCATCCTCACAAATGAGTTTTATGACAAAAATTAGTAAGTAAGTAGCTTCAAAACACAGAGGAAGTCCTCAGTTAATGTCTAATTTCCTTTACTTTCCCCCTTTTCATAATCTTTGATAAGCAAACCACAGAATTTCACATTTACTAGTGTCCAGAGCAGGCCTTCTTTAAAAAAAAAAAAGGGCATTCTTAGAGAGGATCCCAAGGCATGACATATATTTTGACACTAGCAGAGAAGTCTGACAGACTTGGATTGGAAATATAGAAACATTTGCTCGAAACATGCTATGTTTTATCTAGTGATTCAAAACCTTTGTATCAATCACAAGCTTCTTTTTCAAAGACTGTAAAATGTGACTTGTAATGTCAACAGGTGAATTAAACCCTTCCAGAATCAAGATGGTACCAATGGTCTCTCAGGTAGAATGGACTTGAACTGGCTTTTCACACATTCCACTGCAAGCCTCACTGGAGACACAGATGAGTTGGGAATTCATTTGGGAAAAACAGTGTCTAAAGCCCACAAGTCTTAAATTTGAGGTGCCTGGTATGAGAAAATTCCCAATACCTGTATGCAACAGTCCCACGAACTCACTTCTTGTCCTTATATAAAAAATATAGGGAAAGGATGACCAAAAATTAGTATGAAAAACAAGGAAGAAAGGTTGCTTTCCAGGGCTGTATGCTGCATAATAAGACCACAGGAAGTGGAAGTCACACAGTAAAGCCAGATGCAGGGAAAAACCTTGCAAGGGAGGATCATCCTAGCTTTCTAGATCTGAACCCTCAGTACAAGAGAGTCTGTTATTTGTTAGTCACTCATCATGAACAGCCACAACCAGATAGAAATGTGGAGGGCATGGACATAGTCTCAGTTAAAAGGATCTCTTCCTTGCCCAAGATTGCCTCCCTCCTTCCTGAATCTGCCTGCCCTGAGCTGTGCAGTCACCAGCATGGGCACAGCAAAACAAGGCTGTACAGCTTTTAACCAGACCACAGAAGGGCTGTGAGCAAGGAACAACCACGATCTGAATTATATTTTGAAAAGATAGCTCCATATCTATGAAGAGAAGGATAGACAGATAAAGTGTATATACAATAGACATCATACAATAGCTAAAGAGAATTAGCATCAATATAGGAACCAACATGGATAAACCCTGAAAATATGTTGAGGAGTGAAATACAATGGGATAAAGTTTATGTGAGGTCCAATACATCAAAAACAACAGCATCTAAGTTTACTTACAGGTGAACTAGCATGGCAAATATCAAATTCAGGACTCTGGTTACCTCTGGGAAGTAAGGGAGGGAATGCTATCTGAGAAGGTCATACAGAGGTTTTCATTAATAAATCTATAACTATAATGTTTTGTTTCTTTAAGTAAAAGCCGTAAGTTGATACATCTATGGTAAAGCTGATAGGTAGACAAAGAGATTTATTTTTAAACAGCTGAGTTAGAAAAAACAAATGGTTGTGTGGCAAATGGACTAGAAGGGAGGGGGCAGGGACTGGAAATTGGCAAAGCAATTAGGAGCAAAAGTCCAGACAGGAGACAGTGGCATTGGAGATAATGAGAAGTGGACAGACTCAGTCCCAAGTCCTTAGGTGTTAATGGGAAATCAAGTAGAGGTGGAAGTTGATGGAAGGGGAGGTAGTATTCTGACATCCAGTTTTCTTGTTACAGTAGCTATGTGGTGGAGGCCCTGGAGTATGGAGAAGGCAATAGGGGAAAAACATCCAGCCATGCAGAAGCAACTATCCCCAGCATCATTTTCTAGCAAATGAAGTGAGATATAGACATCTCTCCAGGCCCATAATGGGTTGTTACCATAGACTATCAGGTGAATTCTTTTATAAGTTTTGCCTGGTGCCTGCCTTTGATGAAATAACCCAATTAGAGAAGGGATGGAAAGGACAGAGCCAAAGCCTTAGTAGTAATGCAGCCAATGCTTAATTCTGCCCTCAAACCTTTGGGTACAACCAGCAGAGAAAAATGGGCAGCCTGGATGGTGTCCATGAATACTTGATAGCTCAATATAGCTTTGGGGGTGCAACTGACTATGAAATATGGCTGCCCCTGAGAAGTTACATTAGCGGTAATAACACAGAGGGCTATAGGTACAGGTCCCTGGTAATTTATTTCCCTTTAAGGATATGTTAGGAAAGGCAGATTTAATAGTGTGGAAATTAGAATGGGAGAGAGATGACATTGCAACTGTGCAGATAACCTATCAGGCCACTGCAGCCCCCGGAATGGCTGCAGGTCTGCTCTCCTCCCCTCTAGGCAGCATTGAGGCCCCTGAACAGCATTCTTACTCCAAAAGATGCACATTTCACTCTTCTGGCAAAATGAGAAAGGATTTAGTTTCTCATTTAAACTGATGGGCTGTTCAGGGCCTTGGCATATCTGTTCACCTGATATCCCATGAGCCTATTTCAGACTAGCACAGATGGGAAAAGAGATGGCTGCAGCAGCAACCTTCCTTCCTTCATGCTTGCAGACTCAACAGTTCTTTTTTTTTTCCCCACTGAAAGGAAACCAGCAGCATCAGGGCCTCGATCACTGACATTTGTTAATAAGTACAAAGTATCAATCAACTGTCTAAAGCAGTGATGGCAAACATTTTAGAGCTTTCGATGACTACAAGCAGCCCACTGCAGCATTCATCCCATAGGTTTACCACCACTGGTCCAGGAAGGCAGTGGGAGAGTGCATCCAGAACAAGCTGCAGCTTCACAAGGGCCTGGGAAATGAGAACACTTGCGGCCTGTTCATGGATCTCAGCAACTCTACAGAGTACTGCAGGTGTAAAGTGCAGAGGGCCAGGCTTGGAAGCACAGGTAAGGGCACTGCCTTTGCTTTCTTTAGACTCAGTCCAGTGGTGCCCAAGGCTGGGCACATACAGAGATGTGTGGAGAGTCCTGCCTCTGTTAATTGACAAGACAGCCATGTCTTCTTCCCTTCTACTCCTCCCAAAGCCTCCACTACCCTCACCCAAGACAAGATCCATACTCCTAACTCAGGTCCTTTGTGATTCCCTTCTAGCAAGGTAGCGTTTATTCCACGTTCCTTTCTCCTCCTCTCTCCTCCCCATGTCCAGATGAGAACTAGGGTTCAGCAAAAGATCACATCCGATCCGTCTACAAACATCATCTTGGGCTGACAGCTATCTCCATTTCTAGTCAATAGCTCATTAAGTAAGGGTGCTGCCACCACGCACAACACCGCAAAGAGCCCTAGTCCCTCTCACCAAGCTTCAGGTTAAACACATTGGGAGCAGCCACAAGCTCTCCCTGATTCCATTCAGCTTACCTCCATATCTAACATGCAAAGGAGGAAATAGAACAGCCAGGCATGGTCTTCTGTGACTGAATCAATTACATACGGTAGCAAATAGGTTACCCATCACTTCTTTTGTTTTCTCCTCACTCTACCCATGTAAAATGACTCTCTTAGACCCAAGTAAATAAACTGCTGCAGCCCATCCGTTCAATGCCCCTTCACTAGAAGCATAGCCACCAGGTATGCACAGGTTTCCAACAATCCTCTCCAACTTTTAACTACACATCTTAAAGCCTTCCTTGTCATTTGGAGGGCTGGGTTCCAGGGAAGACTCTGAAGCACTCCCCTGCCAGCTTGCCTTGATATATGCAGAGTGGGAAATTTACCAGAAACCTGCAAAGTGACCATTTACACATGTAAAAAGTCACTTTGAAGGGGTGTAGTTTTCCCTGGTGTTAATAATACATTTGTTAAGATATCTTTACAAATTGCACAGACTTCCATGAAACTAGCCTTGAAATCCAGCCAATTACACAATCACTTTGACCAGGCAGAGGAAGACATAGGTCTGAAAAGTAGATAAAGGATGATGCCCAGACAGGATGCTAAGTCAGATCAGCCTAGAGCTTGAGTCCATGGGACAGCCCACAGTTCCAGACTTGTGAACTGGGGTCGGTCACATTCAGACTGTCCACTCCAAGGCAGATGACTGTCAGATTTATCCCAGGGATGCAAGGATGGTTCAACATACATAAATCAATAAATGTAATACACTATATTAACAGAGTCAAGGACAAAAACCATATGATCATCTCAATAGATGCAGAAAAAGTATTTGATAAAGTCCAACACCCATTCATTAAAACCATGCAGAAAATTAGAATAGAGGGTCTTCATCTCATCTTGATAAAGGCTATCTATGAAAAACCAGCAGCCAACATCATACTAAATGGTCAAAAACTAAAAACCTTCACACTAAAATCAGGAATAAGACAAGGATGTCCACCATCACCACTCCTGTTCAATATAGTTTTGGAAACATTAGCCATGGCAATTAGACAAGAGAAAGAAATAAAAGGAATAAAGATAGGAAAGGAAGAAGTTAAACTGTCATTATTTGCTGGCAATATGATACTCTAAATTAAAGACCAAAAAAATTCCACCAAAAGACTTCTAGACTTAATTGACAGATACAGCAGAGTAGTTAGATACAAGGTAAACACTCAAAAAACAAAAGCCTTCTTGTACACAAGTAAGAGTTCACTGAGAGAGAAATTAAGCAAACAATCCCTTTCACAATAGTATCCAAAACAAAGAAATATCTAGGAATCAATCTAATGAAGGAAGCAAAAGACCTCTACATTGAGAACTACAATACTCTGAAAAAAAGAGATCGAAGAGGATATCAGAAAATGGAAAGACATCCCTTGTTCTTGGGTAGAAAGAATCAACATAGTGAAAATGGCCATACTTCCAATGCTGTTATACAGATTCAGTGCAATCCCAATTGAAATCCCAACAGTATATTTCACAATCTAGAGAAAACAATCCAAAAATTCATTTGGAACCAGAAGAGACCTAGAATAGCAAGAGTAATTCTAGGCAACAGAGACATGGCAGGGGGTATCACAATCCCCAGTTTAAAACTATACTACAAAGCCACTGTGATTAAAAACAGCATGGTACTGGCAAAGAAATAGACCCAAGCATCAGTAGAATACATTAGATGATACAGACACAACTTCAGACATACTCAGCTACCTCATCTTTGACAAAGGAGCCAACCATCCTCACTGGAGGAAAGATAGCCTCTTTAATAAATGGTGGAAAAACTGGATTTCAACTTGCCAAAGATTAAAACTAGACCCATATCTTTCACCATGCACAAAACTAAAACTGAAGTGGATTAAAGATCTAAATATTAAAATAGAAACACTAAACTTGATGGAAGATAAGTTAGGTAGAACTCTTGAAGACATTGGTATAGGAAAAAATTTTATGAACAAATCCTCAGTAGCACAGGAACTAGTACAAAGAATCAACAATTGGGATCTCAGCTTTTTTAAAAGCTTCTGCACTGCAAGAGAATCCAACAGAGCTAAGAGACAACCTACAATGTGGGAAAAAAAATTTTAACAGCTGTTCCTCAGACAAAGGTCTACTATCTAGACTGTATAAAGAACTCAAAAAAAATCAGAACTTCCAAATATAAAGATCCAATTCAAAAATGGGCATCTGAAATGAACAGACATTTCTCAGACAAAGAAGGAAAAGCACCAAATAAACATAAGAAAAAATGTTCAACATCACTGGTCATTCAAGAGATGCAGACGAAAACAACATTGAGATTCCACCTCACCCCAGTAAGAATGGCTGCTATCAATAAATCAACCAATAACAAATGCTGTTGGGGTTGTGGGGAGAAAGGAACCCTTCATTCTTCATTGTTGGTGGGAGTACAAACTGGTGCAACCACTGTGAAAAGCAATATGGAGATACCTCAAACAACTAGGATTAGAAGTCCCATTTGACCCAGCTATTCCTCTGTTGGGTATCTTCCCAAAAGAATTAAAGGAATCATACCACAGTGATATATGCTCACTCATGTTTATAGCGGCACAATTTGTAATAGCTAGAACTTGGAAACAGTCCAAATGTCCATCAAATGGAAATTGGATAAAGAAGATGTGGGGTTTTTTTTATAAAATGGAGTACTACTCCCCCATAAAGAATGAGGAACTAGAGACATTTATAGTTAAGTGGATGCACATTGAGGAGATACTCTTAAGTGAAATAAATAGGACACACATGTGTAAACACCGAATAGTTTCTCTGGTGTGAAAAACTAAAAGTATAAATAAGGATCAAAATGTATAATTGATATTTTGTAATAGGAAGAAAAGGTCTAAAGGAGTAGGGGAAGTGGGAGGGGTAGGGGAAGGGAAAGAAGGAAAAAGAAAAAATATGAGAAAAGGAAAAAACTGGAAACAAAGTCTTTGTAACTAGGGAAGGGAGGAGGGGGTGAAGGGAAGGGAGGGGAATGGGGAAAAAATAAGAACCAAAATGCATCATGTAAAAATACAAGATCCCAATGATGAATATAACTGTATTGTATACCTAAAATGTACCGATAAACTTAATGAAAAAAAAAAACAATGCAGATGACTCAGCCAAGTCAGGTTCATTGTCCCTGTATTATGAAATAAGATAGTTATGAGAACATGATTAATTGGCTCATATTACCAAGGATAATTTGCCTCCAGAGATGGCCATACAGACTTATCCAAGCCAGGGAGGCAGGTGTTAGCACTCCAGGTGGCAGCAAAGATGCAGAATTCTCTGTATCCTCTGTAACCCCATGAGAGTAACATTTGACACCACTGTTTAGAACGAACATGTATACATGTGATCATTTGATTAATACATCTTCCTCCTAAACTGTAAGCTCCAGGAGGACAAGAACTGTGCTTGTTACTGTCACAGGTGTGTGGCCTGTACTCAGCAGGATGCTGGCACAGAATATAAGTTTAGTGAATATTTGTTGAGGCACAGTCTTATCATCCAGGAGTTTGTAACAGCTAGTCTAGTTCATGTCATGATCCACATCATGGAAGCTTCAAGAAAATTGACATCTGGCAACGAAAACAGCAGTCACTTCAGCAAGTTGGAAGAATCCAGTCAACTAGGGTGACTGATGTTCCCCTGTGACCCTAAAAGAACAAAATAATCAGGATACCCACCAGAAGCCACTGCAATCTTAATCTTAACAAGCCAATCAGGATCTTATGCCCTTTGAGTGCTGCGGGAGGTCACTGACTCTGTGAGGTAAATAGAACCTATGTAGGCATGAATCTTCCCAATCTGACAATCAAAACGTACTCTGGATTCTGCATGTGCAGCAGCTCCAAAGTCCTGTTGTATCACAGAGAGTGACTGTCCTAAAAGGAAAGATCAAGATTCTCTGGAGGAAAATAAGACCTGAGGGAACCCTGCTCCTACTACACACAGGTTATATGACTGCAAAACACCCACTGTGACAGTGTGGGTAAGTTTCCTCATGCATGAAATCAGGATAAATCATAATATTTACCTTGCTTGGATGCTGTAAGGATTAAATAAGATAATGTAGCTGCCACAGAGCAGATATTCAAAATCCAGTTTCTATTTTGAACAGTACTTTATACTACTTCTCTATAGAAATATAAAAGCTTAAAACTCAAATTTGGGAATATAATATACTCCTTCAAATTTTTTTAAAGTTTCTTTTTGTATGATTATCACAGTAATACATTTTCATTGACAGGCAATATGGAGTGGGAGATAAGAAGCATCAAATGGGTTCAAATCCAGCTATGCTTTTTAATAGCTGTTTGACCTTGGCAAGTTACTTCGCTCCCAGAGTTCATCTATATCCATAAAATAAGGATGATCTTACTTCCCAACTCACATCCTAGCTGTGAAAATTAAGTCAAATAATCTGTATCATGTACTTTTGATATCAAGTTCTTGATAAAATTCCTGACACTTTGTAAGGACTCTGTAAACATTCACGCATCATGCTCATTGTAATTGTGAAGAAAGGTATACAAAAGTAAGAAAGGTAAAATAATCTTACTACTATGATCCACAAACATTTCAGAGTGCTTTTATTCATATTCATATCAATATTGTTCTCTAACTTTGGGTCATCCAAAATAAAGTCACATTCTTTTTCATTTTATATCATATTATTAAAAATATTATGTTAAGGGTTCCATAATATGCCATTACATGGTAATGCAGACTGCTTGCCACGTGGAGAGGCTGGATAGACAGCTAATAAGGAAAAAGGCCAGTAAACAACATCTAATTATAAAATGTTGGTTGATAGTAGACAGATGTATCTTGCTTCATTTTATATTTCTCCGAATGCCAATGAAGTTGAACACTTTTTCATGTTAATTGCCTGCATTTCTTCTATAAATGTTTTGCTAATGCCTCTATTTATATAGAACTAAATGCTTTTTCTGTATCACAGCAATCATTTCTTTGACTTGATGTGGTAATATTTTTCTTAATTTGTTTATGTTTTGATTAGTTTGATTTTTGACAGATAGTATTTTAGGTTTTGGATTTTTTTTCTTTTTTAATTAGTACATGTTTGTGGTGCATAACAATTACATTCAATGTGCATGATTGGGACACATATGTGACACATCTGAATACTGTTTTCACCCCTTTCCCTGCCTCCTCTCTCCATCTCTTGGTCGCCTTCCTATTTGCAAAAGATCTGAGAGATAATATTTAATTTTAGTAGAGCCAAACTATTTTAATTTTAAGATCGACTGTTGATACAGGTAGATGAAAATTCAACCATGTTTCCTCCTGTTATGTGTTCTCAGTTTTTTTAATATTTCAACTCTCCTGAATCTTCACTGTTGAATAAACGTGTTTTGGTGGTTGGCATGGAATGGAAAGCATTTTGTCAAGTCTTTCAGCACCATCTGTAGAGTAATTCTTTTTGTGATAACCATATGCCAAAGGCCTACCAGCAACCGTCAGGGATGACTTCTGACTTTTGAGTTCTAGTTCACTGCTCTGCCCTTTACTTTCTTCCTTTCTGCTCAAAGGGATAAAGGACTCTTCTTCCTTAGAGCTTGAGTCAGCAGTCCCTGTCACGCTGTGACTCAGGAACACAGGGTGCTGCGGCCTTCCTGCAGTTGACCGTGGCCGGTCACAGAACCAGACTGCACATTAAATCAAAGCTCCTATGGTCCAAAATAGAGCATCTAATGACATATGTCTCTGTCATCATAATGCCACTCAGGTCAGCAATTGCCCTTCTCACGTCAAGTTCTCTTTCATGCCACAGTTTTTGTTCTCTGCATATGTTCTTTAAAGCCTAGCTGGTTAAAAAGGAGCCTCCTAGGCTGCACTGCAGGGTCAGTGTGCTGAGCAAAGTGCTGTCCAACATCAAGGATGGTCCTTAGCTATGTGTGGCCATGGCTGAAGCCTCATCAGCTCCATCCTGGCCTGACTTGATCCATCAGCTCATTTAACCCAGTTCATCTCTACTTCCTTGAACACATTCTTTAGTTGGCTTCCAAGACTCCATATAATCCTAATTTTCTTTCTTGTTTCTTCAATCTCCTCTTCTACTGCTGCCTCCTTATTTTCCCAACTTCTGAATGTTAGAGGCTCCAGTTCGGACATTAGCCCCCTGCTTTTCTGCCCAAATTCACATCCCAGCCAGTCGCATTCAACATCACAGTCCTAAGCACAAACTACAGGCTGCCAATTCCCAAATGTTAAAGGTTCAATTGAGCCTGATATTCAAACCAGTATACTCAACCATCAATCCTTGGACCTTTAACATTCCCTGAAATAGATGTCAAACCTTCCCCTACAGACCTGTTCCTGCTCCTACGACCCCAATAGAGTCCGTCAGCAAATCCACCAAAATAGAGTCAGCATTCAACTGCATTTTATACACTGCACACCACCATCACTGTGGGCCCAGCCTCCAGCACCCCTGGCCTGAGTGGTCTTATCTCAAATCTCCCGAGTGGTCTTACCACTTCTTCCATTTGAACCCCTTTAGAATGTCTCAACAGAGCAGGCAGAGTGATCTCACCACCCCACTCAGAGTAAAAAGTTCTTACTGCATTGTTATGGCCCAGCCTCTCTTTTTTTACTGCAAGGCACCTTCTCCACTGTTGACTGTTCTCCAGAGGTTCCAATGGCACCTCAGACATGCCACACATATCCCCTGTCAGTCTCTGTATCTGTCATTACCTCTCCCTAAGGGTTCTTTGGTCTGAATCCTCATTTGCTTCAGGTCTTTTTTCACTGTCACCTTCTTAGTGAGGCTTTCCTTGTCTCTATCTAAAGTGTCAACCTTGCCCACAAAACAAAAGCAAAATAAAATGTCAAATCCACCCTTCATACTTCCTTTTGATGCCTCATTTTTTCTTCTTGGTCCTAACACTAACAATCTCCACATCCTACATTTTATTAAGCTTTAACAACTCCTCCTCATCAGAATCTAAGTTCCATAACATCAGGTACTGTGCCTGCCTTCTGTTGTATCTGTAGTGCTAGCACAGTGTCCAACATGTAGTAGGTTCTTAATTGTCACTGAATGCCTGAGTGGACAAATGGATATATGATGAACCCCTCTTTTAATAAAAAATAGATGGAGGCTTAGAGTACTCTGAAAACTTCCCAGAGGTTGGGATTTGAAATCAGAACTGAGTCTATAGGTAGGCCTCCATTTATAACATTGTGGGTGTGAATTGCAGCATTGAGATAGTGATGCTGCCAAAAGAATCTAGATATTTAACAACTCCAACTCTATTTTACAACGCACAAGAAGAGTTTCCCACTGGCATCTTTAGAATGTAGTTTCTTCACGGGGGGTGGGGGTGGGTGGGTTGGTGGAGTAAACATCAAAGCGAGTGTTTTGTTAAGTTAGCCAGAAGGGAAAAAGGCATCAGGAAGACAATGACTAACACTGAGTGAGATAGGAGTGAAGGGTCTGA
Organism: Heterocephalus glaber; assembly: GCF_000247695.1. The sequence continues at coordinate 9,855,831 of NW_004624733.1, read as the reverse complement.
TTGACAGAAAAGAAGAATTATTTCATCTCAACAAGAGACTATAAGGACTAGACCAGAAGGGGAGTTTAGTTTATGTCTAGGGGCCCCATGAATGCAATGGTGATTATAAAACAAAACAATCCTAATAAGATCATACCTGATAATGAATCTGCTACAAAACTCTGAAATGATGTTAGGATTTTAATAAGCATCCCCCAAAGAGCATTCAGTCAAGTTCACAAATGCTCATTTTCATCATTAAATTCTAAAGGGGGAGGACTGCTGTACCTAGCTATTTCTAAATTAATAATGTGCTTCATTCCTGTTATGCCTTATAAACAAAGCTGCTGTAACATTTCAAGCTGTTTTGGGGAAATTTTTAATATTCTCCCTGCTAATATAAACAGAACCTTATTAACTAAGTCCCAGAGATGCCATATTTGGGACTTAATCCAGGCCCTTGTGCCAATTTCAACATTAACTTATATCCCATGTACACACTTCGTTTGAACAAGGCAATATAAACCTTCCCTTAGAAAAAAGGAAAGAGAAACCAAATAACTGTCTGTACCCCACTGAGAAAGGCCATTTAATCCCAATTTGGATACACGACAATAAATGGTGCACACTGTCTCTTCTTTGTTGTTCTCATAGTATCCACTCTCCCTCTGCTCCAAAGAACCTTAATGAAAATACAGCGAGCTCTATTCCACAGTGGTGGTGCTCAGAGAAAAATCCATGTGATTGAAAGTGCATCACTGCGGGCCATACAGCCCTTACCCCAGTGGAGGCCCAGATGTGGACTGGGACCTTGGCTCTCAGCCCAGTAGATTTACAGTGTACACTTGAGCACATCACTGCACAGTCATTCAAGGATGCCAAAGAACAATATGTTGCCAGTCATCTGAGCAGAGGATGTGCTTTGTGTCGCTGGATGCTAACATTTGCAAATAATCCTGCTTTTATGACTCGGTCTCTAAAGACAAACAAGACTGATAGCTACAGCAAATTCTCATGACTTCCAATCAACACAGGAAAAGCAAGTACTAGAATGGGAAAAAGGTAAAACTACAAGAAAGAAGCAGTGGGAGAAGGTACAGTTTATTTTTTCATAATCTGAACAAAACTCTTGTCATGTGAATATATAAGCACAGCTCATAAGAATGTATTTTTTAAAATGTTCACCTATTAGAAATAAAAAGAAACCCAGAAGGCTCCATGCAACATGACAAACCAGAGAAGTCAGACAAATGCCCAGGACAAGCTGGTATTCAAGTTTATTTCAGACCAGATTTTATTTATCCTGATAGAGATATATACAAGAATATACACACACAAATGCTCATGACACATCAATTTCTTGCTGTTCCTAGCATATATAAATGCCTCCAGGAGAATCAATAAGTAAAAAAAAAAATTGTGTTGAATAGCACTTAGAGGCTTTATTTGAGCTCAAAAATCATTCTATCAGTTTTTAAATGAGTTATTTAGATGCTCATAGGCTGAAATGTCTCCTTCATTTGAGTTACTCAGATTTTGAAAAGGAAAATAACAGCAAAGCATTCTTCTCCTGGAATTAAAAATCAGGTCACAGTAAACTCAAAAATAACTTTGTAAAGGCTAAGGATGGGAATAGAAGAGTTATTCTATAAATAATCACTACATCCATATTCATTGTGAGCCTTTTAAACTCACTGGACATGCAGTTTCAGAAAAGCTACCACAGATCTGAATATGTTGCTTTAAGAACATCATACATATTCACGTCCTTGATGTTCTCTAATCAACAAATCAAAGCACTTGACTAATTAAATGTTGATTGCTTTTTGCACAAAGGTGAAAGTCAACGTTCTTAGCCAAGGTTTGAGTTATTCTAAGAAATGATGATAGTTAAGCTTTTTCAAGCCATTTTTTGCTTAATTAGTACATTACCCTTAAAGAAACTTCATTTTAGCTAACGATTACCTTGGTTTACCAAATAACTGATGCCAGTCTGTCTTGCAAAGCCCTCGATGTAGCAGCTGACACCATGGACATGGCTTTTGAACTTGGATCACTTTTCTGCCATTGACAGTCAAAGGATGATTTGGTATGCCCCAAAATGATGATTCAGTCTTATCATCAAAGGAAAAGTGACACCTGATCTGATGCCTTCACTGATGAAGTTCAGGAGAGCTTCAATCTCACTATCAGCTGTGATGAGAACATTTCCCAAAATCAAGGTGGCAGAGCAAAAGGCAGGGACTTAATCTCATGAAGTCAAGAGCCAAGGAACATATTCTGGGCCTAAGAATTTTATTGTTAACACCACTCCCTGGGGAAGCCCGCTGGAGAGCTATGTTTCATTACTGATACTCAGTATATGATTTCCTTCTCATTAATGCTATTTACACTTTTTCCCCTTATGATAGCATTACCATGTTTACCTGAAGGGTAATGCACACTTTAGCTAAATGAGAAAATCATTTTCTCTCTCAAATCCTTAAGAACTTCGCATATGATGCTGTGTAAATGAATTTAAAATATCTCACCAAGTCATCAACAGAAGTTATTTACACTAGCTGGCTTACAACTTTTTGATTTATAGGATGCTTTCTCCCATTGCATGTGTAAACAAGAAACTACTTAGATCAGAAGCAATGTCACTCTTGCATAACCATCTCTTCTTCATAAATTAATCAGGCTGATTGGAGGGACATTGCGGAAAATCCCTCTTCAGTAATGTGGATTTATGATGTCTGCCACTTGCAAAGGGAGGAGGAGGTAAAATTCTACTGAAACATGAAAAGCTGCAAAATAAATCTGGCTGGGAGGAAAAAGCAAAGGCCTAGGATTCTGCCACATTTGAATTTAAATCCTATATTATACATTTGTTTCTGGTTACTCAACCAACTCAAGCCTTGGTTTTCTCCTCTGTAAAACAGAAATAATTGCCCCTGACTCTTATTTTGTAAGGAGGTATTGATTACTCTCACAACTACAAAGCTTTAAAGGCTAGCTTGATAAACATTAGATGCTAATATTAGTTAAATTCTATTCTGAATATTATTAGTGATATCCACCCAGAAGCACAACAGACTACAAACTAGCAGAGAGTTTTATAAAGTTGATTGAATAAAACTGAAAAACCCTCATGCATCCTTACTGTGTGCGGGGGAGGAGCACTCTCCTGCCAGAAGTGACTCAGTTTTGACTGTGAAGCAAGACTGCTGAATGACAGGAGGGAAACAAACCAATGGTACCATCTTCTATCTCGGTCAGTGTAGACATTGAGGAGCCATCCTAGATTTCTGCTCTTTCCTCTCATTCTCCTGTTCAACACATTACCTGCATCACAGATTCCACCTTCAGAAGATATCGTAGATCCCTCCCTCCTCTCTTGTACTTCTCAGTCCTCATCTGCTCCCTTGCAATATCACAACTAGCCTTCCAAATAGTCTCTCTGCTTCTAATCTTAGGGAACTCTCTTACTTTGCCAAATTCAGGCTCCATCCAATAGTCAGACTTGTCAATGAAAACCATTTCATGGATTCCCTGCCTTTTCAATAAAGTCCAAAGCCCAGCAGGCTGATGCCAACCCTTGTAGTCTCACATCCCACTCTTCTCCCCTCACTTGAACCACTAAAGGAGTACCCACCCACCTCTGCTCCTCTAATGCGAGTAGATTCTTCGAATCTCACAGCCATGCACAGTGGTTTCTTCTGCATGAAATTTAACTCCTCCTGCCCTGTGCTTGACTAGTTCCCTCCTTTTCATCAAGATGCACTGAAAATATTTCCTTCTAAGAAGGGATAATCCCAACTACAACAAAGAAGATAATTTATTCCTGATTATAGTAGCCTAGTACTGTAGTATTTGTCCTTTACAACAATTTTCCTATGTTCAATTTTTGCCTGTTTATGTATTTGTCTTCTCCCTATACATTCAGAGGACAGATTTGGGCAATATCTTTTTCATTCACTGCCATATTGACTGCACATAGCACATACCTAGTAAGAATGAATTATTCAAGTGTTATTGGGTACAATGAGATTTGCATATTTTTTTCTGCTCGGTTTCAGAATAAAAAAGAAAACTATATGAGTGGAAAGTATAAAGCAGCCAATGAAATTACATCTCTATACATGAAATCAATTCTTCTCCTAAAAGTACTGTCTTCCCTACAAGTAGTGAGTTTCCCAGTCCTGAGAGTCTTCAAGCAAGGACTAGTTAGTAGTTTACAAGAAATGACTGATTGGATTACACAGCCTGGCACGTGGCTTTCACCTCCATGACTCTGAGATGAAAAAAGTTCCACTCTCGGCAGTGATGAATCATCCTGGTGGGATGGCAGGAGAGGGGACAGCGAGACTATGCACTTGGTATGCAGTGGCTCTCCCAGCTGCTGTTGTGTTTGCAAGTGTCCCTGTGTCCTTGGCTCCTACAATGTGGCTTCTGGGTCTCAGTTTTGGAGAAGATGCATGATCAAGTCACAGTCACTGCTGAAGGCAAAACAGTATTTCTTAGTTGTTACCAGCAGAGACTGAATCCCAGCTCTGTGCCAGGCAAGTCAGGGCTGGTCACTAGGGAGAAAAAGAGTTAAGAAAAAGGAAAAACTAACAGTTCACTATGCTTTCCATAACACTCACATGGCTTGGCACAGTTGTAAGCGTTCTGCAGGCATTCATTCATTGAGTCCTCCCCATAGCCATATGAGAAAGGCACAATTTCTGCTACCATAGGATGAATAAGAATGTGAAGATGTGAAGACAGGTCAATGTACAACGCTCAAGACTGAATATCTTACAAGCAGCAAAGGCAGGAAGAGCAAGCATCTAGACCACAAAGCACACAGGTAACCCTCACAGTGTTGTGCAGCACAGGAATTAAAAGGTAACACTGTATGTATCATCATTTGCAACCTCTCTAGTAGAACCACTAGCTATGTTCAAAACTTCCTTAACATCTTTTTGAAGACTGCCAGGCTGGGCCAACAACCCCTCTACCGGGAACACACTTAGGCTTAAACAAAGGGGTTCCTGGCCAGTGTCTTCCTATCCTACCTTCCCCAAGAGTACAAACACAAAGTCTCAGACTGGCCTGAGTTTCTCTTCAGCCACAGAAGCTTTCTGTCACCAGGCTTCTGGCCTCCCAAACCACCCACACCATGTTCACCGGTATTTTCCTTCAGGGGCTATCACCTTGCACGCGTCTGCCTACCACAGAGGCAATACAATATGCAGAAGCCAATAAGGTGAAGTTACTTTAGAAATGAACACAGCAGAGTGGGAAAAGCCTGGGCTGTGACTCAGTTGGGCTCTTGGCTCGGCCACTCACCAGCTGGGGCACATAAGGCAAGTAACTTGCCCTGCTCTGTCTCTTTTTCCTCATCTGTATCACCCAACTGCTTCTCAGGGTTGTTGTGAGATACAAGATGATAGATGTATTTAGGAAATGCTAATCTAAATCTGCAAATTTAAAGTCGCTTTTAATATGTTACAACCAGCGTAATTAATATAAACAGGAGAAATTTCACATAAATATCAGAGCTGACATTTATTAATCATTAACTATATGGCAGGCAACCTCATATGCAATATATTTAGGTTGCTTTACTGAATCCTCAAATGACCTATAAAGATAGGACAATTATTAGCCCCATTTTACAATCATGGAAACTGAGAACTACAGAGGTTAAAGAACTTACCAAAGGCATGTGATGACTAGTAAGTGATACAGCCCAGATTTGAACCCAGCCGGGTAATTCCAGGAGCCTTATGCTAAACCACAGACCCCACCAGCCTCTCTAGAACATAAGAGTATGTCATGTCATGTTTGTCCTTGAGTATAAATATACTTAGAAACACAGTCCTTTGTCATTAGTAACAGATTTCCCAGATCCAGTCTCAGGTCTCTCCTCTTTTCCAAATTCTCTGGGGTCTAGGGTGGGATCCTGAGTGACCTCTCTTATGAATGTTTTCCAGTTCTGTCACCAGGCAGCACTGCCACTCTGCCTATGTCACTGGCAATCCTAGCTGCCCTCCATACAAACCCCATATGGTAGGGCCAGCATTTCCAATTTAGTATTATGTACAAGGGATGGCAAAGAAATGACTTGCAGATGCTTCCATATTTCCTTCATGATTTTTCAATTACATTTTTTAACTACCAGGAAAGAGGTATAGGCCTTGGTCACAGCACTTCATTTAGGCCTATCCCCAGGGTTGCATTTACTTTAGCTCTAGAAAACAACAAGCCACCTGTGCTCCCTGCTCAATCACCTGTGGGCTACTATATCCTTCTAGCAGGAGCAGAAAGAAGGGAGCTGTTCTGCATTGTGACTCAGAAACAAAGCAAAGGGCTCTGGAATGAGGACGTGCAGAGGACATGTGTGCTGGGCTGCCTGGGGTTTTCGTGGGTTGAATGAGAGAATTCATGTGAAGGACAAAGCACTGGGTCTCCTCAGCACACACCTCACAAATGCTGATTCACTGTTAGCACTGATTATTATTCTTAATGATCTTTTCTCACACATCCAAAATCCTGCATGGTTTAACTCAGAGCGCATATCTTCATTTTAAAAAACAGAAATTTCATCTGCTACCATTCTGAAAAGACATTTCAAAGGTTTTAAATATATAATCCCCAGTAACACTGCTCAAAACTCCCCACCCTTGCACTCCCCCAGCACCCACAGAAAAGCCAGCCTCACTATGCATGACTCTCAAAAGTGCCTCCTCTTCTAATCTCTCTTTGTTCTTTGACCTTAATTATTTTGACTAGCCTAACCTCTCTCCCAAGCAGAAAAATGATTTTTCCCTATTTATAAGGAAGAAGGGGAGAGGAAAAAAAATGAGACTCTCTTTGGTGGCTGGTAAGTGCAGAGCTCTGCAGACATGCTCATGTTAATAACTTCCGTCCTATCCCAGTATTATTAATCTGGACAACCATGTGAACTTGGAGACACTGTCCCCATTTTCACAGACTAGGAGATGAAGCCTGGGAGGGGTAAAGAAAGGCCAAATGACTCAGAGACAGGAGAGACCCTGAGCCATTCACAACCCTAAGAGAGAACATGGCACCCAAAAAACTATTTTTTGCATCAGAAATTCAACTCCATAGAATTCAAGTTTTGTGGCATGGAGGGAGGAGCAAAGGACACAGCGTGATCTCCGCCCAAGGGTTAAAACAGGGTTTATTTCTTCTCCATGAAATCAGTTAGCAAAGTCTCCTCACTCTTTTTGACCTCAATTTCCTCCTTTGCAAAGCTGGGATAATAAAGCCTGTTTCACTGGATTGTCAGAATTTGAAGAGCACTCTCAATAAATGTTATTTCTTTCTTCAACCTGATGAGCCATCTTAAAAAGTTATTCTACATGCATTGTCCTGAATGGGCAGCAAAAACTTTTTTCTCCTTTCAATATGAAACCCCACACCACAGTAGGAATTACTTGCAAAGAGTGTTTACTATTTCCTATTTCTAAAATATATTTTCCATTAGGTAATTCAAAGCTATTAAGTCTGCCAAAGCCCTAAATAACCAGGCTACATGAGAGCTAGCATTGCATGACCTGCACGCTATAAATGAATTGCTTCACAGCATAAGTTAGATGTGGAGGTAGTTTGATTTTGCTCCGATATGATTCAAACTGATAGAAACACTGCAAATATCCTTCCCAAAGTTGGAAGCAGGCAACACTGCCATTGGCAGCAAATGGGAAACCATTTTCATAATAATTTCTTGAGCCAAGAACCTCAAGAGTGGCTTGTGTGACAGATGAGAAGTCATCCGGCTTGATTGAATCAGACTAACCACATATTGCTTGGCTGTATTTTGCTTCCATTATGGGCCTCCTGAGAATTCAGGCTCAGTGTCAGGCAAACGTGACACAAAACAAGAACCCAATCCTTCAGCTTGAGAATGGCTAGGAAAATTACTTTGTATCAGAAGGCAAAAAATAGATTTATCCAGTCAATTAGCATATGGTTACTGGGATCAAGTTTTAAAAGATGCACATAAAATGCTTTGTATACCAACATAAAACCACAAGACACCCGGGGATAAATATTCTCAAACACTGAAGGTAATAAATCTATATTTGTGTTTGTGGGCATTACAACTCCAGCACTTTTAGTGCTTTCAATGTTCCATTGTAGTCTTTTCAAACTTGTGTATTTGCCAACACAACTGGATTTGATATTGATTTTTCATTACAAAGCCAGGAATGGAAAGATCTTGGAACCAAACCTATGATCCAGAGCAGCTATTTTTTTTCTTCTTGTATTTCCAGTTCTACAGAATTGTGGGATGACACTTTCATTATGTTATATATGGGACAACTGAGCAAACTGGTGGGAAGGTGTCACTTGTATAATGGGGGTTAAATGAGTTTCAATTTCATCCGATGTTCGGTCGGCATCCCTTCTTCTTTCACAGATGTGCTGTGCACTCTCTCCTCCCATACACTAGGCAAAACAGGGCCAAGTTTTTATAAATTCACCACAAAGAAACACTGGAAATGGCATTAAATAAAGAGGGAAGATAGATCCCTTGCTTTCTGAATACTTCCCAGCCTAGAAGTGGGTAAACTATTTACCTAGGAGGCTCCTAAAACAATATCAAATCCTAGTCTTTGGGGAATTAAGAATGAACCACATGCATTAACTTTTGAGATGCTTTAGAAAAATCTGTTTTAAGAGTCATTTTTTTTTTTTATTCTTTAGGGCCTTCTAGCAACATTTCATATTAACTCAAGAAAGTTCTGGAGAAAACAGAGAATAAAAGATTCATTTACAATACAGGTCAGATATCCAATCTGAGATCAGGAGTACCTCAAGAGTTACAGGTAAGCTTTTACTAGAAAGTCTTTTTGATCCGCTGGGCTGTCATTCTGTAGAAAACCCAGTCACCAGACAAGGAACACAGGCACAGCTGTGGGGATGAGATGGTTCGCTCAGCATTCCACTTTACAGCTTTCATTTTCTCATTTTGTTATTTGTATTCTCCTTCATCCTGTTTTGAGCCAGTTGTGGAAAAGAGACATCTAGACCCAAAATTGCCAGTAAGCTTGGCCTGCATAATAGGACTGGAGTTTGTGGGCTTAATTTTAAGGCTGTTCACACCCCCTAGTTCTTATCCAAAAGCCAGTTAGCTGTGTTTCTCTCTAATGAGCCAAAGCAATACAGAAGCACACTTCTCATTCTTAGAGCCCAAAATACCAATGGCAAGGAGATAAGTTCAGGTCTGCATTCTGCTTTACTGTACTTGATGCCCACAGAGGAAGAAGAGGGAGGATGCTCTGGGAGGGACCTTCAAGCCCTCTGCTCTAATGCTACTTCCTTTTAGATGAACAAACAGAGGCTCTGAGAGGTAAAGGGCCTACAACTCCACACTGTAACCCCGTTACTCCGCCTATGTTTTGAGCATGCATGAGGAGCCAGATCATGGTCAAACACATCTCAGACTTCTGTCTTGGCTGTGTCTTAAATCTGTGTTTAAGAGCAACTCATTAAGCACTTCTGAGGCTTTGGGCCCACGTAGGTGAAATGAGGGGAAGAATGGCACCTACCTCAAGAGAAGGGATGCTCAATGTGTTGATATTGTGACACAGTAAGAAAAATAGTTGGTCTCTGCCCCCAGTTTCTTAGACAGAGCTCTGGAAATCCTTATACTTGGGAGTGCTAGGAGAATCTTTTGTTCTAATATTTGATCTTTGAACCTGGTTATTGACAAAGTTTCTAAAATCCTTAGACTCTCCAGAGTAATAATAGTGTCTTTTATAGGCTGATAAGACCAAGGAGTAATGGAGACCAAGGAGAGCCCCACCAATGGCCAATGGTGTAATCACACATACCTATTTAATTAAGCCTCATCAAAACCCAAAAGGACAGGTTTCCAACAACTGTCAGATTATTGAACACATGGAGATTCCTGGACAGCAGTATTCCCAGAGAGGACGGGACACTCTGGGCCCCTTCTCACAGACCTTGCCCTGTGCATCCCTACATAGTGGTTTCTCTGCTGTCTTCCTAATGTCCTTTATGATAAATGGGTGAACAACAGTAAGGTGATTCTCTGAGTTCTGTGAGCTTTTCTACCAAATTAATAAAATCTGGAGAGGATCTTGGGGACCCCAATTTAAATGCCATTTACTCAAAACCTGGGGCTTATGCTTAGCATCTAAGTGGAGAACTAAGCCCTTAACCTAGTGGTGGCAAATCTATGGCACTCATGGTATTCATTTTACTTTTAAGATAAAAGATGTTGATGTACGAGTTGTTTTTTCTAAACTAAAATCTCAGTATTCAGGTTTAATTCCAGTGTTGGCATTTTGCAGTAACTAAGTGGGTTTTGGGGTACAGTTTGGGAACTCGGTCCCTGAAAGGTTTGCCATCTGCTAACCTGTGAGATGCGAATAACTCTAGGTAGATAGTGTTATTATTGAGTTAAATTGTAGGGCACCCAGTTACTGTCTGTTGACAAATTGGTTGTTGGCAGGAAGAAAAGCTCATGCAGTTTGGTGACTAAAGGTGAAGATTCTGTTTTGAGTGTGGTCCATGTATGAGAATAGAGACAAGCACTGCTTTCTGCTTTGTTTTAATTCTCAGACTAAGAATCAGTGATCATTCATAAAAAGTGTTTAGCACAGTACCTGGCATATAAATATGTGTTATGTTGCAAATAAAATAATGATGATGTAATTTCTTACCATCCCTCTAACCAGACTTTTCAGGATTCATTTAATTCACTTAACAAACTTATACTAAACTTGTACTTGGTGCCAGGCACTGTGGATTTGGCTGTGGCAGAATCAGACAGCAAGCACTAAGCACAGTGCACTATGCACAGTGCACTATGCAGCAGCCTTGGCCGGAAGTATTTGCATGGTGCCTGGTTAACAATCTCCTTTTGGTCAGGTAAGAACTGTACAGATACCTGTTCAGTCCATGCTAACCTAGAAGGCCCAGGCCAGAAGCAAGGAGTCTTAACCCTTTGGAAGCATTTCCAAAATTTCCTGAATTTGTATTTTTGTATTGTTGTTGCTACTGTTGTTGCCAGACTTGCTTCCCCGAAGCTGGGCTTCTTTTCAGTAGACAAGGTCAGAGGCCCAAGCTTCTTGTACGTGAATATCAGCCTCGAGTGAATGAATAGCCCACAAATGCCACACAATCTGCTGAAGTTGAAAAGGGGCAGAGAGAAAGCATATGCAGCCTGCCTTTGGCGTCCCAGACTCAGGCTGCCGCTGTCCAGGGAGCAGGTGCTGAGCCAAGTCTGAGGAGGTCAAGGCAAAGGGCTCTCTCTGGTTTCAGCATTCTGCACAGGCCTCAGCAATTCAGCATGGGTCACTTCAGGAAGAAGGAAGCCAGGTGATGCAGTAAGAGAGCATGAAAGTATCAATCTGAGGCACACAGACATAGGTTTCTTTCTTGATGAAGGGGAAAATAGGGGCGAGGCAAAATGAAGTCATTAACCTCTTCACTCTCATACTGATAACTAACCTTTATTGAGCATTTTCTGTTTGGACTACATATACTCATTGTGACTGTCCCCACTTATGAGTAAACTGAGACTTGAAGATCAGTAACTCACCCAAGGCCACACACCAAGGAGGTGGCAGAAATAGACCTCATCCCCAGCTCATCCCCATGGTGACTACACTGACAGCAACATTCACAAAGGCTCATATTTCCAGACTTAGGAGCCAAGCTCTGCACAGAATCATTATTTAACCTCAAACAAACCTTCATCAAATAAGTGTTCTTGTCATCCATTCAGAGAAGAGAAAATTGAAACTGGGGGGATGTCACATGAGTGGGAGACAAGGGTGGCACCTGCTTCTGACCCCACGTTCATACAACCGTGACATCAGACCAGGACACTTGGTTTCTGTCTTTACCATGCACTAATCTTATGCCCTTGGGTAAGTTATCAGTTTTGGTAGGCCTGGAGCTTCCCATCCATGGAATAGAGTAACAGTGGCTGCTTGCTAGGGTTTCAGTGAAGCACTAATGAAAGGGCATGCCACACACATCCGGGACAGTGGTTCTTATCTGGGAGTGTGACATAATTATGACCTTTGTTTCATCTGTGGTTGCCATTGGATGGAGCAGGGTGCCAGATGCAAGTCTTGTTCAGGTAGGATCATTTTGATTCATTCCCTTCATAAAGCAAAAACAGTGAATCTTGGAAGTGGCCTATATGTCCATCAACAGAGGAATGGATAAAGAAAATATGGTATTTAGACACAGTGGAGTACTACTCAGCCATGAAGAGGGGTAAACTTAAGTCATTTGTAGGAAAATGGATGCACTTTGAGACCATAATGGTAAATGAAATGTATCAGACACACAAGCTTAAATATTGTATGGTTTCTCTTACATGAGAAGCTGAAAATATAAATAAAGAACAAAATAAAAGGTAGATAATAAGAAACAGAGAAAGATCTTTTACCAAAGGGAAAGGGACCAAGTAATGGAGGGAGGTAGAAAGAAGGTGAAGGGAAGGGGATTAAAAAATAATTAAAATTATTATGTACATGTAGCAACTCCCCATAAAAATGCAATCATTATGTACTGCAAACATGTGCTAATAAAAAGACAAAAAAACTGAAAAAAGAACAGTGTCAAAAGAATCACTGCAGAGCAACAATAACAAAGGAATCTCCAATGTTTAATGTTCACATTCCATCATATCAGTCCGAAAAGACTTGCACAAAGACAACTACTACACAAGTTCTTTAAAGGCATTGGCCTCTGTCACCATTATATTCCCTAATGATCACCACAATGCTACTTTGCCCATGATCTGTAACACAGTGGGAGCACAGATAATTCTACTCACTGGTAAATAGTTAACAAATTACTATTATGTACTGCTAGGGACCAGGTATTGTGTTACCTAAATATTTTCATGTCCATAAAAAAAAAAGGATTACCTTCATTTCCATTTTATAAATTTTAAAAAAGTGAGGCAGAAGGGAGAAAGTGGTTGCCCAAGGTCACGGTGCTGGTAAATGGTAGTGCCAGAAGTGAATCAGACCGAGAGCCCCTCTACAACACTGCTGCCCAAGAGCAGCCAAAGACACTCACAAGGAAGCTGTGTCACTTCCACAGGATTGAATGTGTCCTTGCAGAAGCATGTGGCTTCATTATTCATAGAGAATGAACATTTATCTGGTTCATTATTTGCCAACAACCTAGCACATTTTTGGAACATTACAATTACTCAATAACAAAAAAAGTGTCAAATGACTGAATGAATAAGTATTTATTGATAGCTGTGGTCTATACCCTCAAACTAATTCAAATAAATAATGAGACAAAGGAAAAAAAAGATAAACAGAGACAATAAATACTTCACATACCAGGCTCCAGTGTCAGGATACAAATAATAAGGCATACTGGAAGTTGAAGAAAAGACAGTGAGGCCTGAGGTTGCCACAAAGCTGTACAAAGCTGAATTCCAAAGGGAATAAATATCTACACAAGCAGAAATAATAGGAGGCAGAATTCACTGCATATTAAATCATGATCATTCTGTTGTAAAAACATTCCATTCCTATACAAATATATGTTTTAATTAACAAATCTTCTCAAAGGAAGAACACTGGGCTCAATTTAAATAAAAATGCTCAATGTGTCATTTTCAAGGGAAAAAATTAGTATTTATTTAACTGGATACAGACCTAAAGAGCACCAAGTCTTAAACATGAACATACATTATAACCCAAGCAAGTGAAAGATAAATTCTTATTCACAGAAGGTACTGGATGAATATTAGCTGGGGTGGGATGGGTGGCAAGGTCTATAATTTCAGCAGAAGAAAACAACATCTTTGAGCATTTCCTCTGCATCAGGAACCAAGTTTTTTATAAAGGATTTTCTTATCTGAGTCCTGTGAAGAAGCTGTTTTTAGCTCTGCTGCAGTTAAGCTGAGTACCAACTTGACTGACTTGAGAACCACTCAAGAGATTAGTAAAGCACCCTTCTGGTGTGTCTGGGTGGGTCACGGAGACACGACCTGAGAACTTTTTCTGGCCCCTGTTCCCTCCCTCCCGGTCCTGTTCCCCTGCTTTCCTTCCAAGCCTCCATAAAGTGACACTACAAAATAAGCAGCTTTGCTCTGCCATATCTTTCCACCATATTTTTGTGGTGGAACCAGTAGACTATGGACTGAATCCTCTGAAACCAAGAGCCAAATTAAGCCGCTCCTCCTTTAAGTTGTGTGTGACAAGTGTTTGGTACCAGCAAAGAAAAAGCTGACTAACATGTCTATAGAAAACAGATATAATTCTTCCAATTTAATGTTAAGAATCTGATTTCCCCTGGCAAAGAAGCACAAGGTTTTCTAAGAACCCCCATTCTGTTAAAGAACTCACTTTCCAACAATATCTGGTCTTCAGAACAACTAAGAGAGAACCATGATCCTCAGGGCCCTGAGATAGATTCTCCCACTTACCTACCCTGGGCAGATACATACCACCCATGCTTTGGGTAATGAGGGAAGCCAGAGCATCACCATACAATGCAACGAGAATCGGCAATGAGAATTTTAAAAGCTGTGATGAGAGTACCTTGTCATTCACCAGAATAAACACAGACATACTAAAGAGTAGAATTCAAATGTGCATGAATTTTTAAGATGAAGCCTGACACTTCAGAAAGAGGTGAGACGTGTGGAAGACTGCTTCAAGCCATACCACCAAACCTCCCAAAAATAGAGATTATGTTCCCCTGCTATGGAAATTTCTATTAAAAAGCTTTATAAAGCCCTTAGTTTGTCAAATTTCATACATCTGGGAAACACTAGGTGTCTTTCAAGTAACTGTGCCTTTGTGATCTGATGCATGAAGGTTCACTTTGTAGGTTTATCTTGAGATAGTAAGCTAGTTGAAAGTCCTTAGGAACATTTAACTATCTATTCTAGAGATACAGAGATTGAGATTTAAAGGGGTCATTGTCTGAACAAATGTCAAAAGTGGCAGAATTGGGGCTAAACTCAGGTTCAAATTCAAAACTTAGTAAAAAGATCAGGTAGCACACACAGTGAAAGGTAAGATGAAAAGATGGCTCATCAATAAATGGTTCCTTATCTATGAGTGACACTCTGGAGTGACAACCACAGGGCTAGCAGAGCAGGGGAAGGGGGAACCGAAGTAGACCTTAAATGACAGGAAGGACTCAAGCACAGAAGGAGAATGGACAAATATGTTCAGCAAAGATGTCATCATCTCTGACTTTCATGCATCATAGCATGAAGAGTACGAGATCTGTTATTTTATAACCTGCATTCAAATCTTGACACCATCAATTTAGGTTGTTTTTTAAAAAATTCTTTCTGACCTCAGTTTTCTCAGTTCTCAAATGGTGATAATAAATGACACTTCTGCACAAGGACCTCAAAATAATGAATAGGATGTTCATAGGCATCCGAGCACAGCACTGGACAAATAGCAAGCAGGCAATGATTATTAACTGCTGTAGTTCATTCAGTCAGAAACTCAAACACTCATTAAAAACTTGCTCTAGGATAAAGAATTGTATAAAACTACATTCTTCCCTCCAAGGATCAGGTACTATATTAGTAAAATAAACAAGAACAAAAGAGACAAAGGGCAGTGATTACAACTCCACCTGACTCTCCCTCAAGGAGTGGTTTGTAAAGCCATCACTGGCAAAGGCTTCAGAGGTGACACAGGGGCCACCTTTCAGGACAAGTAGAAAATCATAATGGAAAGACACTCCACGGAGAAAGGAAGGGACAGGCAAAGACCTGGGGCCTGGAGATGCAGCCTGGTGACAGGAAGCAGGAAGCACTTGTCCTGGGGGCCTTATGAAGGAGAAGCATGACAAGGGCAAAAGAAATTCTGAAAACAAGCCTCACACAGGACTTTAGAGGCCCACGGACAGGGAGAGGAGTGTGGGGCAGGGCGGTATGTCCAAAGCAGCATTTTGAGGCCCCAGTGGGGCAGAAGGGACTGGAGAGCTCATACCGAACATCAGGAACAGAGAAAAGACAGGAAGGCCAGGGGAAGCCACTGGGAGTTAGGATAAATCAATAAAGAGAACAAAACTCAGTTGACTAAAGCATTTCTTTCTGGTACTGGAGGCTCTTCTCAAACATAATACATAAATAAATATGCTTCCAGTGACTATAAAACAGCAGTTCGCTTCTATCTAAATTGCTCCCCAGAGCCAGCAGCTGTGGGATCAGCAAGTGAGTGCCATCTCACTAAGCTTCACCTCCTCCCTGCAAAGGTCTCCAAGCTGGGCAAATTTCCCATCAGGGAAAGGCACTAGAAGCCCAGACACAACACAGTCTAACAGCAGGCCCCACCCTACCTCCACTTCACCCAGTGGTACTGAACAAGCTACTCCCCCACTATGGCCTCAGTTTCCCATCTATAAAACATGAGCCCTTCTAGCTCAAATGTTCTATTATTCAGCACATGGGATTTCCTTGCTAGGGACAGTCTGTACTGCACCTCAAGTACTGTTTCAAGGTTGTTGTTTATATCCAGAATGTCAGCAAATCACACTGTGGTTCCAGACCAAAAACTGCTTTGCAGAGACAGTCAGGGTTACTGAAGGAAGTGATAACTGTGCTCCTTACACAAGTAATATCTGCTTGATTGCATTTTATTGATCATCTACTATGCAAAATATTTTAAATGCCTGGTTCCATCCTAATAGCAATCTCAAAGGCAAGGACCACAGCATTCTCCTTTTGCTGATAAAATTACAGTGCAAAGAGATTAAGTGATGCCAAAGGCATCACATTTAATAAGTAGTAGAGCTATACAGATATTAATCTGTATGTTCCCAATCCACTGCTCTTCCCTATAGTCTATCACCTCACTTGCAAATATCACTGTTTCCACATCACTATTTAGGGGTAAAAGAGCAGAGGGAGAAGGATCTGTGACATCATCTGGCTCACCCATCCCATTACACACCACTTTTCCCAGATCTGTGACAGACATAGCTAATTGATAACAGACTTCTTCCCTATTGTGACCACAGACT
This sequence comes from Heterocephalus glaber, assembly GCF_000247695.1. The sequence continues at coordinate 9,838,848 of NW_004624733.1, read as the reverse complement.
TATTTCTAATTAATCAGAGTCCCAACATGAAACCTGATCCTTTGTGTTAATCTTTTCCATCTCTGTGTCAGAGGGATGTGATTGTTTAAGGTAACACAGCTTGTGAGTCACAGAGTAGAATCAGGACTCTTGCTCTTGACTTCCAGTCCAGTGAGTTTAGGGTAGGATATACATATGCAAAGGACAGTGCCTTTTACAAATGACTCAAAAGTAGAACAGAGATACTAAGGATGACCACATCGTGTGCCATGTGCCCCATGGAGGAGACTTCAAAATCCAGCCCTAACACATATTTCTTGGATGTTACAAGTCAACCAATCGAGGGTCCACTATAAAACAGCTCTTCGGTTTTGTTCTGCTTGAAAGAAATAATTTGTAAAGCTGAGAAATTTACTTTCTTTTTCAAGTCAACAAATACTGAAACTGGGAATCAGGAACTTAAGAATTAAATACCGAAACTCAGGAATTAAATAAAAGAACAATAATGCCACTCATTTAATTCCTCCCAAAAGGACTGGTTTTTCCTTCAAGCTTTACAGAGAAATTGGCAAGTTATATGACTCAGCTGTATCCAAAAGATAAGCCATTAATTCCATTCCTTAAACACAGGAGGAGCAAGTACCCAGAACTGAGATCTGTAGGAGCCAGCAAGACTCCTCCCCTTCCCTTAAAGCAAGAAAGGATAGGTGGTCCCAGATTTGCCCAAGAAATTCCTTCTCCTCAGACCACTGCATGGAGGGAAGATGAGGAAGCCCAGATAATAACCTCAATGGGCAGGAACAGGAAACCAACCCTCAGGTACATGGACAGAAGCAGGCATGAAGATAATAAGGTTATGATTGTGGGTTAAATGTGTTCCCCAAAAGATCATGTCATGGAAACTTAATCCCCAAATTTCTATGTAAATGGTGTTTGTAAGTGAGACCTGTGGAAGGCACTTAGGATTAGATGAGGGTGGGAGGCCCGGGATGGTATTAGTAGCTGGACTGTTTGCTCAGTCATGCTCTATGACACCCTCTACCACATTAGGATGCTGCGAGGAAGGTTCTCACCAGATGCCCAGCATGTGCCAGTGCTATGGTGTTGGATGTCTCAACTGCCAGCGCATAAACCACACAAATCTCTCTTCTTTATAAGCCACCCCATCTCAAGTATCTTGTTAAAGCAACAGAAAATGGACTGACAATCTTAAACAAGAAAGAAAGCAAGCCCAGGCTGGCTCCCAATGAGCAGGAGAGGGGTGGTCAGAAAGTTCAAGGGTCTCGCCAAGGAAACCCATTTTTTAAAGCTCTGAAGGAAGGAACTTTGAGACACATCAGAAGAAACCTTTCTGATACAAACTTTCTTCCCTAGGAGCTCACCTGGAATCTCTCCAAAGAGATGACGGTGGACAAATCTGCACCCAGCAAATGCTATCATCACCCTATCAATCTGTCCCAAGGAGGCCTGTTTACACAAACATGCCTCGTTCTTTATGTAAAAGGAGTAATGATTCTAAGACGATAAAAATCACTCATCTAGAATTATGTGCAGAGTGGCAGGTAAGCAGAATTCCGCCACTGGGAGTCTCAAAGGTCCTTTCATTAAATATTAACACTTAATTGTATGAGGTAGAGGTGACTGGGGGCAGAAGGGACTGCAAAATGTAAGAGCATTAATGTAAGGTCTGCCCCAGGGAAAGCCATATATCTCCCTGCTAGGATGGGCCTAATGAGCCAAGAGTTGGCGTTTCTGCAAATATGTTTCTTTCTGAAAGGGGAACTCATTATTCCAGGAGTTGTGTTTCTGAATTCATAAACGTAAAATTACATCAATTAAGAATCATGCCTTTTCTTTACCAAATGAATAGAAGCTCAAAATACTGCCAAACAAAATCTCAGGTTGAATTCCACAAAAAAGTATTCCTTATTCCCAAACACCCAGATGTGGAGAAACAATAACTGGAGCTGCACCTCTGCCCAATGCTCATAGCTCACAGTGATCCAGGTATTACTCCATCCATCCACTCATTCATTCATTCAACAAAAGTCTGCCAAGCATGGGACCCATGCTGACTGTTCAGAAAGCTGAGGTTGTGGCCTCTGATGGGCTCCCAGCCTCATTTCTTGAAGACAACCCTGCATGCCTTTTGCCCTGGACGTGAGGATTTTAAAAGGCCTCAGTCCTGTCATTTAGAGTTGCTTTGCCTCCCAAGAAAGTAGATCTTGAAGTCACCACTGAAAACATGTAAATGATCACAGAGACATACAGGTCAGGAATCTCCTGCCCTAGAGTCTAAGTTTTGGGTAACACAGCAAGTGGACCATCTGCATCAGCCACACATTCTGAACAGATAATCCAAGATGTCTGCACCCCATACCCTTCTGCTGGGGGCATCTGCATCTTTGACCCTTCAGTGGGGTGTTTCTGGGACAAGCAACAGGAACCAATGTTTGGAAGGAACTAATGTCCAACAGTACACAGGCAGAAGTGTAGAACAAAATCAAAGGACTTCAAAATAATGTTCTCCACACCTCACATAGATAATTCCTTCTATCCCCAAAGCACTATTTTGGTCAACTCTGTGGGGGAAAAAACAGCTTCTCATCCTTTGGTATGTACACACAATTCATTGTTTCACTTGAGGTGCCCACCCTGGATGTATTCCTGCTATGAGCCTCTCTGTGCATCTCCTGAGTAGACCATCATTTTCTAAGTAATAAAAAGTGGAAGGCACTGTACTTGATGCAGATTTAGATGTCTTAACCTTAAGGGAGTCTTGTGAGGTTATTATGTTAATCCCACTTACAGATGAACCAAATGACAGAGGAAGAAAATCATTTGGCCAATGTCACACAGGGCTGACACCCAGATCCCTCCTTTTACCCACTATGAACTCCACTGCCCAGTAGTGTAGCTCCTGGACTAGACTGTGAGGATACTATTGAGTCACATTCATCCCTGTCCCCTCAGCACCTTCCTGGGGACCAGTGCTTGGTTGGCAGCAAGCAAATAGTCACCAAGGAGACACATGAGCAAATGCAAGACTGAATGAATAAGGGGATGGTGATGATCTCTATGGTGCATCCTTAGCCTTTCTCAGGAGCCTAAGACGGTTCTAGAACAGAATATAGAAACCTGCAAAAGAAATTCAAGTGACAAAATACTTCATTTTTAATTATTAAATTTTTGACTTAATATCCTTGCTTTCAAAGCATATTTCCAATTATTCCCTTAAAATTAGTCACTTAACACTTCACTACAATAAACCAACAGCCACAAGAACATGGCCAACAGAAATACATCTGCTTAGCTTTGAGGAAACTGGGATATAAAACCCTAAATATGCAGAAACATAAATGGGGAGAGGCGTTCAATTTTAAAAGGATTCATCATTTGCTCTAAATTGCCTATTGCCTTGGAAATTTTAGTTTTAAATGTCTGATTTCAGAACCTTCCAAAAAATCCATCTTTTAGACTTCTGTGCATCCTAAGGTAAATGACCAAATAGACAAGGAGACTAAGAAGAGTACAGGGCTTCACGTTATAAAAGTTCAGGCCAATATCAGAAATCTGCATGTTCACTGAACTATGACAAAGCTGTAGAAGATGTGACATTCCTTATCCCACTAAAATGAGAATTGCCAAAAGGTAGTATGTGTGACGTACTTCTTTCAAAGAATCTGTTCTAATAAAGCAAATAAAAATTCAAAACCTTGTCACTTTCAGTCAATAAAAGAGATAACAATACATTCCATTTTGGGGAACTGAATTTTATTACAGCCATGAAGGCCAAACTATCAGAAGCATTCATTATGATGTTTGCTTAGACTAATCAAATTCATTTTCTTGGTATGAATATTCATATTTTTCTTTAATTGTTGGTACAAAAGTAAGTGTGAATGTCTTCTCTCCCAAGGAAATTAGCATCTGAAATATTTCTATAGAGAAACAAGGCTACCTAAAGTGATGAAGGAATGCTTTCCTTTCTGGGAACACACACTGGTAATTCCTCTGGAAGCATCTCCAGGGGGAGTGTCCATTCATCCTCTGCCTTCAGGCACTGAGCCAGTGTCTGATAATAGCCTTGATCATACTCCAATCCAAGAGGTCCTCTTAGTACCTGGTGTCTCAGTGGACACACCAACTGTCCTGCCTCCGCTATTATTCCCATAACATAGGACACCATGAAACTTCAGGTGTTCTTATTTAATGGACTGGAACCTACTGGCTTTTACCATATCACATAATAGTGCAATAGGACAGGGGACAGAGTAGCTGCAGAGTATAAAGTGATCTAAAAACATGCAAAGTCCCTGAGCAAATCCAAAACATACTAAGAAGATCTAAAGTGCCTCTATTTGGTTTTCACTCCCTCTCTAGAGTATGCACGGGGAAACTCTTTTTGGGTGAGGGCATCTTTGAGACCCAGCAAAATACTATCACCAAACACTGTAGTTTCAGCACCATAGCTTAAGTGGGGATAAAGTCTATGCTAGTAGTTAGAGCATTTGGTAAATATGTGCATTAGCTTTCTGGATATGTAGGGATCATCAAGGATAATTGCCTATTGGTTTAAATAAGACTCTTTATTAAAGCATTTCCTGTCCTTTTTTTTTTTTTTTTTTTGGTACCAGGGATCGAACTGGGGTCCTTGTGCTTGCGCAGCAGGCGGCGAAACCACTGAGCTAAATCCCCGGCCCAGCATTTCCTATCTTGAACAACCAGAGTCCCTTAAAAGAATGAGGACTTAATACAACCATGGGAGGACCTCCCTTCATAAACTTGCCAAGTGGTTAATCAACATGTGTTTAGCCCCCATTTTAAAGGGAAATCAGCAACAACAGCCAACAAAGGAAAATGAAAAGCAAAACAAAAACCCTTAAATTCCAAAAAATAGATACCTGGAAACTGCAAACATTTATGTGTGAGTTTAACAGCTTTCCTGAAGACAGAAATCTTAGATCAAATTAATTCAACATAAATACATGGAGGACCTGCTGTGCTCCAGCCACTGTCACTGACATGAAGTCCAGAGAGTACATTCTCACAGGAGGCGACATTGCTCCTCAAGGTGAAAACCGGTATGAGGGAGGAAAAAAATAAACATTTCTGTGGTACTAAACTTTCATAGAGGGGAGAAACATTACATGAAAATATCTAAAAAGGCTTCTTTGGGGAGTGGTAATGAAAAAAGTTGAGAAACACTGACCTAGAGTAATGAATAAAAGAGCAAAGTCTTACCATTCTAGAGCTAATGTTCGCTCCAGGGCAAACAGATGATAAGAAGTAAAATTCACAGTTTATTGGGTACAAGTTCTATGGAAAAATAAAATGGATAACCGAAGCAAGAGAGGAATGACCACCATTTCCATTCAGTAATTTGCCAATTTTTCTTCTAGTAAGATCTGTGAGTTCTATGTGAGAAAAATGAAGTTCTGATGGCAAGTGAAAGGATTAAACACCTACAATCCAGGGCAAGAGAAAGAAAACCTAAAAAGTGGGATAATCAAATAACAGATTTACAATGGTATGAGGTTGGTGATCTGTTCCTCCACTGTTGAAAACAACGTAATAATTCAGCTTTTTAAACACCGTCTTTGATGATATATATTCAGCACTTCCTCTCTCTGCCGTTTAATTTCCTTTTTCCCTCCACAGCTGAATACCCAATTGACTTTTTAATTCCAGCGTCCATCCATTTGAGACTAACAAGTTGCCATTTGGGACATGCTTAATGATTCCCAATGTTATCTCCACTTTTATGAGGCTCAAGTTTCAACATCATTATTCTTATTTTATGACTCATATTTGTGAAATAACGAGCAAAAAATGCACTAAATGTTTAAGGAATTGGTCAAACATGTAAGGCTGTATAAACAAAATTGTGAACATGAGCTGTCAGCAGGCAGGTGAGGGCTCAGAAAGTCTGTCTGCCAGGGAACATCTGTACAAAGGTAGGAAACTAGGGATGAAAAGGTCAGTCATGAGCATTAATTCATCATGTAATAAATTGAGGATTATGCAAAACTTGAATCTGAAGAAGACCTTAGTGTACTTACTGGATAATAAAATAAGTACAAGAGTTACTTCATGAAGTTTACTCCAGAGGTGGCTGGCTTTCTCCTAACTAAAAATGCCACAAAGATTTCAACTTCCTGTAACTCTCCAAAATTGTTACAGATGCTAAACAAAGTTATTCTCCTAGGGAGCAGCTGATTATTTGAAAGGAACAGCATAGCTCAGCACTGTTTTTAGGCTAAGTTCAGCTTCCCTGCAGGTTTGCCACGTCTTTTCTATGGGGAAATTAACAAGAAAAGCTCTTGGCTTAATATATTATTGGAACATGGCTACAAGCTAATTGGAAGAGAGAAATGCAGTCCATTACGAGATGGTTCCCATACAATTCTGAAAAATGGTGAGACACATAATGGACAGATAGATGACTGTTTTCCATGTAGGCAAGCAGGTATGTGAGTCTTACTATACATTTAGGTAGATTTTTTTCCTTAGAGTAAGTGGCATGCTTTCAAAGACAGACTGTAAAATTTGGGCCCGGAAGGAGAAAATAGCCAAACAGAAATCAAGAATGCTAGCTGGGAAAGGAAGCTGGTATAAAATGAAAAGGCCAGTTCATACCTGAGTCCCAAAGCACTCACCTACCTGCAGATTTCAGAATCAGGGAGAAACCTGAAAAAGCATCACTGACCAAGCTGGAAGCAGTGAGCTGAGATTTAGAAGCTACCTCTGCTAATCCTGAAAAAAGAAGAGTCTCACACTCATGGCTTCATGAAGGCTTCTAAATCTCAGGCCAGGTTCTTCTCACCTCCTCGATAAAGCGAAACTGCTACTGCTGCCTGTTTAATAACCAGAACAAACTCCACAGAGAGATACGTAGGCATCATGAGACCCTTGTCCCTCTTGCAGCCTGCTGCAACAACCTGAGAAGACTATTAACCAGCTTTTCCCTTGCAGTTTAGCTCCTCATTTTAATGTCTCCAATCACAGGAAGCTGGGAGCACTGGGCCAGCCCAATTTAACGGGAAGTGGTTCACTTGTGGTTCATTTCAAGTGTAAAATAGCTTGCTCCATTTTCTTGGTTCCTATTTGTGCTTCCCAAGTTACTCTTGGAGGGAAGATTCAGTACTACTCCTCCCCAAGAGCAGGAAAGTCTTCATGCTCCATCTCTTTTCAGGGCTTGGTATGGAAACATATCAACCAACCCCTCCAGCCCAAGAGCTATACACGGGAACCCCAAGTGTTCCTAAAATTGACCATCCCCCAAAGTGCCAGGAGATGAGCAGAATGTGACAAAGATTAACCTGCAAGAGACAAAAGCAAACTTGTACTGAGGTTTAATCTCTGCCATTTTCTGGTTGGGTGAAAGTGAGCAAATTAGTTAACTGCTTTGTCCTCACTTTTAGACATCATAAAATGGAGACCGGAAATGTCATTACCTCAAAGTGGTGATTGTGGAAATAAAATGAGATAATGTCCACAATGCTCGATAAAGTGGCACACAGCACATAGAGTTATTATCATCTACATCATCATTAGGTGTTAAAGAACCCTCACACTCCACTAGGACCCTACCCTGGTGTTCCTATAATTACTTCCACGCACAGGACCTTCCTAAAGGGTGTGCATCCACACTCAAACACAGGCTTCGGTCTTCTACACTCCTGTACACTAAGGCATGGAGTCTGATGCCTTAGCACACATGTCTACTGCATCAGTGATTCTCCACTTAAGCAGGTATTCAAGGCACCTGGAAGGCTTGTGAAACAGGTTTCTGGGCCCCATCCTTCAAGACGCTGACTCAGTATATCTGGGGTAACCCCAGCACGTGAATACTGCTCTTCCAGAAGACACCTTCTGAGGACTGCTGTGCTAAATGGAAGGAGTGAAACCAAGCCCAAGAACGAACAAAGGGATTTATGGAAACCAAAGCCCCATTTTAAAAACTCAGAACCCAAGTGCATTAGTTACTTTTCTCTCATTGCTGAGACAAAATACTCGGACCAAAGTTAAAGGGGAAGGGGTTTATTTTTCTTACAGTTTGTAGAGGTTTCGGTCCATAATCAGCTGACTCCAAGACAGGAATAGCAAACAGGCCTCACAGAGGAAAAACAACATTGCTCACACAAGGGAGCAAAGGTAACAAGAAGGTTTAAACAGTGTCTTTCTGCCCCTTTTATCTCATCCAGACTACTGGGATTAGGGTGGTGCCCAACCAATCACTCTCGTGTAATGGTTTAGTAATCACACACCCATTACACAGGCATCACACATTCCAGATTAAACTACCTCTGAAAAACAGTCCCACCTCATCCACATGAGGCTTTGGGGGGAACATCTAAACACAAACCATAACACCAAGGAAGGCCAGTCTTTGAGGAAATAGGAGACGAACCCTGAGTGAGCATCAGGAATGCTGCAGGCAGCTGTCTTTCTGCTACCAGTCAGCCTTACCAAGCTTCTGAAATTTGGACTGTCGGCTGACCCAAGGCTGGAGTCCAGCAGGGATGTCCAGATCATAGCCAGACCCTGGGAAGATGTAAGTTTTGTGAAACAAGGCTATCAGTGGGCTGCACACCATCCTGCTCAATTATCATCTGCTCCTCTATGTTAACACAATCGTGCAGCATAATGATTCTTTGCAGGGAGATTGATGGGCATATTTCATGCTAATTCTTTCTGGAGTTGGGAAGCCTTTATTTTTCTCCCATCAAAAAGAAAATGATGGCAGACATTTCCAGTAGAAATGCCATTGCATTCTTTATAATGTCATTCAGCTGCTGCCAGAAAGAAACTATTGACCAAATTAATCTGTTTACCACAAACACTGTGGCTTGATCTTCTTATCCTGAGGGTTGAGGTGTCATGCTGCAGAGGCATCCACATTTATTCTCAATAAGTGACTGGACTGCAAAGTGCCACCTACACAGGCTGGGTCTTTAACACTGTAATGATACAGAGGGCCACCTGCTATTCCATTGCGCTTCACTCTTTCCAACACCCTCCCCCCCGCACACACACACTTTAGGGTAAAACCCAAATCATTTACATCCCTTATGAACCCCTCTCCTCAGACTCTAACCCACTTCCACAGCTTCCCCTCCCCTCCAGGGTCATTCTCTATGCTCTCAGCACCTCCAGCCCAGAGCTCAGACCTCTCTGTCTCTAGGCCTTTGCACTGGTTGTTCCCTGTTCCTGAAACACTGCTCCTCCCAATGCTTTCTGTAGATGTTTTTCTCCTATTTGCCCTGAAGGTATTAGTTTAAATGTCACCACTATGTCATCAATAAATCCTCATACCTCACCTATCAGCACAGTTATATTGCTGGTCAAATATTTGTATCCAGATTATAAGCTTTTTGAGATTAAAAGTCACATCTAATGAAGCACCTGATAAACAACTTGAGGCGATTCTGAACAATTATGAATGAATAAAACAGTAGCTGAACCTGAGTAACTCCCTTCCTGCCTCATTCATCCATCTGCAAAATGAGGAATTTTGAATGGAGATTTTTAAGAAGGTTTGTGATCAGGGCTACAATAGGGGGCTCCAAAACAGCTGCAAGAAATGAAACTCAGAGCAACTCAGAGCATGTAGGAAATTGAAAGACCAGACTCCAAACCAATTCTGTTGTGAGCTACTCTTTAAGGCAGTAGAGAAGGGCTCAGAGCCAACAGCCCTCAAAGCAGGGACCTGAAATCTCTGATTCCAAGAAACTACCTCAAAATTTATAATAGAAAGCAAGTGATAGACTAATCTTAGAATTATGCTTTAATAGTACTATAGACAGCTGAGTTAGGTAAAAATATTATAGGTAGTCAGAAGGGGATATGTCCTCCAGAGTAAGGACAAAGGTAAAAGATACCCCAGTGACAGCTGGAGACACATCTGCTGGAGATCAGGCCTAAAGATAAAGACAAAATGGCAGGACCTGTATTATTCCTCAAAGGGCAAACACTGGGCCTAATGAAGTCTAGATAGACATTAGCCACCCTGGTGAGTCACCAAGACCTCTGGACCCATCATCTCCTAGAAGGAGTCCTTGTTTTATCCATGCTTGTTATGTGACTTGCTTCCCAACTGGACCACTATTACCTAAGTGACTAGACTTGTAACCTTATTGGTTGATCACAGCTGTAACCCACATTGTATCCACGTGAGTTTTGCTCTGTAAAACTCCCCTGTAAGTGGGGTCCCTGGCTACCTAATCAGGACCCCTCCTACCTCTCTGGAGCTTTCCTATCAATAAATATCTTCCTACTCTTAACCTCTGTTGTTCTTATAATTCATTCTTTGATTTTTAGAGAACATGAACTAGGTGTATCACACTGATAACAGATTGGGAGATATATTTCATATTTCATCTCCAATATTATTTCCTGTATTATTACACTTTAGAGTTTATTCTAGGTGAGATTTGGTGTTGCTACATGCAAAAAAAAGAACAAAGAAATCTGAAAGTCATGGCTGTTTTCTAAACCTCCAGTTCCATCAACTGGCCTTATCTCATGACTTTCTATATGATAGGAAGCTGAATTATTCACTGAGTTATGATTTAAGCCATATCATCTCACAGAGACTTGAAATCCTGAAAACAAAAAAAGAATCTTTGGGAATTTGGTACTGTATTACTTCCCAAATCAGCATCAGGTGTTAAGGATTGCAAAGGAGGCTAGCAGTCTTCCATTGTGGAAAAATACAGCAAGCCAAGCTACACAGCAATATCTGTAGAAGAAACACAGGCGGTAACCCAGACCCAGTGACACTCATAAAAGAAAGATCATAGTTTGGTATCAGATCAAAGTTCTATACACAAAAACAGGAAGGTTCATTAGCATAGGAATCCCAGGAGGGGAGCAAACACCAGCACTACCACTCACTCCAAAATGCAGACCATCAAAGCAGATGGTGCCATAAGCTCAGGCCTCTCAGACTGTCCCCTCCCCTGGATCTCTCTTGCTCTGTTCTTTATAGCCTTTTGTAAGATGGATACACAATGAATAGGAACCATGATGCTCTGTCATCTACATCCAATGAAGAGAAAACACGGATTTCATTTCCTTGACAAAGCTGACTAGAACAAAATTGCAAGGATGAGCAAGCCAAGCTTGTTTTCTTTTTCTCACTTTGCCCTCTTTGCTCACCAGCAAACAAGAATCCCTGGCTTTCTGATCAAGGCCAGTTGACCTGAGCATCCCTGAGTGACTCCCACAAGCTCTGGAACTTACAAATGGCACATGGCTGGCACAACCACCAAGTGGGCTCTGACCAAAACCAAAGACTGAGGAGGCTGCGGCTGTACATGCTCTGCAGACATGGCTCCCACGGCACAGAACAAACCGAGCCATCCAAGAGAGACCTAAATGAACACACTGCAGATGCATCTGTCACAAGACCCCATTCAGTACAAAATAGAAGCACCAATCACCTTTGGTATATTGGTTGATTTCATTCAGGTTGAATTGTAGTACAAAGGTGCCAGGATTTTAAAATTTACCTTTAAGAGCATTTTAAATACAGTTTGCTAAGGGGAGAAAGCATGTACAAATATAATATTTTCAGTGTAATTACTACATGGCAGCTCTTACCCAGATAATGGATTTACCTTGAAGCAATGTCAGAAATTAGGAATCATCTAAATATACCTCTGCAGTCACTGACTTGCCTTGATCCATGAATTTGTTAAGACTTGGCCTGGGTGATACCATCAATCTCTCCAGCAACAAGAAAAGCTCACACACTGCAAATCCAGCACTGGTAACATGTAAGCCTTTTAAGTTCCTGTCTGGTCTGACTGGAGCTGGTACCAGAGGACCACCTCATCCTATCAGATGCACACAGTCTTAACAGATATTGTCTAGGACTTAGTGGGAACCTAAAGAACAGAATAAAATGATGGACTTCTTTTGGATTCACTATATCAAAGAAGGATAAGAGATAGGGGAGAATAAACAAATACAATAATGTATAAAGATCTTGGGGATAATATGAATCAGGACACTTGAATGCAGGTTAAGGAAACTCAAAATGTACTGGCTGAGCCCAGCAACACTGTACTAGCTCATAAAAACAAATAGCCAAATGTGTGGCTGGTCTTAAAGATGACCAGATCCTGTAAGCACCTCCTCCAATAGCTCCCAGACGCCCAGTAGTATTCACTGCATTCAGGGGGTCAGAATCTAAGTGAAGATAACACTCATTTACACTCATTTACTCAATTACAAGGTGAGAGAGAGGAGAGGCACACCTGTAAGAGAGATGGACCACTGCTGTTCTGGAAAAACCGAACAATGGATGTGCATGGCAGAGCACTCAGGGGAGAGACAGGTTGAAAGCAGCCTTGACACCAACCTATACATTAGTGAACAATGGAAACCACCTTTGGCCTCCAAAGAAAGGCAATCCAAGACTTCCAGTGCTTCACGTTTAACAAATGGGGCTAATCAAGACAGGCCTGGATCCTCTGGGCCTAAGCTCTCCCCACTTTTATATACAAACATCTGTTGTTAACTCTTCAGGTTACCACCTACTAGTGACTCAGAGCAGCTGAGGGAACATAGGACATATATTCATCTACAGTCTTTTGGGCAAATAGCTTCTTAAACTTTGTGCAAAAGGCTTGTCTCAAACCGATAGCATTCCCTACAGAAAAAAACTAAGTTCAGTTAGAGAAAGATCTTCACACCAGGAACTTGGGGGTTCTCCTTGGAAAGAAAAGGTCTCCTCACTACCCCAGTGCAAAATAAATGCAAAGAGGAAACCAGTAAGAACAAAAAGAGTATCATACCCTAAAAAGCAAATCCACATATGATGGTTATTTTATTCTTTGGGCTTATTTAGAAATTTTAAAAATAATGAACCTTAAGAACTTCTCTAAGAAAAATAGAACTTCATTTAAAAATATATAGTATTGGGCCAGGGATTTACCTCAGTGGTTCAGGCACCTACCTTGCAAGCGCAAGGTCCCAAGTTCGATCCCCAGTACCCCTCCCCCACAAAAATATATATATACATACACATAGACATAGTATTATTAGGTTAGAATGAAACTGATATATATTAAATTACTCTGTGCTATTCTATCAGTTTTATGCACACGAATTTTAGATGCTATATTTCTTAGTCGTTGCTATATATTTTGAAGACATTTTCATAGTAGAATCTGTTTGATACTCCTTTGAGTTGAAGCAAACCCTACTTTAGTTTTTAAATTAAGTTTATTGGTATAATTTAGATATACATAGTGATCACATTCATCACAGGGAATTTGTATCTGTACATGATATATTTTTATTCTTATTTTTCCCATTCCCCTCCTCTCCCTTCAACCCTTCTTCTCCTATTTACAAAAGCTTTGATTCCATTGTATCTTTCTTTCCTCATTTTTCCCCTTCTGGCTTTTTCCTTTCCCTCTCCTTCCTCCCTTGTCCCCCTTCCCATTTGAACTTTTTCTTCCTATTGCACATTATCTATCACACATTACGGTCCTTTTTTATATTTTCAATTTCTCATACCAGAGAAATAATGCAGTATTTAATCATGTGTGTCCAATTTATTTCACTTAAGAGTATGGTCTTAAGGTGGGTCTATTTAGCTAAAAATTTCTCAAGTTTATCCTTCTTTATTGCCAAGTAGTACTCCATTGTATTAAAAAACCACATCTTTATCATTCATCAGTTGATGGGCATTTGGGCTGTTACCAATATTTAGCTATTACAAACTGCTGCTGTGAACATGGGCATGGATATATCACTGTTGTATGATGCTTTCTTTTGCGACAAAGAAGGGGAGAGCTGGGTCAAATGGAACCTCTAGTTTTAGTTTTTTGAAGAATCTCCACACTGATTTCCACAGTGGTTGCACCAGTCTACACTTCCACCCACAGTGGAGAAGGGTTCCTTTTTCCTCACAGCCCCTCCAGGATTTGTGATTGGTTGACTTCTTGATAACAGCCATTCTTTCTGGAATGAGATGAAATCTCAGCATTGTTTTAATTTGCATCTAATGATGCAACTAATGATGTTGAACATTTTTTCATATATTTATTTGCCATTTTTACTTCTTCATCTGAGAAGTGTCTATTCATTTCAGATGCTCATTCTTGTAATGGATCTTTAAATTTGAGATTGGAGTTGATTTTTTTTCAGCTCTAGATATCAGTCTTTTGTCTGAGGAACAGCTAGAAAAAAATTTTCCCCACTCTGTTGTTTGTTTCTTTTCTCTGTTGGTGATTTCTTTTGCTGTGCAAAACCTTTTTAATAAGATGAGATCCCAGTTGTTGATTCCTTGTAATATTTCCCGTGCGACTGGGGGTTTGTTTATAAAGTTTTTTCCTATACTTCTGTCTTCAGGAGTTCTACCTATTCTATCTCCCAGCAGATTTAGTCTTTCTGTTTTAATATTTAGATCTTTGATCCATTTTTATTTTAGTTTAGTACATGGTGAGAGACATGGGTTTACTTTTATTCTTTGGCATATGGAAAGCCAGTTTTTCCAGCACCATTTATTAAAGAGGCTATCTTTTTCCAGGGAAGGTGTTTGGTTTTGTCAAAGATAAGGTGGCTGAGTGTGTTTGGAGTTTCTTCTGCACTTTCTAATCTGTTCTATTGACCCTCGGGTCTGTTTATTTTGTTGGTACCCTGCTGTTGTGCAGACATTTACAGTAGAGGTTCTTACCTCTAACCTGAATTTGGTTTCACTATTACAAATAAACATGCTATAAACATTCACATGCAGGATTGTGTATATGTATAAATTTTTCTTTCTCTAAGATAAATGCCCAAGACAGCAACTACTTGATTTTAAGGTACTTGCATTTCAGAGTAACCATGCCACTTTACATTTCCACAAGTAAAGAGTGACTCGATTTATCCACAACCTTCTCAGCACCAGGTATTGCCACTGGTTTTCATTTTATCCATACTGACAGGTGTGTCATGATATCTCACTGCTAAATTTTAACTCAAATTTCCCTGAAATCTAATGACGCTGAACATCATTTCGTATTCTTGACTATACAGACTGTATATCCTCTATGGTGAAATGTCTCTTTATGTCTTGCTCATTTCAAATTGGCTTTTATTTTTACTCTTGAGTTTTCAGAGTTCTTTACATATCCTAGATATGACCCTTTATCAGATACATAGTTTGAGAATATTTTACAATGTCCAATTTATCTTTTCATCTCCTTGAGAGTTTTCATAGAACATAGTTTTGAAATAAAGTCTAATTTATCAAAATTTCCTTTGTGGTCATGCTTTTATTTTCAAGTGTGAGAATTCTAGGTCTATACCTAAATCATTTTTTTTGTAAAAGTGTTAAAAGTTCACATTTTATTTTAAGTCCATGATCCATTTTGAGTGAATTTTTATATAAGGTATAAGGCTTGGGTGGAGGTTCATTTTCTTTTAACTGTTCCAGCATCACTTGTTGACAAGATCATCTTTCCTCCATTGAATTGCTTTTGCACCTTTGTCAAAAATCAGTTGAGCATAACAGTCCGGTTCTATTTCTGGGTTCATTATGCCATTCCATTGATCCTTGTGTCTATCCTTCTGCTAAGCACACTGTCTTGATGAATGTAGCCCTATAACAAGCCCTAAGAGCAGGTAGAGTGGTACATGCTACTTTATTCTTTGCCAAGATCATTTTAGCTATTTTGTTTTGTTTTGTTTAGTTTTGTTTTGTTTTGTACTGGGGATCAAACTCGGGTCCTTGAGCTTGCAAGACAGGTGGTGGAACCACTGAGCTAAATCCCCGGCCCCGTTAATTAAATGTTTTTAATTTCAGTTATTATCTATTCATTGTTAGTTTATAAATACGTGATTGACTTTTGTGTCTTGATCGCATATATTGGGACCTTGCTGAGCTCTTTTACTGGTTCCTACCTTTTTCTCTTTAAATATTCCTTGAAATAGTCTACATAGACAAACATGCCATCTGCGAACAGGAGCGGGTCTATTTATTCCTCTCCAATGCCTTTTATTTCTTTTTCTTCCCTTATTGGAACAGCAGAACTTCCAGTACTATACTGAATAAGGGTGGTGAGAAGAGACATCCTTCCTGTGTGCTTCAGGGCAAAGGCTATCTGGTGTCACTTGGTTGGGAAGGAGAGATTTAGGCCTAGAGGGTGAGACACTCCTGAGTGCTTGTTGTAGTTGGATGCCCTCTTCCAGTGTTTCCCAGCTGCCTGGTGTCCCTGGGTGGGAAAAGAGTCCCTGGCTCACAGAAAGAAAGGGGCTTCTGAGGCTGAGCCATGTTTTGGTGGTGGCCTAAGCCACACTGATATCTCTTGTGGAAAGCAGGACTCTCAGAGCCAGCAGGAAACATAGTATTTCCCTTGGCTGCTATTATGACTGGAGTCCAGGTTCTGGGTTCACCCACTACTCACAAAGGGACTCCTGTGGTATCTAGTGTGGGAAAGGCATCTAGGCTGCTTTATGTTGTTCAGTTGTGGTTCAAGAAATGCCTGGGGACTGGGGATTTAGCTCAGGAGTTCCACAGCATGCCTTCCAAGCACAAGGTCCAGAGTTCGATTCCAGGTACCAGAGAGAGAGAGAGAGAGAGAGAGAGAGAGAGAGAGAGAGAGATGCCTGGGTCATCTTATCCTATTAAGTGAAGGGAAGACATACATTCGTCACTGCTGCATTGTTCCTCTACCATTGAGGTCCCAAACCAACTCATATTCCTCTTACTGCCTCTCAGGGTTCTAATCTGCTTGGTTCTTGTGCAATCTCCAGGGTTTATTTTCATATTTTACAGGGAGAAGAAACAAGCCTCTACCATCTTGGCCAGACCAGAAGTCACATCAAATACCTTTATATCTTCTTAAAAGCCAAGGTGAATAGAATTCCAAATAATGTATGTAGATACTGGTTCCTTTGGGTGGTAGTACCTAGTTCCTGCTCCCTTCCCTTTGAGGGTGGGCTAGGATTAGTGACTTGCTTTCAATGAGAGCACAGGAGAAGGGGAAAGTGAACTTTATCCAGGAGCAGCCTGACAAACACTACTTTTCCCTATTGAAGAATGTCTGGCGTTCAGTTGTTTAGTAACATAGAAATGTAGTTTCTTGGCTTTGACAAATATATGGCTAAATACCAAACATACTTCCAATAACAGTCCCTCATCACATAATCTGACATCTTTTACTTTAAAGCAGACAAGACACCACCTTAAAAGGGCTTTTGCCCAAACACTGTTGACCTGGCTATGTTTGGCTAAGCACATGTTGTTCCATCCCAGAGACGGTACTGCCATAAAAGTGACCAAGAAGGGGAGGTGTTTGGGACTGCCTTCCTTCCATGGGCAACGGCCTAGAGATCAGACACCTGGGGCTGAGTCACTGCCAGAGTGGGAGCTGAAGCTTACAGGAGATGCAGTATCATGTAGTACTTCCTACTTGATTTATTTGTATGGTTTCTCTGATATAGGATGTTTTAAGAAATTCTGAATGCTGCTCCCAAAGCACCTAGGAAAGTGAGCCATGCCTAAATGCTCTGGCCTGCCAGATGACAAGTGTCAACTTTCAGAGGGAGTGTGTCACCTACAGAGGCATGGCAGGAATCAGTGGTTACATCTAGGTGACTTTATGGTCATCAGTAGATACTACGTGACCAGTTTCATTATCTGCTAATGAATTATAAGGAGAACTTCAGTAAAAACTGCACCTAGGATGCGAAGATGGGGAGAGCTTGGTCCTTGCTACAAAGTCATGTGCAGAAAGGATGAATAAGTTCTGGTATTCTACTTCACAGTAGGATGACTATCATGATAATGTATTGTGCAGCTACAGGAAAGGTTTTTCAATGTTCATACCACAAAGAAATCACAACTATATGAGGTAATGGATATGCTAATTGGCCCAATTTAATTATCATCTGATGTACATATGTATCATTATATATCAATGTAATGAATACAAAGTAACTCCACCTTAAAACCCTAAAGCCTCACTGCTACTACTAGTTTCAACCTGATTCCTGGTAACACCAATGATCACAACCAATGACAAGAAAAACATGCCAGATACAGTAAGCAGGCACATACTAGAGAACTGAGTATAGGAAGAAAAAGCCTAGGTGCAGAGGTATGTATACAAGCAAAATGCTGGCTGGTACTCATGTGTATGAGGCTTGCAGATGTACAGGCCTGTGTGAAGACACCTGTTGATATCCAGGTTTATGACAGGCATTTGGGCGTGGGTCCCACAGTAAGGCAAAGAGGTGAAAATTTCTAAGTCTGTATATGTAGATATGAGGGTTGTACCAATGGGTCTGCTAGGATTGTGTGCATATGAATGTATAAGCATGGAGTAAGTATCACATGAAGCTCAGGAGGCTCTGACGATGATCATCAGTGAACATAACTGTCAGTGTGGAGCTTGTGCATGAACATAGAAAACCCTGTTTACAGCCTCTCCTTCAGCTAAGGCTCTGGTAAATGAAACATGTCACTAGTCCCCTCCTATTCTCAGACACAGGCAGAAGGAGCCCCTGCTCTGGCACTCATGTAACTGTGTCCCTTCTAATGAGGTGGAGCTTTTGTGGACCTAAGAAGACTCATCCAGCTGGAACTCATGTTTTTGCTTCCCAGAATTTCCTGCCCAATTAGCCTTGGGCCAACTTCCAGTGCTATGTGTGTCTTTTCTCATGATCTTGGTTTCAAGATGGTCAGAGCTACCTAAGGAGAGGGTACAGTGCAGCTGTTTGCTGTGAAGAGGCAGCTATGACCAGAGTTTGGGCAAGAAAGCCAGCTGTCTATATATATGCACATGCCTAGGCCAGGCCTTCACCGACAGGCTGAACTCTAGGATGGGAAAAGAGGAAGGTTTCCTTACGGCCACATCCCACATCATTACAGAGGTTAATTTGTCATGGTGGGAGGACAGCACACATGTTATTGTTAGACAGTGGGTTTTCTTGATCTATAATTCAGCTATTTAGCAATAGGCATGTGAACTTCTGCTTATCCTTTTGATGCAGGCCCACTGTTAAGGGCCCATTATACACAGATGTGCACAGGTGCAGGCTTCCATGGGTTTTTGTGAGTGCCAACCCTGGTCTGCAGTACTTAGCCCTTTGGGCACAGAGACTAGAACTGTGGTGCTCATGGTTTAGTCAGTTTGCACAAAGGTGCACACCCCGCCATCTCTGGGAAGTGGCTCATTTGTCCCTCCAGGGCCGTACATACAATTGCCCACCAGGGAACCCATAACTGAGCACAAAAATATGCCTGCCCTGGGAAGTCCCAGAACTGGACAAGGTATGCGAATATCATTAAGTGCTAGTTTTAGCAAACTAAACTTGGTTACTTGCAAATCCAGCATCCCCACAGCCCCACACCAATGCTGTTCAGATTTAATTACTCTGGAGGTGACAACCAATGCAGGGATGAGAGGAATTTTATTGAAAACCGCTTTAGCCCTGCTCCAGCTCAAAGCCACGCTGCCCTCTGTAATGACTTTACCCAATTAGCTTGTATGCAGCCTGCCTTTTGTAAATCAGTGATGCCACTGAAATGAATTCTACACCCAGAAGGGAAGGACAAGCAATTGGAAATCGCATGGAAATCATTAATTGGCTTGAGCCTTTAAGGTTAAGTGACTTATCATTTTTTTTTCCTAGTTTTGGTGTGGCGAGAAGGTTAAGTGGGCAGCTCAGCATGATTTCACCTCCTCCCAGCATCTGCTCACTCGGGGAATGGAACAAAAGCTATGTGCGCCTTTCCGGATAGCAAAGGACTGAGGAGGCTGGTCCTATCCCTGTCCCTCCAGGCCTCCTCCTTTGGTTCAGACCCAGGAAGCCCTAGGTATCATGCCCAGAGGGCATGTGTGGAAACCACCCAAGTCTCTGCAAACTGCTGTCACTCCTAAAATGAAGTCTCATTAGTTTGCTTAAGACCTCTGTCTAGACTGAAGCTGAGAGTAAATGATGCTCTATTGACAGTTCACAAGAATGTTTAATTCTCACAAGTCTCCTCGGGAGGCAGGCTCAGCAAATACTCCCTTTTGTGAACAAGCCTTACGGTGTCAAACAAATGATTAGCCTTTATTTCTGGGGAGTAATTGGAGAAAACAAAGAATATTCTGCCTTTATTGATAGAGTCAGCAAGTTAATAACTCTGAAAATTCAGATTGCAGAAGGGAAGAAGAGTCTGCAGTGTCTTGTTCTCAGACTTTAGAGCCCATCAGGACTACCTGGGGGGCTTTGTATCTCCATTTCTGTGTCTGTAGATCTGCAACAGGCTTGAGAATATGCATTTCTAATAAGCTTTCCATAGCTAGCCCAAGGGCTATGCTTTGAGGGCACTTTTTCAGGAAATAGTTTTCTTCTAATTACCCATAAAAACTCCTATGTATTTTAAAAGTACATCACGGTGGTTGGAAATTTGGATGCTGGGCTCAACCAGATCTAAGTTTTGAGTGGGTCCCATCCTTACTACCTGCATGATCTTGGGCATCCTGTTCACTTCTTCAAAAATTTGTTTTCTATAAGTTGAAAGCAATTGCTCACAGGGCTAGACAGAAGATTAAAATAAGTTCATATATGTAAGACCAACCAACTTATATTAAACTAAGTAGCTTATAACTATGACACATGAATGAAAATTCAAGGTGAATCTAATTTAAAAACATGAAAGCAAAAAAAAAAAAGCACCCATAATCAAGGGGTGAAATAAAAGAATGACCAATTAGAGTTTATACAAGAAATGCAAAGATTGCCAATATCAGTAAATCTATCTAGTTTATACTTTGTAGAATTAAAATCATATAAATGTCTCAAAGACACTAAAAAATTATGGGGCAAAATTCAACCACCATTCTTGATAACAGTAACTAAAGTCACTCAGTGAAACAGGACTAGATACATACTTCTTTGACATGATAAAAAATAGCTACCCTAAAGCTAGGATCACATTCAATAGGGCATCATTCAAATATATGTGTGATAGTGTACTATGATAAGAAAAGTCTATTTTGTTTTCTGACTTTTTTTTTTTTTTTTTTTTTTTTACCAGGGAATGAACTCGGGTCCTTGCACTTGTGAAGCAGGTGGCAAAACCACTAAGCTAAATCCCCAGTCCTATTTTGTTTTCATTCCTAGTTCTTAGAACAGAGCTACTAAAACCCTTGGAATTTCCTCAGTGATGTGCATAAGAGAAGCATCTTTCAGTAGTCCTAAGACACACTTTCAACCATACTGAGTTTATGCTGGTGAGGAGACCCTGGGAGGAGGGAGGCTGGTTCAGGAAACCAACCACACGCCGTGATCAAAGGGTGGGAACTTTCAGCCCTACTCTCTAACCTCCAGGAAGGAAAGTAAACCCACAGATTGTCTTTATCACCAATGGCTAGTAAGTAAATCAATCATGTCTATGAGATCATGCTCCTAAAAAATCATAAAAGATGGGCTTTCATGAGTTTCTGGGTTGGTGAATGCATCCACATGCCAGGAAGGTAGTACACTGCAATTCTTTTGGGACAGAAGATCTTGAACTTAAAACCAGACTTTGCCTTATGTACCTCTGCATCTCATGATCATTTGTATGCTTTTGACATCCTTTATAATAAACTGGTAAAAGTAAGTAAAGTGTTTCCCTGGATATTGCAAGCCAGCTATACCTTTCTCATGATTTGTAGTTTGCTAAAATGGCTTGCAATGCCCAGGGAAACACTTCCTTAATGAACAGTCAGTCATTCAGAAGTACCAGTGGTAACTGAGACTTGCTACTGGCATCTGAAGATGTGTGGGATCGAGTCCATTAACTTGTGGTTCCTGATTCTAACTCCAGATAGAGAAGTGTCAGAATAAAGTTGAATTGGAAAACACCCAGATAGTGTTCACAGAGAGTTGCGTGATGTGGGAAAAAGAAATTCACACATTTGCTATTTGTAGTGATCTGGGCATAGCGAAAAGACTTTCCCCTTTAGTATATTAACAAGAATCACAAATAAAACAAAGGACTGCCTTTATTATTTCACATGACTTAAAAGAACTAGGGAAAACCTAAAGAAGCATAAAAATAGGAAAGGAACAGATAAAAGTAGGACTACTGAAAAACTAGTTTATTATATACTTTGAAAGCCCAAAACAATAAACTGAAGAAATAAGAAACCAAAAGATAAGAAAATTAGAAAAATATAAAATTAATATGCACATATGTATAGCTTAACTATAAACCTTCACTAATATGTAGACCTATGCAAAGAAAAAAATTGTATTTAATATAATAAACATGAAGTAAAATACCAAGGAATGGACTAAGGACTGTGAAAAACATATTAGAAGAAAAATTTCAAATCCTTTTGAGGTACACAAAAGAAAACCAATAGAGATCAATGCACATACCATACTCTTGGACAGAAAGACAAACTTAGAGGTATTAATTCTTAAAATAATTTATAAACATAATGCTCTTCTAATAAAAACATTGTTTTTAGTTAGGGAAATGTAGAAATTTATTCTTAAGTACATTTAGAAAAATAACTAAGTAAAAGTTTGAAGATTAGGGGGAAAAGCTTAAATATAATGGAGAAGAATGGCCCTATCAAAGAGTATAATATGTCATATAAAAATGATAAAAAATAGTGTGGTAGTGGTACTGTAATATGGTAAGGAGGGAAATGGAAATTCAACATAGAATGAAAGCGGTATTTCAAATTAGCAAGCAAAACTCTATGTTCAATTACCGATGTAAGGGCAACTGGATAGCATCTCAAGAAGAAAATTGGTTCTACATTCTACATTTTATGCCAGATTAAATTTCATGTACGTCAAATGATGATGGAATAAAAAGTGAAAAGTATCTTACTGATATTAACCTGGATACTTTTTAAGTCATGCCCAAATATTCAGAACCCACAAAAGTCAAAGTTAGCAAATATGAACACATAAAAATAAAACTGAAGTATAATCAAAACACAAATACTACTACTGGAGACTTCCTTTTTGTCTATTAAGATAATAGACAAAAAGCTAATCTCTATATAAAAAGCTTCTAGAAATCAACAAGTAGAAGCCATGGACCTATTAGAAAAATGGCTGTTAGAAAGTGGTTATTTCTAAATGCTGACCTTAAAGGAGGATATAAAATTAGGAACAGTTATTAAAATTATAAATGCACATATCTTCTGACATGGTAACTGCTCTTCTGGGAATTTAGCCTATTGAAGAATTGGCACATAATGTGTGAAATGACATTTATACAAGGTTATTCATTACAGCATTGCTTATGACATTACAATACTTGAAACAACCCAAATGCCCATCAACAGAAAATAGACTAAATAAATTGTTATATATTTACACATTGAAACACCATACAACTGTGGAAGAAAAAAAGGTCAATGATGATCTATCTCTATGCATAAATATGGAAAGATATCCAAGACATATTATTTCTTGCAAAAAGCAGGGTAGATATGTGTAACACACTATCATTTTTCTTTCTTTCTTTCTTTTGTTTTTAGTTTTTTGTGTTTCTTGAGACAGGATCTCACTGTGCAGTTCAGGCTGGCTTTGAGCTCACTATGTACCCAGGCTGGCCTTGAACTTTCGGCAATCCTCTAGCCTCAGCCT
>NW_004624733.1:9729459-9807679 GCF_000247695.1 Heterocephalus glaber | reverse complement strand
AAGAAGGGAAAGGAAACATGCTGAGAAATGGAAAAAACGGAAATAAAGTCTTTGTAAATAGGGAAGGGTGGAGGGTGTGAAGGGAGGGCTAGGAATGGGGAAAAAAATAAGAACCAAGATGCATTATGTAAAGGTAAAATTCCCAATGAGAAATGTAATTGTGTTGTATACCTACAATGTACCATTAAAAGAATTTAATTTAAAAAAAATAATAAAAGAAAAGAAAAAAGAAAAAAAAAGAAAATGTCAGAGATGGTTTCATTTCATGTGTAATAAAGTAAAGCACATAAAAATAACATGTTGCCTATAAAGAGACTATTGCGTTCTATACAGGTATACAAAAGCACAAATCCAGGGACCTGGAACCTGCTGGCAGCACGGAGAGCTGCAAAAATCCAACCCCTAAAGATCAATGTGTACAAAATTCAGATGTCAGCTGGGCCTGGAGAGCCTGCTCTAGGAAACAAACTGTCCTTCAGGTAACTGTGAGCCTGGAGCTTCCACTATATGATTTTCAAAATAAAGGACTTCAGGGGAAAAAAATAAAAGCAAAATTTGAAAAATATTTTTGAAGTATCTGAAAAGAATGTACGTAAGTTAAAGGTAAATCCTAGATGCTTTCAAAATACTGTAACACTAAAATGGAAATTTTGACTTCTGAGAGAAGAACTGCACAAACAGGAGTGAATAGTCTTAAGTGGAAAATCAGAATGCCAAGTCTGTGGGTCCCAATTAAGCGTGTCCAGATAGAGGACAGAGTCCCACCTGACCCTGGCTGCCAAGGTGTCATTCAGCCCTCAGTGGAAGATTTTCCCCTCATCCAAGGAAAGGAACTAGGACTCCTGTACTCACATCTAGGACTGCAGACCACGTGGGGCAAGGCTCTGTGTAAATGCTGACACCCAGGCAGCCTTGTTCCCATCAGGTGCCCTCTGTCACCTTGGCCTAGTATCCTCCAGAATGGACACTAAACATCATCCTCCTACAGCAGGAGGAAGCCACACCCTTTCAAATAAAGACCTTTATCACATTACTTTTTTAAATATTAATTTTATTGCTTAATTAAGGTCTAGGGCAAAGTTTACCTTTGCCTAATAAGAGAAAATATCTCAGGGAAATGGATAAATATTTTAAAGGTATGATTTTTAATTTATTAATGTAAAATAATCCTTTACAGAATTAAATAAAAACAATAATCATGGTTTCCCACCCTCTTGATATTTCCAACAAATAAAATTAAGGAGGCATTTGTAGGGCATAACAACTGGTCCCACTAGAAGAAGAAAATAAATATTATTGGTATTAAGCCTTCAAGTAAGGACTAACATAATTAATAATAAATATATCCTGTTGCATTTTCTCTTTGAGTACAGTATTTAATAAATCAATAATCTTTTCAACTTAATAGCCAATCTGAAAAGCAATTTGAAATAAATAATTGGTTCCATCAATCAAAAAAATACGTGGTCATAAGTTTATCTTTCCATTGCTTTCTGGAGCTTCACAAGGCCATTCCCAGGACTCCTATAACATTTATAAGAAATAATTATAGTTCTAATGATTATTATGTCAAATGTTGGGCCTAATCAATAGCTAAGGACATAAACAGAAGAGAGAATTAATTAAAGAGTCAATACTGCTCCTTAAAAATGAAACCAAAATTGAAGGCAATATAAGCATTAAGAACTAAGAACTTGAAGGCCCCACCACTGTTGGAGGCTGAGGCAGAAGGGTCACAAGTTTGAGCCCAGCCTGAGTAACTTAGCAAGACCCTGTCACACACACAAAAAAAAGACTTGGGGAATATAGTTAGTGTGAAGGCCATGGGTTCAATCCCCAACAATACTGCAAAACAAACAAACTGTGGGAAGAGAAAAGTTCAAGTTTAGGATGAAGATGCCCTTGAATCAGAATCAAACACAAAAAAGCCTTAAGAGCCTGCTGAGACGGCCAGCTGGGGTTTGAACAAGGTTCATCTTCACCAAAAATCATGTAGAAGTTTCATTTTTCAGCGAGGCAGAGCTGGGAGGGAAGACCTAGTGTGAGGCATTTTAGTCATGAGGGTGGAGTCATCATAATGGATTAATATCCTTCTTGTGGGAATGGTTTAACTATCTGGGGAGTTCAGCTCCCTGTCTTTTTTTGCCTGCAACTGCTGGCCCTTCCACTTTAAGTCATGATGCAGCACATGGCCCTCACCAGATGTACTCACCCAACCTTGAAATTCCTAGCCTCCAGAATAATGAGCCAAAATAAATCTCTTTTATTTATAAATCACTCGGTCTTGGGTATTGTGTTACAGCAACAGAAAGCAGGCTGGGGCATAGCTCAACCATGAACTCTAAAGCATAAATTCTCTCACAGCTGCATTTGTAAGAAATACCTTCTCAGGAGCATTAGTTACCTTGAAGTATCTCTTGGGAATGAGACCCATGATAAAATAATTTGGGGGATCACTATATATGTTGCCTGTTTTTGAAAAACCATAATGTACATTAGTATAGTTAATTATAGTTCTGAGAAGCTCAAGGCTAAAGATGCCTAATTATTGATTAATATTGTCCCTACTTTTACCACCTGTATACATGTATTATAACTACTACTTCCCACTGGCAGGACCAGGAGCATCTAGAGGGATGGTTCTCCTCTAGTTTCTTTAGTGATCTCTCATGTTCTTCTTGGATGATTAGCAAAGGACTTTACCACCCTGCAAGCAGCCCATTCCATCACTAGAGAAAACTCTAATTATTGGAGAGAAAACAGCATAATTGGATACATTTGAGATTTTACTGTGAATCTGATCAATACTTCAATTCTCACTGCCCACATACACACTATGCTACTTAGCGACCTTTTTACTTACCCGTGAACCTAGTTGTACCATCTATTAAATGGGGGGTAATGGTAATTACTTGTGGTAATACTAGACATACTACCCACAAAGCGACCAGCAAACTCCCTGGTATCTATTTCTGTTGTCATTGGTATACAATTTTTTCTTTATATTAAGCTAAAGTTGATCTCTCAGTATAGCCACTGAGACTAAATCAACCTCCTCACATCAAATAAACATATCTTATCCCACTTGTATCTGCCATGTTGGCCTTTTCTCAAACTGAACAGCCTCAGTTCTTCTAACTCTTCTCCAAGACTTCCAAACCCTCCACTGCCAACTCTATATTTCCCTGCATTTTATATCTCTAATTTTGTTATTTGCTTTGTTGTACTGGGGTCTACATCTGGTGGTCCTGGCAAGCTCTGGATGAGGACAGTGTGACCTGAAGGGATCTTCACAACTAGAACCCACCATGAAGGACCACTCTCATCCACCACTCTAGATCTCACTCTGTCAAACACTTTCTGCCTGAAACTGTCCAAGAAACCTTCCCCAATATTTGGTTGGGACATGTGAGAGAGGAGAAGCAAGTAACCCAAGAGACTTAGAGTGACTGAGTATGTTTGTGGTAACTGCACTGAATCACATTTAGGAAGCTCTTGCTACACTGGTCTTCGAGATGTGTCCTTAGATCCCCTAAATCAGGCACCACCCCATGTTTACTGAACCCATCCTCTGGGTGGAGTCCAAGATCCACATTTTATCAAGTACTGTAATGCATCTCAAGCACACTACTAAAGTTAGAGGACCACCATGCTGCCACTTACAGGGCATCTAAAGTTTAAGTTCACTAAACAGAGTACCTGTAAAACTGTCTGGCGAATGCAGAGTTAAAGGAGAGACCGAGGAGGGAAGGGAAAATGGCACATAGAGGCCATGAACAAGGTCCTGGGAAGTCTTATGGTGAGGAGACACTGCAAGAGGAAGCTGGGGATGAAGCAGGTCCTAACATGGAGCAAGTTCATTCACCAAGACCCAAAGGAACCCCTTGAGACCTCAGTTCCTGTTCACATCAGAGGCAAGCACCCTGGGCTTAGCCTCTCTCTTGGTTCAAGGGCCACCATCCATGTAGAAAGTATGACTGTGCTGTGGCCCGGACTCACCTCATCCTATGACTGTGGAACTGTGCAAACTGTGTTTCTTTTGCAATCTCTCTTCTACTCATTTGTTCATAATCAACCAGAGAGCAGAAAATACATCACATACACCTCTTCTGGACCCCAGCTACACCACCAGTCATCACTGTAGGCATTTCAGAGCACTTAAAAACACCAGTTAATTAATGTCTCTTTACTAGGAAAAGGACTTTTATAGTAACTTTTCTTACCTGTTTTCCCATAGCTAATTTGGAGGCTAAACATTAGTAACTAATCAAAATTTTAACGTAGTTAAAATAAAACATATTGTTCTTTTGGTCTTACGACTAAATGAGGAGATGCAGACAGGTATGCCTTTTCTGAGCTCTCTTTATCTTAAAGATTTATAGCATCTTTATAGCCCAATACTTAGCCCCTGATAATACAAAGTCTTGATGTATTCTCTATCTTATGTGTATCTTTCAAGTGCATTTGGTCAGTCAACATTTGCAAAGTGCAGTCCAGTACTAGGGGTCATAACTATGAATGACTCACAATTCTGTCCTCAGAATGCAGCCTGGTAGAACTACTTCTTTTATCAGCTGAGAAACAAGGCAGACACATGTCCCTCCACAGGCTCCATCATAACCGACTGACCAATTTCTATCCCAAATTATATATTATAATATTCTGAGTTGACTAGTGATAGAAGATAATATGCTTGGTGATCAAAAATAACAGTTTTAAAATCAGTTCTGGGTTTAAAACTCAGCTCTGCCATTTATTTGCTCTGGGGCCTGGACCTCTCTGACCCTCAGTTTCCTCATCTGAACATAGGGATAAAATAGTTTCAGTCTTATATGATCACTGTGCAAATTCAAAGATGATTCATATAAAGGGCTTAGTAGAGAACATACTGGAACATAGTCAATACTCAAAATTAGTAGATGTCAACTGATGCACAGCTATTAATAATTCCACTTCAGGCTATGAGGAAAGTTTATGAAAACTAACTACAGTTTTCACACACCCCTAGTACTTTCCCATCAGAAAATCCCAGCCTGGCAAATCTATAACACATTTTTTTTAAGTTCTTAAAGAAAAGGTGACTATTCTTTAAATAGATGTCAAAGATCATGATGAGATTTGGAGCCCAAAACCTTAATGTCACCATGTAGTAAATCTCCACAAACTCTTTTGAAGAAAAAATACAACCTATTTTTTCATGAAACAAAAAGACAGCAGACAACTGGAAACATTACAGGAGACAGGAGAGAATCAATTTTTTACCCAGCAGCACTGTTCTTTGTGGACATTCTCAGCCCAGGCAAATAACTTGTTTGAAATTTAATGTCAGAAGAATATTAACCTATCAAAAATGCACATTTCCTTTCATGCAGTGGCTTCACTTCTAGAAACTTATCCTACAGAAGTATGTATAAAAGCATGATAGATTTACAGTATATTCTATGAACAGTTTTTGATAACTAAAAATTGGAAGCAACTCAAATCCAACAATGAAAACATCATTAAATAAATAACTATACTGTGTCAGTATATCACATCACAGTAGAATATCATCTACTAAAAATAATGTATTGATGGATGAATTCATGTGGAGAGCTCTCTAAAATGTATTACAGGAAAAAGCAAGTCTGAAGCTAAATATTAACATGCACATACACACATTGCTCTATTCGCATAGCCAAGTCACAGAAGGATGCATTAAGAATCTGTTCATAGTGTTTATCTATGAGAAGAATTATGAAGTAAAAAGAAACAAGAGAATGAAAGAACTTTAATTTCACTTCATACACTTTGGAATTATTTGAATTTTTAAAATCTTGTGCATGTTTATTTCACTTAAAAAAAAAACCTTTATATTTCCAAGCTGCCAGTTCAAAAGCCAAAAAGCATCATCAAATTATAATTAACACTGAGCTAAAAAGAAGTCTGAGGAAATTAAAATGAGGTCTTTCTTGAAAATCTTGACAAACTTCACAATTAAGGCAAGAATACTTTTAGTAGATTTCTTTTTCTTACAAACAAGTGAGTTGACAATCAGCTACATGCCTTATTATACATGATATAATACAGCAGAGATTAAAATGTGTGGAGCCACAGTTGGATTTGAACCTGAACTCTGGTTGACTGAAAACTAGAGTCAAATCTGGCTTTACATCTGCTTTGTGTGACCTGTGAACTAGGAGCTAGGGATGATTTTACCATCTTTAGTTAAAAGAATTAGAGCAATATTTCATAACACATGAAAACTATGTAAAATTTATATGTGTTTCCACAAGTGAAATTTTATTGCGATGCAGCTACACCTACCCATTTGCATATTATCTGTCTGCTACTACCCTACAAGGCAGAATTGTGTTGTTGCAGAGGAGAGTAAGTATAATGGATCCTAAAGCCTAGAATATTTACTATTTGATCTTTTACTAAAAAAGTTTGCCAACCCTTGCTGTATACAACTGACATAACTGAGCCTCCCTTTCCTTTCCTGTAAAATGGATACAGTAATAGCTCAGTTCTACAAAAAAGTTGTGAAGACTGAATGTAATGTGTGAAGTGCTCGGCACTTACTGTTTTAAATGTTATTTTTCACATTTAACATTGAAATTAGGGTTATTTTAACAACTGATGGAATGTCATTTCAATTTGAGTTTTTTAGGATAATTTTGTACCTTTCAATCATTGATCCCTGAGATTAAAGAGGCTGAGCCTGACCCAGGTTGGATACCTAATACTTTTGACTGTAAGTATGATTCTCATTACCTAGACTGATCCCACATTAATCCGACTCCATATGATAATCCTACTTAGGTAATAATCAGGAATCTTCTTAGTGACTATTACCCTTTGGCAGAACCAGCCTCTCCACGTGATATGCATGGCTCATTCATGGAAGCTGCTAGGGACCTTATCACACAGACTTCCGGGCTACATCCTCCACTACACTGAGCCAACACAGCTGCTTGCTCCAGTGTTTAGAGCCTTGGAAAGCTGAATCTTTCCAACAGGTCCTCAGGTAGGTGCACGGAATATTCAAGAAGAGGCTATATTATGCTTCAGGGCAAGAAGGAGAACTAAAGCATGTAAGAGAGAATAACGGGGATATTTATCACTCCATGCAGATCACAGCAAACACATGTCCTGAGCTTGATTATTTACTAACACTATATAAATCATACTCATCCACACTAGCTCATCACTGATTCTTCCAATAACTCTGCAGGTTAGGTACACAATCCCTATTCCATAGATCCATGCAAGTCATGGTCCACATTTCAGGTCCCATCTAAGAATATGGCATCGCCAGAAATCAAAACCCCATCTTCTTCTCATCTAACCCATGGTTCTCAAATTTAACCATACATCACTATGAGCAGAGAGCTTGTTCCAACACAGATTTCTGGGCTCACCTACAGCCTCTAATCCACCAGATCTGAGGTGAGCTGGAAAATCTGTATTTCTAGACAGTTCTCAAGGGATATTCATACTGCTTACTGAAATTCACACTTTACAAAACACTGAATTATATTCCTGGTCCCCTGAAAAGTTAAAGCCCTAGTCACTCATCCCCTTTCCCACCTCTTACTCTTCACCCAAATCCTACCCAGCAAAATGGGTACCATAGGATATTTTGTTATTTATTTTCAAAATCAACGAATCAATAAGTATTTTATTACTATCTTGATAGGGCTGACCACAAAACTGGAGCAAGGGGCCTAAACTAGTCCTGATAGATCAGTAACTAGCAAGGAAGATTTTGGCAAATGATTTCTCTTCTCTGACCTCAGTTTCTCCTCTGTGAAGTAGAAGCCCGAATTAGGTGGTTTCTAGCAATCCTTTCTGGAGGACAAAACTAATACTCCAATACCAACAGGGCAGCCTCCGTGCCCTGGATGCTCATCCCCACCATGCCTACGTAGCTCCCACGGGGGGACTCTCAGCCATGAACAGCCACTGGGAACATACCAGGTGAGACTTAATTAGCAGATAGCAGTGGAATGATGTTCTTGATTGGCTTGGAGATGGTTGTATGGCACTTGATTTCAGGCACTAGGTAAGTTGCAAATAATTACAGAGAAGATGATGTGGAAAAATTCAAGCTATACTATCCCTCCTAAAAGAAAGCTCAGTTTCCCTTAGGTTGTGCTAAGTCAAATAGAGGCTTCTTCCTACTCTGTACATTCTCACAACCTCCTTTCTCTTCTGTTTTTCACCTCTCTATAAGTCTCGCTCTTGTTGTATCTCAAAAGCTTTGGCCAGGAATACCATGATATATGACTTAATTTTCGCTGTCTTCACTGAGCTTTAAAATGACTGGTGTTAGAGTGCTCTGCTCACTGCTTCTCAACCACGGCTGGGCATCTGCCAGCCACATGGCTGATGGTTTGGGTGGGGCTAAGGTTGGTCGCTAGGCTCACCAGGGTCTAGTCAGAGTTGGAGCCCCTCAGCTTTGGGACAATGGGCAGGATAACATTGTGGGGGCCACCCTATGCAACGTAGGGCATCTAGGAGCATTGTGACCTGTACTCTGTAGATGCCAGTACCCCATTCATCCAATTTTAAGAATCAAAAATGCCTACAGACATTGCCTAACATCTGCAGAAGGCATAATCTTTCCTGACAAAAACCACTGTGCTGGCCACAGAAATGGTGCTGTGAACAAAATATGGGCTTTGGAGACACAAGGACAAAGGTTCTACACCCTTTGTCCTTCACACCAGCCAGATGACTTTGGGCAATCCTTCTTTGTCTCTTACTTTGTACATGGGCACAACCAAAACAAACACACATCCTTTTAAAAGAACAGATAACATTTGCATGCAGTAAGTGCTCAATAACTGGTATTAATGATTTACTCAACAACCATTAACTTAGCACTAACTTTGTGTCCAGTCCTATGCTAGACCCTGGAAATACAGCAGTACAACAACATGCAAACCTGGTCCCAAGGAGATCATAGCCTAGTCAAGGAAGCAAATAGTAAATGGCTCTTTAAAATTATTACATAGTAGACATACAATAAATACCTGTGACTCACTTCAAAATGAAATTACAACTGTTGGACAACACCAAACACAGGCTAGTACGAGAGGGTGAGCCTAATCTGGCCTAAGGTCTTCTTCAGGTAAGTGGCATACAAACTGAGAGCTCAAGCATGAATGACAGGCCACCTGCAGGGTGCTGGAATGTATGGAGACCCTGGGACAAGTTATGCACTAATCCTGATAATTCTATAGTAAACCCTTAAAGGAACAAACAGCTGAGAGATGACAGATCTGTAATTTGTGTTCTTACCCTATCTCCCCACATACTATCGGGAAATTGACAATACCAGAACAATTTTTCATTTAGTACATTTGAAGAATCAAATCCATACCAGGGAATATGGTCCTAAGAACAATGGAACAGAGTAAAAGTGTGGACAGTAGAGTCACAAAGTCACAACCACCCCTGAGAATATTCTACAGAAAAATCCCTTCAGCACAGTTAACCAAGTACTGTATCTGACATTCTCAGTCCTGACTTTCTAATCCTGCAGCTTGAATGTCCTCAGAGGCAGGAACAGTCCCTCCCTCTTCTCCTCCGGAGTTGCCCAGCTCAGCGTTGAGCAGAAGTAAACACCAGGCATACACTTTGCAAACACATCGTAATCCCTCTTTATCTGAGAGTTGTAGGTGCTCAAGATAGCGTGATGTGAACTGCATTTAACCTGGCATACCCTTCAGATTTTGCAAACAAAATGTGCTAAGTCAGATGACAGGAATTTTTAAGAGCATGTCCCGTAGGGCTGCAGCATAGAAGTTGTGACTGTGACTCTACTTCTCAAAGCTGGACGAGAGCCATTGGCAGTGCCTGGGCTTTTCCTCAGGACAAGACCAGGCTAGTTGACTCCTCCAGGCCCTCAGTGGGTACTGTATAAAGCTGTTGTTGTCCCAAGTCTGTCTTTACTTACCCATCCCCCTCACTCAAACAGCTGATCATTAGTCAAAAACATTGCTTTCTGGAGAGAGGACACCAAGCTCTCTACATGAGTTTCACACTAGGAAACTGAACAGCATTTGGAAGTTTATGCCTGTGTCTGGAGCTCTAGCAAGACAAAACATGGCACCAGGGGCATTTATTCTATCATTCTTGCCAATATCAACAGAGGAATTGTTAACTCCAAGGAATATTTCAGTTCCAAATTCATAAAACCAAAGCTCTTAACTGGCTATATGTATATATTATTTTTCTATACTAGGAATGTACAATAATCCAGCTATTTATTTCTTTCTTGGTTCCTTGTATTTGCAATCAATGAGACTTGATTGTGTAATTGCACTCCATTTACTTACTAGCTCACCTTGTAAAGCCATAAAGCATGACTTTGGTAAAATGAGCACACCTCAGAGGCAGTAGCGAGGCAGCTTGTGGGGGGAAATCCTATGAGGAATCATTTCAAGAAATAAATTATCACCTTTCAACAGATCTGCCTTTTCCCAGAACGACATGAACGCAAGGTCAGAAGCAGCATCTGTGGTGCTCATGTGCCATCCAGTGCTGTTTCCACATGGCTGTGCCCTCTTACAGGTGCACATCTCCCTCGCTCCTCCAGGCTTTTGCTCTGAAAGCCCATACCTGGAACAAGCCAAAATCCATCCTTTTTCAACTCCTACTTATCGGTCCCAGAACTGCCCCCCCCCAGAGACAAACATCCTCAGTGCTGTCTCTACAGGAACCCCCACAAATATCCAAGCACTGCCCGTATGTCTGGAGTAGTTTAGCACTTCCTGTACTGTGCAGGCTGACACTGGCTTGCCTGCCCCTCCCAGTGTTCTATCCTCCTACTCCTCCTTTTCAAACTGCAAATAAAGCACTGGAAATCATTTCGGAATGAAGAAATCTGGGCCTTGTTACGAAAACAGGACGACAAGTGTGCACCCCTCATCCAACAGTATCATTTTATCACCACAGACTGGGAATTTCTCCTGCTTCCTAATCACTGATAGAAAAAGTGACTCAGGGCTGACCTCTCTAAAAGCAAAATTCATAAGTATTAGCAGATACCTGCCAACGTTTATGTGGTTTATATCCAAAAATTATACTATAAATAATTTATCTTAGTTGGATCACTGAAAAGAGATGTATCTTAAAATTAGATATTCTGTGAGTTTCCACTGTGATTTTTGATTTTTATGGCTGCTTCATAACATTTGCTTCAAAAAAAATCTAAAATAAATCAGGGAGGGTGGTACATAGCTGTAATCCCAGCACTGACAGACTAACACAGGAGAGTCACAAGGCCAACCTGGACAACTTAGTGAGACCTTGTGTCAAAATAAATAAATAAACAAATCTGGAGGTGTAGCTCAGAGCAAAGACCCTGGGTTCAATTCCCAATACTACCAAATACATATAATACACAATACATTATAATATATAAAATATAATATATATTATACATATATTATATATATATATCCAAATTCTTTTACCATGAGGAGCTCTTCTCATCCACACAAAGCCCATCTCATACTGTGAAGTTCCACCTGATAGCTCTGTGATTTCCCAGTGTCACCTCCATAGGGAAGAGAGTCCATGCTCTGAATCACCTGTCCATGGATTCAAGTGACCCACGGCTCTAACATGGAGGAAGGATGATGCATTCAGGTATTAATGTTCTGGTTTGGATTCTGAATGTCTGACAAAGCCTGGCTCTGCCTGCCACTTGGCTGGAGATGGAGATCCATTTGCTTCCATTAATTGGCAGCACAGATTATCTGAACTCCTTGTGTCTGCCAGGAAAAGCCCAGAATATTCTGTCCCCATTGCTAAGCAGTTACCAGAAACAAAACAATCAGAGTGCTCCCTGTCAGAGAGGCAGGCCAACCACTCTTCCTGGCATTGTTGACTTTACCATGTACCAAGGCAGACCTTCAGAAGACTGTACTCAATATTATTGGATTAATTTATAGAACTGGTTTTGGCATGAAGCATAACTGCACACTGAGATGTGTGGAAGAAGATGTGTGTCACTGTCAGATATTGGCAGGAATGGGCCACACTGACACATTATCTCTGAGAGTCTATGGGGAGGCGTCTCCAGTTTCAGCACTAGGAACAACCTTATTATGCCTGGGGAGCTGCCTGGTTTTCATGTTATGTGGATATAGCACTATGTGATTAGAAAGCCATGAGCGTAGCTCTAGAAGTGCATGGAAAAATATGCCTGCCTTGGAGTGCTTACCTTTGCTGTGGCTTTAATTAATTTACTTATACTCAAAGACTGTCATCTATTCATTTTATGACCTGATACTTAGATATGTCTGTAAGTTACCTTTTGCCGAATGAGAGAAAGAAAATTGAAGAGTAAAGATATGTCAGGCTAGCAAGCACTGGTTATAGATCTGGGAATAACTGACTGACATTTTAAATAAGTTCCCACAGGAAAGTGGAGCGTCCCCTGAAGTGGATGCAGGACAAGAAGGCAAGGGTACTGACTGCCAAGTCTTGCAGTTAGGGAGGCAGAGTGAGTAGCATGCAGGGTGAGGACCCACAGTGGGGACAAGCCGTGGGCACAGTCAGGGCTGGAATGTCATGAGGCTCCAGGGTACCCAGGGGACAATTTTTATTTTTTTACCTAACTTAGGCTTTCCTTCCCTTGAGGAAGAGTGCAACTGACATCTTCTACCTTCTCTGACCTTTTTTATCAAAAGCTTCAAAGCTAAGGAAGCACAAGAGCAGCAGGCAGCTAACTGCACTGCTCTCACTCTGTCAAAGGCTCCTCCTGGCCAGGCCACACCCAGGCCCCTGGCCTCATCTCTGTCCATTCAGACTTTCAAGATCCAACAGCCTCTGCCCAGGTGCTTGGGGTACCAGCAGTGTTTCTTTCCTTTTATCTTTCTTGGCACATTTCAGATACACATAACAATACCATTCATCATAGGGAATTCATACCTGTACATGATGCATCTTGCTCCTGCGTTTTTCCCCTCCTCTCCCTTCAACCCCTCTTCCTCTCCTTATTTACAAAAGCTTTCTTTCTAATTTTTTTCCTTCTATCCTTTATTTTTGTTTTCTGATTCCCCCCCCCCCCGCTTTAATGCCCTTTCCCATTTGAACATTTTCTTCCCATTTCCCAATATACATTTTGGTCCATATTGACACTTTTGGTTTCTCAGACTAAAGAAACAATGTGGTATTTAAACATGTGTGTCTGATTTTTTTCACTTACAAGTATGGTCTCAAGGTGCATCTGTTTACCTAGAAATGTCATTAGCTTATCCTTCTTTATGGCAGAGTAGTACTCCATCATATAAAAAAAAATATCTTCTTTATCCACTCACTCCTTGATGGGCATTTGGGCTGTTTCCAAGATTTAGCTATTACAAACTGTGCCACTATAAATGTGGGTACACATATATCACTGTGGTATGATACTTTTAGTTTTTTCAGGAAGATACCAAGAAAGGGAATAGCTGAGTCAAATGGAACCTCTAGTTTTCTGTTGGCTGATTTCTCAATAGCAGCTGTTCTTTCTGGAATGACATGGAACCTGTGTTATTGCTCGCAAAGTAGTGAGCAGCAGAGATAAAAGCTTCTCCAAGATTTGATGTCCAGACACTGGAATATAGCAATTTGAGAAAGAGGAGGGAAGTGGGTCCCCAGGACCCAGAAAGGATCTGAAGCAAGAATTGAAGCCCATGGGGAGATGGAAGAGAGGGACCTCAATGCAGGAGGAGGAGATGGCAAGTGGCACTTTCTCTCCGAGCCCTGGCTCACTGCTCAGGAGGGGTCACTCCAACCTGCAGATGCACGGTGACCCCAGATGTATTTCTAAATTCCAACAGCACCATACTCCCTGTGAGTCTTGCATGTCTCTGAGTGTGTGTGTGCACATGAGGGCATAGTTGCATGCAGAGAAGTGTGCATGAGTGTATGGGAGTGTGTGTGTATGAGGGCAGAGGACTATGTATGTACATGTGCATAATGGCACTGATGTGTGTATGGGTATGCATGGGGAGGTACTGTGAATGTATAAGAACATGGGTCTGTGGATGAGCACGAGGGCACTGGAGTGTGTATGGCTGTGCATGAGGACATGGGAATTGCACATACATATGTACAAAGGCATGAGAGTACATATGCATGCATGTGTACAGGATGGAACCAATGTTTTTCCCCTTTATGGAGACTGAAGCAATCCATCTCAAAGTGATACAGGAAGCCACATGGAAACAGCAGTTACAACCCAGCACTCTGCCCAGGGCTCAGGTTTGGCATTTGCACTCTCATGCCTGTATCAAGGAGTGCTAAGCCTCCTGGGCAACAACTCGGGCAATGGGTTTCCAACTCTGCTGGGTGCTGCCTCTGCTTCATTTCCTGATACTGTGAGGAAACCACAGAAGTTCTGCCACTACCTGGCCAAGCCCTTGTGACCACCTCAACTGAGCTGGGTCACAGCTGTTCCTCAGAGGAGAAGCAGGCATTAGCTGTCACAGCCTCCAATACCCATGTCCTGCACTAGGTCCCCCTCACTTTTTATGATTCTGCTTGAGGGGCACTGCAAGTGCTGATCAGAATGAGTCTTCAGAGGTAAATGGGTAATGAGTGAAAGTTCAGCAATGTATTAAACTTCCTTCCCATAGCTTAATATGTGTTTTTGCTTTGTTTTGCAGCAATGGCGACTGAACCAGGATGTTTTCTCTGAGCTACCTACCTAACCATTTTAAATTTTTTATGTTGAGATTCAGTCTCACTAAGTCACTAAGTTGTCCTGGCTGGACTTGAACTTGCAATCCTGCTGCCTCAGCCTCCTAGAGTGTTGGGATTATAGGTGTATATCACCACACTTGGCTAATGTGTGTATTTGTAGAAGAAGCACCCTATTTGCTGTGTGTCCTCTGAAAATTCGTATGTTGAAATCCCAACCCCCATTGTGAAGGTATTAGGAGGTAGGGGCTTTTGGAGTGATTAGTTCATGATGGTAATGCTCATTAATGGCATTAGTGCCCTTATAAAAAGGACCCCAGAGAATTCTCTAGGTCTCTTTCCTCCACATGAAGGCCCAGGAGAAGACAGCCATCCATAACCCAGAAGAGGCCCCTCACCAGAACCCAACGTCATCCAGACTTGCAGACAGACTCCCGAACCATGAGAAATAAATGTCTCTTGTTTATGAATTACTCAGTCTGTGGTATTTTGTGTTGCTGCATAGGCTGACCAAAGAATTGTCAAGCTTCCCTTCCATAGCCCTGATGGATCACTATCAGAAAATACTTCTTCCCATGACATGCCATTCCCTCCAGTCCACCTCCAAATATGTCCCCACCTTTGTGAAAGCCCCTCTCTAGGATCCTTTTCCTGGCCTGCACCCAGGCACAGCTGACCTTCTCTTGATCTGAGCCCCTCTCTGCAAACTCCTGGCAGGGAACAACAGACGTCCTCTGGCTGATTTGACTCCATGTGTTTCTCTGTCAGCTACATAAACCATAACCATTGCAACACTCACTGTGTGATCAGTAAGATTTTATTCAATGAGTAATGGGTCAATTAGCTCACACTATAATAAGTCAGATACATCAAAAAGTGCTAACATCTTCCAAATCTAAGACTCAAAAACAAAACTTAAGTCCTCCAATTCAAGGACAAGCTTTCTTGTCTTAATAGTGTTCTTTATAGCAACACTGGGTCAGGAGCTTTACAGACCCCTGATAGCATCAGTATAATTCACATCTTAAAGATAAGGAAATTGAGGCTCAGAGAAGTTAAACACATGGCTTGACAGACACATCTAGAAAAGGGGAGGTGAGAAGTGAGCAGTCTCAGACACTGCAGTGGCCAGGGCCTTCCGAAATGCCACATCTCCTCTTGTCACAAATGGTCCCTGGGCAGAATGCACATTCAACTGGTTTCCAGCAATGAACTGCAGCATAATAAAAGCAAGAGTCTTCACAAATCAAAATCCTCCATCTCTGGCACTGGAGCCATAGGCAAAGTGGATTTCTGCAGTTTTCTTCAACTAGCCACTTCCCTACTCTGGATATGCTTTCATCCACTCTATACTCTCCAATAAGAAAAATTTACACAGCAATATTGATCGACTTGAAAATTCAGCTGACACTTTTTTCCCCATTGAGAATTTACCCAAATGAAAGCTGGTTCATTAGGACTCCACAAATACAATATAATTAATTCAGGGGCTGTTGCTCTACCTGGCAGGTGAAATAGCAGCAAAGATTTTTCCCTTTTTATAAAAGTAACACCACATTTTATGAGTTTCGGGAGAGGTAATAAACATGTCTTTAAAATGGATTAGATTGTGCTGAAAGAACTTCTTAAATACACTAACAGAAAGCCACAGTGCCCAGTAATTACAAGGTGAATCTTACCACCCTCATGATTCTCCATTATTCTATGCAAAGAGTGGGACAAAACCCAGTGTGACTTTTGCTTCCTGGTTCCAGGGGCACAGGGTCCTGAGAGCTGTGTCAGAAGCCAGTGGGAAGCCAGACTATAACACTCACACATCTGCTTGCTCTCGGCAAGGAAATGGAACCCACGCAGTAATACCGAGGAGGGCACACTCAGCTGGGAAGGGAGGCGGTTTATTGAGAACATACCACTGACCAGCTCCTGGGGCCTTTGCAAGCATGATCATATTAGTCTCCACAAATGCCCTACCAGATAGGTGTCAGTGGCCCTACTCAGAGAGGAGAATGTGAAGGGGAAATAAATTCAACTTTTCAAGTGTAGACAGCTCACTGTGGGAAAGCCAAGACATGACCTTGAGACCTGAAAAGCTCTGCTGTTTCCTCCACACCTTTGTCTTATCCTACCTGGAGGAGTCTCTAAGGAGAGAATGTGTCTCCTACTCTGGGCTTTTTGTTTTCCTGTTTACACTAAGCCACCCTCCCCACTCCTGATGGTTAAAAGGTCCATTTAACTCCATCGGTTTTACTGAAGTTACATTCATACCTCATTGGTTAAACAGTAACCTTTGAAACAACAGCATTATGCTTCACGTTTTTATTTTCCCTTATTTTATGAGAAAATGTGGACTGAAACCCATGCTATCTGAACTTACCAATCACAGATGGCAGGGGTCTCTGGAACCAGCTGCTCTACAACTTTAATGGCAGAGATGGGCAAACTGAAGTCAAGAAAAGCAGTGTGATCTGCCCAAAGTTGCCCTCTTTTATAGTGGCAGAGCCCTGACACACACACCCCACCCCCCCACCCCCGCCGGTTACCTCTCTTGCCAGGCCCAAGGACTGTTACAAGATTCAGTCAGGGCTGGAAATGGTAATAAAAAGCAGTCCCAACAGCAAAACAAATGGGGGCCACAGAAATGTCCATTAGTGGGGGGCAATTAGGTAAACTGTGACATATTAATAGAATAGTAGAAGTATCAAACAGAAAACTTCGGAAACATTTTTTTCAGTTTTTATTTTTTATTAGTACACATTTGCATTACATAATGATTACATCCCTTATGGAGAGTAATACAACTACATAATGCATCTTGATTCTTGTTTTCATCCCTTTCTCTTTTGAATGCAATAAACAGGTTAAGGAAGGAAACATTAATTTCTACTATAAAACATGGAATTTAGTACAACATTGTTGGTGGACATCCACATAGGACATTGAAAGTATCTGAACACACACAGAAAAGCAAATTGATGATCTGGTCACCTTTAGAGAAAAGAAAAAGGGAAAGAGGACCAAGAAGGAGCACCCATGGAATTTCAATCTTCTACATCTGATGTTTTATTTCTCTAAAATAACCAAACAGATAAAAGCAAAGATGAAAAAGAGAACTTTTAATTTGATCTGACTTCAAAGCAGAGAGACTGAGTTAAAGCAAGGGCTCACCACTATTTGAATTAATACATTTCTGTTCCTTCGCTGCCAGAATTGAGTAGGAACATGTGAAAAATCAGTACACCAAAAATATTTTAAATAGTTAACTATTTTCTTGTTAGAATCAAGACAGAGAAGAGACGGCAGAGGGGAGAGAGGCTACTTTAGCTGGAGTGGCATGTAGACATCTGGGGCAGGGCCAGGTGAATAAGAAGAGTTGCTAGAGTAGAGAAAACATCTTTCTTAAATCATGTGGACAAGGAGAGAGCAAGAGGGAGAAACCAAGCCCGCCAAATGTGAGAGAACCAGAAGAAAACTATTAAGACCCTTCCCACAAACCAACCCAGCTGTCTCTAAATATCAGCAGCTTCAGGGATCAGAGAAGGTCAATGGATCCTTTAAAAAACAAAAACTTTTCAAAGCTCTATAAATGCAAATGAGAGGCTTTTTGAGGGGGTTAAATTCTACATCAGGAGGAAAACTACAGGCACTCCAGATTTGTATGAAGCCTATCATGTAAAATCTCAGATTCACTGGAGGGAAATGTTTTTTCTAAAGAACAATTTTAGAAATAGACAACCTTGCCTCCCCATACCCCCTTTTAAAACTGCCAAAACACCAATGCTGTGGTAATCCACTGGGCTCTGGTTCCATGAACACAGCTGGAAAATTGGAAAACTCTTTCCTTTTGAGCTGTAGAAATTTCACCTCAAAACAGTTCAGGGCTTTGGTCAGGATTTGAGCTTGTCAGGATGTTGGTATAAAAGATTGGGAGCCAAAGGGCAAGGGTTTTCTTCTTTTCTTCTATTCAAGGGAACAGCATGACAAAAAGAGGCCCTGGACTTTCTGGGCTTTATTTTCATCTGGAGATCAATTTCTACAAGTTCCTATTCTGCTCTGAAGATCACCAGCATCAGCTGAGGGTTAGCTGCAGCTGGGCTGCTGGGGAAGAATGATTAGTATTCACTCCAGAAGAAGAAAGTCTTATCCTCAAAGCCAATGGCTATATACTGTACTTTCTCTAGAATATTCGTTTACTCCACTTTAAGGGAGTCCACTTATCTTAGATAAGTTCCACACTGAATCTCTTCAACCATTTCTCCTAACATGCTTTGTCCCATCAAATGATATTTCATACCAAGTAAATCAGTGGGCTGTTTCCAAAGTGGGCCATGGCTACAGCAGAGAACCTAAATTCATCTGTGTTCCATCGTTTTGGGATATCTTCATGTGACCAGAATGCCATTCTAAAGTAAGGTAGTGACTGTATACATAAATTGCCTTCCCAATCCTCCAGCACAACAACAAATTTTTCTTATTGTGAATAAGCTTAAAGTTTCTTTTTCAAAACGGACTACTGAGAAATTTGAAATAACTTGTTAGAATCCATTTATGTTTTGTATGTTCTCCCATTCTGTGAATCCTCAAAGTAATACCTTTTATTGTTTTACAGTAATATTGTGGTTCAATACATCTTTCCCTTTGGAGCTCTCCGCATAACCTTCCTATCAAGCCCTTGGAGGGAAAAGAGAAAAAGGATTAGGTGACTATTACCAGGTCAAAGGTACAGAATGTGGAAGGACAAATTGTGGCCAAAAAGTGCTACTTCACTACAGTGGAGCTGTGTCATCTGAATAAACACTTGGCAGCCTATATATTTCCCAATTACCAGGAGCCAGTCCCCCTTCATCCCCACCAGAACCAGTGCTGGCTCCTGCATCAGCACACACACCCAACACCTGTAGGGATGGACATCTCAGGACTGGTAACTATGAGCAATTCCCCAAGAGGTGTTCCTTAGTGCTGCCCCTATGATCCAGTACAGTGGGTTTAAACATCAAACATTTGCTGTTTGCAGAATGAGGAAATTAGCAAACACATTGCGAGCCAACCCCCTTCAGCTCCAGTAACAGGGACCTGGGGCAGGGCAGTACAGTCACTCACCAACTTAGCCCCAAGAGGCTCAAGGCATCATAACTCTGAGGGCCACCAGAATGGAATACCAGGAGAAAGAAAGGAAACCTAAGTGGGAAAGGAGGGGAGCCACAGGGAGAGGAAAGCTAAATAGGAAGAGGGAGGAATGAGAAAGATCAATTAGTTGCTCAGACAATACTTATGAAATACTTGCCACAATCCATGCATATTAACTCATTTAATCTTTTCATCGCTATTATTGAAAGTACTACTATTGCATTTCCAGATGAGGAGGCTTAGAATCAGAGAAGTTAAATAACTTCCCCAGAAGCACACAGCTACTAAGTGGCAGTCAAGTTTTAAACTTGTAGAGTCTCACTCCAGACTTCAAAACCCTGGACCACATGCACAAAATGTATCCCACAGAATACACTACCCCTCTGGGCACCTGAGATGATCAAAGCCAAAGTTGGAAAATGGTATGTGAAATGAGCGGTTTAACTGAAAGATTTCTCAGAGCTTATTTTTTTACATTGCTAAAGAGCACTGTGAATCTCTTACAGAGGACCAGAGTACATGTGTGTCCCATACTTACTTGTTAAGGGATTGTTTTCTTGGGGAAGCAGCTGCTGGACCAGGTCTCACTCAGAGAAGCACTAACACATATGCTCCCAGCGTCCTTAGAGGGAAGTGGCTGCTAACAGGGCAAAGTAGCAGGGGCGCTGGAAGCTCTGGACTCACTGTGTCACTCTGGACCTCAGCCAGCCTCCTGTAGGGCCCATTGTTGGCCCTCTACATCCTCTA
The DNA here is from genome assembly GCF_000247695.1 of Heterocephalus glaber. Next base: position 9,787,123 of record NW_004624733.1, on the reverse strand, counting down.
CCCATGGAAGACAAGAAGCCTGTCTGCCTCTGCCCAGGCCTGCCCAGCTCTCTCTACAGGATGTCTGTCTATGCAGACTTTACAAAGACAATTTCTCCCCTGAATAATTGTTCCCTTCAGTTCTGAACTGTTGTCCATCCCTTCTGTGAGGATATATGGCACTGAATCATTAGAGGGGGAAAAAGATTGTGCTTCTCTACCCTAACCTCACAAAGCCTTCCTCTGGAAAAACTCAAGTTGATGGCTGTTAGAGTCCACTGATGCAGCATGAATGATTTCCTTAGAGATAACCCGCTATGCATGTGGAGGCTTGGTTCAGAGTGCCAGGTGAGGTGCTTTTCTTCTAACCCCCTGGAGTCAGTTACATGATGACAGGTGCTAGATCCATGCAGCCCTGTTGTTCAAAGCTCAGTAAATAACTTTAGGCAGAGACCAACTCCAGCTCAATAACTATTTCTTGAATACTTTTGAGTCTCCTATCTATTCACACAGTCACCTAAGAAAATCAGAAGCTACAGTGGCATTTTAGAGATCAAGCTAGAGTGCTAAATTGTTAAGTCTGCCTACCTGTTACACCTAGAACCCAGGACCCTAAGATAGTTAATGATGACATTAAGAAGCTACCTGAATCCTGTAGGTAGACTACTGAGTAAGCATGTCTGGAGGCCCCTAATTACAGCTATTACATCACGAAACATACTCTTTAAAAATATGGCTTCATGATGTCGTTATCCTGCTCAAGATCTTCCTGTGGCTCCCCACTGCCAAGAAAAAGAATGGTTGAATGGTATTGAATGCCCCTTCCAACCTGCCCCAAATCACTCTATGATCACACTACACTACAATGCCCCATGCTGGGCTTTCCTTCTCTTTCTATCCCCTTACATCTCAAGCCCAGGCCAAACCACTTCCATCATGATACCCTTTCCACCACATCCCAGTCCATATTTGTCATCTGAATTCTGAAGACTCTTTTCAACAGGTTCTGTTTCTGCAAAGTGTAAGTTTTCTCCCGCTGCAAACCCACCTTAACTACATTGGATCCTTTCAGCTTAGGAAGGGAAACAACTTCTCCCTGCCACTGACAATTTCCACAGGAGCTCAGCTGTTCTCCTCATTTCTGGAAGATGAAATACTGCACATCTCCGTTACCTGTGGTTTATGTTTCACCAAGTGGTGTCAGAGCTGATATAGTAACCTCCAATTTTTATTGAGCAGCACACAGTATAATTGATGACGTCTGCTGAGGCTGATATTTTAAGTGAAAGCTATTCTCGGCTCGGCCTGCTCTTCCCACAGCTTTGTGTATAAATAGCCAATAGCAGTGACACCTGAGGTACAAAGTGGGGCTACTCAGCAAAGGCCCTCAATTATAGCCCCTGAAGTCATGAGGTTTCTGGGATGATTCACGTAAGCATACCCAGTTTCAAATGTGCGGAGTAGGAAAAAGAGATAGCAGGGTGAGGCTGTGCTAAATACAGTTATTGCTCCCAAGAGAGAAAAATCTTCATTGGGATTTTTACCTATCCAGATCTAAATACCATACTCTTTGGTGGTAAACGTTTCAGTGTAACCCTCAAACCAAGGATAATAATCATGTATACCCCCCAAATAGCAACTTACACCCACCACCATGTATTCTCTCCTCTAATATAATCAGTAAAAATAAAAATGTCTTCCCTTGGTCAAGTTTTTGTATTTGTTTGCAAGCCTTGTAGAAGAATAAATCTGATACCTATTTGATCCTTGGACAAGAACCTATTTCTGGTTCTTAGCTAAAAACAATCAGTTCACTATAACTATCAGTGGAGTTGCCTTCTCCAAGTAAAACCCTGCCAAGGACATCTGCAGATGGGCTTGTTTGTCAGGGACAGAAAGGACTGGAGGATGCATACCTAAGAGTATTCGTCATGAATGAAGTTTTATCCCCTAAAATGTTTTTAAAATTTTGATCATTTTCATAGGAATTTCTGAACCTAAATTACTGCCTTCATGTACTTTAATGTAAGTTATTGTGATGATTCAGCCATTGTTGGAATTATAGAGCAGTGAAGCCCAAGGAAGCCAAGACAGGTGTAGTCCAGAGGAAACGTCCAAATGAAAGCTTTCCTGCATGCTCTGCCCCCTCCACAGAGTCCTCTGACATCCATTCACGTGCTTCTCTACCCACACCTGCACCACAGCTGTTAACATAGCCCCCTGATTTATCTTTCTGCTCCCCACTCTGAAATCCTCCATGGTGGCTGCCACAGCTTTTTTACTCTCTCCTCAGTATTTGTCGTCCTTGTGCAAACAGTGGCAGCTCAATAAATGTTTAAGAATGCAGGAATGAATGAGCAAAATGTTGCACTACTTCAAGGCGTGAGATAAATACATATGTGAAATGTGTAATACTAATTTTGCTGGTAAGAAAACCAAAGTCCATGCCAGGGATGTAGCTCAGTGGTGCCACACCTGCCTGACAAGTACAAGGTCCTGAGTTTGATTCCAGATACCAGAAAAGAAAAAAACACAAAGTCCACAGGGAATGACCCATTAAAGTGACAAACCTTAGGACAGAAGGGGTGAATAACATACATAACATTACAGATGAATGCCTCCCTCCAAGGTGGCCACCATCATCACATGGAATACTCAACTCTTGGAAGTGAAGCTCATTCTGAGAAGCAGTAGCACTTTGAGACATGTAGGCAGTATTTTTCCTCAGAGTTTCAGAATTAATTACATACATGGACTTGAAGTATAATCTACCATCATTTTCAGCAGCAGGATCTGTGCCAAGAGCAGCCCCACATGGAGCAATGGGAAGAAGAACAGGACTTGTGGTAGGTGCACACTGTGTAACTCACACAAGAAAACGGTTTGATTTAAGACAGCCTTTCTGATCTATGCTTGCTGGTGTGGGTTGAAAGAGCCTTCTGAGAACCAGGCTTAACCCCAAGCGGTCAGTGACTGGATACTTTATTTTGTAACAAATAAAGTATCATTTACCTCAAAAATTTCCAGGATTAATCTTTTTTTTTTTTAGGAGAAAAAGGTTTCATTTCTATGGTTCATGTGATTTGGGGAAAAACTCTAGGCATAGTGTGTCCTGTGAAAAAAAGCCCAAGATTCAGCCCTGCAATTCACCAGGTTAGTCTGATAACCATTTCCCTATTTTTTAAACAAAATCAATAATTGTACTAGTCAATTCAATTTAAAAATTGTTTAAATTTGTCCTAGACATAATGCAAATAACCAATTTTATAAAATAATTTCTAACACTCCACTCAATTCAGTCCCCAAAGTCAATAAAGTAGGACAGCTAGTGGGCTTTTCTGGAGGATTAACTTGGAACACAAGGAATTAAAAATGAAATAGCATTTCCTTTGGACTACATAGCAAGAAATGTTACATTCTTTACCTTGGTCAAAGGGCTTGTTGGGGTTCCAGTTTCTGAAATAATCATCCTACAAAAGGAAAAAATATAAGACAAAGGTCAGATATCAGGAGGCTTCTCACATAACTGTATAAAAACTTGTCTTTCTCTCAATTTCACAAAATACAAAGGAAAACATTCGGCTTAAAAATCTTTCCCCAAACATGTATTAATGTGCAATCGAAAATACCTATTTTCTTTTCAAATTCTTGTCTTTCAAATTTTACATATTAAACACTGGAAATAGTATAAATATTTCACCCCTATATATGGAAACTGCATTGTGCTTCTTGGCTTAACATACAAACCCCTGCACTTTAGAGTGAGTGCAAGGTATTTGCTATCAATTTACTGCAGGTGGTGCCTGTCTGTTTCCACCTGTGATTAAGCCTCTGTGTTTTTAACAGCTGATAATTCAGCTGTCAACATTTCTTTTACATGGAGACATGTATCTTGTAGTGCACAGTTCCAGTTTTCCAACACTCACAAAACATAAAAACAGAGGGTGATTCAAATGTTAGAAATAACCACTGGCATAAGTTTAGCTTTTTACCATTTCTCTGCATACAGAATGATGGAAAAACAAAGGCTGCCCAGCCTGGTGTATTCGTTGCCATGTCTTTTTTGCCTGTACTGTGCATCAAGTGATGCTTGGAAGCTGGGGAATTCATTACCTTCCCATTGCCTAGGCCACTCCATCATAGTTATATTAACCTCTTCCCCATCCTTCCAAACCTCCACTGTGCTTGCTTGAGCCTGCCCCTGTGCATGTGTGGCCCCACTAGTCCCTGACACACACAATGTCAGCAAAACTGCACAGTTTGCCAGCAGAAGAGTGTCATTTATTCCTCCACGTCATCCCCACACCTCTAGGGTACTGGCCTCTTTTTAGTTAATATCCAGTTCATATAACGTGGGGGTTTGGGATGGAACCTCAGCACAATGCAGACATTTTCACAAAGCTGTCCAAAATGAGGCCTCTATTTCTCTGCTGGAAAAGTTAATGTATATCATACTACACAATTAGTTTACATTACTGTCCATGCTGTCTCTTGCTGCAGTTTATCTCCAACAAAATCTCCTGTGAATTTTATCGGCCTCTGTGTTGTTCAATTACCTGGCTTTATTAGATCCTGGTTGAGTTCACCTAAGTCCTTAAATAGATTTTAGGAAACTGGATTTAGAGTAAAATCAGAACATATTGCTTCTTGGCCAGTGATTTCATTTTCCAGAGCATGAATAAACATGAACAGGTTCCTCTGGATCCTGGAAATTCAGCATTAAACTATTTTTAACTCCAAGGAATTGGCCCACTTTACTCGCCTTAATTTTATGGCCTTAGTGGCCTTGTACCCAACTGACTAGGGAGCCTTCGCTGTCCACACCATGAAACATCACTGAGAAAGTTTAAAAAATCTCTATGTAATATTTCTCTCCATTTATTATTTTTAATATAATCTGAATGTTTTGGAATTGTGCTGTCTAAAACTAGGCAACCAGTGTTAAATGAATTTGAGGTAAGGGGTTAGATGATATGTAGAAAATTTAAGATTTGATTTCTCAATATGATGGCCAGTATACTCTTAGCCTTATATAACCATGTCACCAATTGATTCTGTTATTACAAGGGTAAGAGGAAAGATAACCCAAGATGACATTCTCATCACTGGAGGAAAAAAGGAACAAATAGTAAATCCTTTCTCACTGTGGTTCATCAATGCTCTCTCCACACATAGAGGACAGCATTTTGTCTATTGGCCGTATGGAATCTTGTAATATAGTTTTACTTGAACATGCCGTTCTAGGACTTGGAAACCCTTGGAAGCTTAAGATGTGTGTCCGACAAAGAAGGGCTGCAGCCAAAGACAAGTTCCTTTACTTTAATTTCACATGCCACATTCTCTTTGATGTCAAAGAAAAGTTGTAGCAAGGCTCAAGAATGAACTATTCCTCAATGATTTCAACATATTTCATAACTTGGATGGAATGTGAAGCATTATTCTGGACCTTGTCACTTTTCTAGGTTAACTATAATTACCTTTTTTATGTATTTCTTGGGGAAAATCAGTTTCAAGTGTAAAGCCTCTAAAAGCAGGTAGCTCCATCAGAATATTTAAAATTCATTGCAAATGTAATAATAGTGCCTAATTACTGCAAAATGTGAAAGTATACCTTGAGTAAAAACTCATTATACAAAATAAGCCCTTCAAACAGTCCCTTGACCTGCAAGGCCAAGCAGGGACAGAAAATTATTCCCTGTATCTGAATGCTTCTACCCTGCCTTACAAAAGTAGACTGTCAAAGCAAAAACCAATGAGCCAGGAGTTGATAAAACCTTTGTTATGGCTTTGGCTATAGCTGATGGAAAACCCCCTATCAGGGGCCAGGACTGTGAATATGTGTGAAGTACTCTACACAGCACAGCCCACTTGGGGAATGCCAATGAGGACTAGGGAAGGGGCTTTTTAGCAGTCATTGTTGTGTCAGTGTCAGAGTGTGAGACGCAGGAGTACTCGTGAACACTGTGCCACACCTACCAGCCACACAGTAAATTCATAGAGTCTGGGGCTGCTTCAATTAATTCATTCATGTATGGGAGGATTTCTGGTGAGGCAGCATCTGAATTCATGCACAAAAAGCTAAAGATAAAAGAATGTATTGGGCAAAGCTTCACCTCCTGAGAATTTGCCCATTCTTGTGGCTCACCTACCACTCAGGGTGCCTGTGGGACACGGGACAACTCTCTGTAGTCCTGAACCAACACTCTGCCAATGCCAAAGCTAGTCACTTCTCTAGGGCCCAGGATCCAGAGGCCACTAGCCAAGCCTGCCTTTTATCTTTCTATTTAAATAGAAACATACAGAACTTATGTTTTGTTGGCAATTCTCTCAGTCTCCGCTCCAGGAAGCAGTGTGCCTGTTACCCTCACCACCCTAAAGCTCAATTACATGAGGTTGTGTTCTTGCTGTACAGATTTCAGAATTCACTCCAGATGCTAGCAAAGTGCAGGACTTTAGGAGCCTTTATCTCTGACCTTGTTCTGGCCCAAGCAAGTTGCAGCCTGTTGAAATTCAGAATGTGGTGAAAGGAAAATTGGGTAGATGAAACTTTACAGGTAAGTATATCTGTTTGAGTTGGCCTCTTCATTTTTAATCTTATCTAAAAATGTGGCTTTAAAGAAAAGACTTGAAAATATCCCAGTAACAACTAATTTTAAAAACATAAAACTAACTAGAAAGATGCATATCTAAATATGGTCATTTATTAAATTCAGTAACTCCCATTAATGCATTTCACAGACTGAGCCTTGAAAGGTGGCAATGTTACTGCACATGTATATTTTATAGACTATGCTGCAGACTGTAATTATGCCAGGCCTCTTACAAGGCAGAGCAAAGAACAGTCTTGCTCTAACTTCCAGCTAACCCACAATAAGAAGGGCTGATTCCATTTCCCTGTACCATGTCATAAGTGAAACTTATCCAACTCTATTTTAGGAACTGCTAAAAATCTGAAAGAAACAATCAATTTAAACAGTGGCTCAAACTCAAGTACATTGACTGATGTCTGAAATAATGCATGAAGTATTCCAGGGCAGCAGAAAACATCCTGAAAGTCACCATGAAGACCAGCATAAGAAAGTGATGAATCATGTGACCAGGATGAGTAAAAAGGAAAGATATGGCACTGGTGGCAGAGTAGAATCAGATACTCTTAGTGACTATGGCTATAATTATTTCTTTATCCTCTGTAATCACAAGTAAAACCATATTTCTCCATTTATCTCACTAAGTATCCACTAACATAGTACTGAATCCTATAAAATTGACTCCCAGTAGCTGGTGAAAAGGAATTAACTCTGGGTTTTTAACTACTTTAGAGAAAGGCTCTGTGCTGATCAGCGTCAGTTGCAAAGAAAAATCTAGATAAATAGATAAGTAGATAGATACATATATCTATATATATCAGATATACAGTAGACATTAGTGAAGATATATTAATATGTAATAGTAATATTGTAAAACATTTGAAAAAATGTCATTATTGAACAGATTTTTCCTTGTCATTATTCCTTAATATGTTGTAACAATTATCTATAGAACATGTACAATTTTATTATGTATTATGAGGAATCTAGAGATGATTTAAAGTACATGGGAGGGTGTGTATAGGTCCTATGCAAATACTATGCCACTGTATATGAAGAACTTGAGCATCCATGGATTTTGGTATCCTCAGGGGTCTCTCACAAATATTAAAGGATGATTATATATATGAAGAACAGTTCAGGCATGGAACACACCTGTAATTCCACACTCTGGGAGACTGAGGCAGGAATATCCCAGGTTCAATTGTAGGCTTAGCAAGACCCTATCTCAATGTAAGAAAAATTGAAAATGGGTTGGGGACATAACTCAATGCGAAGGCCCTCAGTTCAATACCCAGTACCACACACACTACGAAACTACTCCTTAGAATGCATCTTTCAATGAAATATTTAAGTCTGCCTAATATCAAATGCTGCCAAAACATTCCTCTTACAATGTGGGTGATTGAGCCTCTTCACCACATATGAGTCTAATCAATGAGAAAGTCTATGATTCCAGCTCATTTTCAATATGAACATGGATTTTCTTTTCCTGTGCCACAGCTAACAGCTGATGGATTACAATTTTGTTCAAATATTCCTCAGGGATTTGCTTTTCAAGAGGTGCTTATTTTAGCTCCTACTTTGAGGAAGAGTGGAGGGGCAAATCCAAACTGAAGCCACTCTAGAAACCCAACTGTTCTGACTGATAATTATGAAGATGAGGGTGTAATTTATTATATACCATGGCTTCAGATACCACAGGTCAAAGATGTTTAGCTCACATGAAACAGATAATTTCTCCCTCATATATATTTCAGCTAAATTGTTTGAACCCTGCAGTTCCATCTGAAGACTACCTGAGATAATACAAATTACTAACCTGGAAAATGAATTGGATGTTCATTTGGCTTAACCAAGCTTGAGCAACACCATGTACAGAAGGAAGCAAGGTGCAGTGAGGGCATGGAAAGCACTCTGGGGTCATGTGTGAGTCCACTGCAAGTAAATTCAAGCAGGAAAAGCACTTCCTGTGAGCTCAAGGAAACTAAGGACAGATTTATAGATTCTACATGTAGGCAGAGTACACTTTACCATACCCAAAACCTTTAGAAAGAGACCAACAGAGGGACTGTGCCCAAATTGCTATTAAGGAGATTCAGAGCAAACTGGTTTAGTTCATTTTCAGGCTAGCTGACTAAGGGGAACAGGAGGAAGGTCTGGCTGGTGGGTCAGAGCGGTGTCCTTAAAATGATAAATCACTAGAAATGTGTGAGATTTCTAGACAGTGTTCTATGAGGGCATCTCTATATAATGTGGCATAGTCTTGTCATTTTAACCTGTGTGCAGTGAAAATCCACACTAATCAAGCTACCGTAAGGTACAAACCTTTTATGAAATGGCACAAGCACCTGCCCGATTGGGCAGTGCTTTGAGGCCTCCCACACAACACTCGTGAGACCCCTGTCCACCAGGGTCTGGGAGCCATGTGCATTAATCCTTTTCTATCCACACATATCACCCCTACCCCAACCGCCAATGCCCACATTCCGGGACCTAGGCTACTTCCGAACAGGGGTGCATCTTACTCACCTGCATATTCCCTAAGATATTATTCATCAGCACACAATAAATTGTAGCTGAATTGCATCAAACATAAGTAAGCTGTTCCAGCTTTATTAGCAATCTCTGTAGTCCCTGTGAAATTCCCATAACTGTTACTGGTGTGTGTACAGGTGGGCGTATGTTTATACACACACTCTAAATCACTTTCATCCTGAATAGCGCAATTCTTTGATAAATTGGTCTGACATTTGGTATAAAGTCCTGCAGGCCTTAGACGAAATGATTTAGAAAATAACAATGTCAGTTGCTCTGCTCTTTCAATAAATAACTCGCCAGTAAAACACAGATAATAACTGACAATCATACTTGTACTGCAACTAATGAGAAAAGATAAAGCAGCAAATGGACTGTTTATATGCATTTGATAAATTGGAGCCCCTGGATATACCAATGAAAAACAAATGTGTGTGGTACTGGTTCACTGAACAAAAGCAAATATCTACCGCTGAGATTTAAGATTTAGGATAAAATTTACATTTTATTTGGCAACTATTTTGATACTATGTCTACATACAGTTGAAAAGTCAAAAACCTACCTCAACTTCCTGAGTACGAAAGCATTATAAATGAGAAAAAATAAAAGAATCATATCAAACAATAGGAAGAAACGTATACATTTTTGATAATTGCATCTAATTTTTAAATTCTCATAACATTAGAAAGACCATAGCCAAATATTGTCCCTTAAGTCACCTACCATCATTCCTTTGAAAAGGTCCCAACATTCACCGAGTTTATAGGAAAGGATGTGAAGTTCAGAAAAACAGAACTGGGAGAAAGAATCTGAGTATTCTCAATGATTTATGCACTACTGCAGAACAGTTAGCAAAATCATGATGAAATCCAGATACTCAGCCATTATTACCATCTATGAGAATTTCAAATAAGTAATTGCCTATGCCATCAGACCAAGCAAAATTCAATAAAAAATCCAAGATGACATCAAAGACCAAGAGTAACAGACCTTCTATACTTCTGGGGAAAAAAATCATTTTGCCTTGCTGCTCCAAAATAAGAAAGATATGGCTTTATCGTCTTAGGGAATATGTGTAATGAAATGGATTGGCATGTCTCTCCAGCTGATCAAAGGATTATAATCTCCATAAAGGGTTCTCCCCTTGCGGAGACTTTGTCTCTTTGTAAGTGCATCCAACCTGGAGTGGAAAGAAGTAATACACCAGGTTGTTCTTTGCTCAAAGAGAGAAAAACATAAGTCTGAGGTTCCTTCCTAAAACTATGTTCTGAATTTGGATTTTTCTTCTGGGAATCTAACTGGGTATATGATGTCCCATTTATACTATGACCAAAACAGAGTATGTCTCCCCAGACTCAAAACCACCCAATCCGTTGACCTTATTAGCAAAGTTATCAAGTTATCTGAATTAACCTAGAGCAACTTTCTCAGTATCTAAGAACAAGAGAAGAAGCCCAGACCATGGAATTAAAGGCAGAGGAGATGCTATGCACAGGGCAGGCTTTGAAGTAGATGTGGGTTCAAATTCCAGCTCTGGCAGTTACCAGCCATGTGGCCCTCCACAACCCACTGGCTTCTCTAAGTCACTTCTTTATCCCCAAAAACAAGACCACTTGAACCTGCCTTGAAGGATGATCACTGATTTGTGACATTGATTTAAAGTACTTAGCATGTTATTGGCCACATAGAATTATTAAAACATACACACTTTAATGTATACCTCCAGAGGCTTCTGGTAGTTGGATGTCCCAGGTACATGGAGAGAAACATTAGGCTTTGTGGAAACAATATAAATAACCTCAATTAATGTAAACATTATAGGCCATAACATGAACTAAGATGAATATTATTAGCAAGAATGCAAAATGGGACAGGGGAGTTGAAGGAAGGAGGATGGAGGGAGGGGAAGGGAGGGGAAAAGAATTTTTTTAAAAAAGAAACAAACTATGGTACACACATGTAACCATTCCCCAAGAAGACTGTAAACTGCATGAACTGCACACAGATACTAATAAAATAAAAAATAAATAAATTCTAATAATGTGACTTCTTGTACATTGAATTTTACCAATTAGATCCAAGGGAAAACCCAATTGTGACTGAGAAAAATAATTATGAAATATTTTACATGCATATAATTATTAATCTCATGTATGAAGAATGGTTTAGAAAAAAATTCAGAAGAACTTAAAAAGTTGAGTTGCAGGCATATCTGTTTAAAGGCCAGATTCACACTCTGCAATGTTCAGTAACCCCCTAACTATTAAATAGAATATATTTATTAAAAAGAGATAATACTTACACCAATGGAGTGTTTTGGTCATCAAAGTGTGGTTTCTGAACCACCATAAGGTATTATGTATCACATAAATGTACACAAATTAAAGTTTCAATTACAATTCACTGTGTTCTGATAAGGTGCCTGGGCCTGAACAGGCAATATTTTTTTTGAATCATCAGTTTGCACACAAAAAGGAGATAGAGGAACCCTGAAAAGTTCTGTCTCAATGGCACACTGAACAAGGCTCTTGTCATCTTAGAGCATCTAAAATTTTATCTTTCAGAAAGAACCAATTATACTGGCCTGAGGCCCAGTCTTGTCCAAGAATCACACATCCCAAGTTAATTAGGCCCCACCATCTTTCTGAGAATGGCCCCCTCTCTCTATGCCTGGCAGGTCTCCATGAGCACACAGCTGTTACCTTTCAGAGAAAAGATCACCCACAAGGACCATTCGCCTTGCCCTCTGCCACTTGTCCTGTCTGGGAGGTGCCAGCTTGAGAGACTGGTGACAGCTGTGTTTCCCATCCTGGGTTGAACACAGGACTGAGGAGATTTCCAGTCACTGAGGCAGGAGATGCAGACAGGGGCGTGGGGTGTGGCCTCCACTCTGGGATATTGTGAAAGCTTTTCAAATGACTCTAATGTACAGCTCCCAGTGTGGAAGGTCCCACACTAAGTCAGTCATAATGCCCTGGGGGACTAAGGGAAAGTCAGGCGTACTATAAGCAGCATATGAGGTAAAGAACACCAGACATTCCCCCAGCTTCTGGAGCTTTCCACAGTCATCTCTGTCTTCCACCCATGCAGTCCAGCTGAGGTGTTTCTAGCTGAGTACCTAGGACCTCTGTTTACCGAGCTGCCCAGGCAAGTACCAAGGCCACAGGATGGACTCCTCTCTCTTCCTTCCCTTTGTCATCCAGGCAACGAACACATCCTCTCTGCTCTCAGCCCCAGATCTCTCTTGCATCATCCCACTTCTCCACATCAACACAGCTTCTCTCTGTTCAGGCCTCCAGTTCATCCTCCATAAGTGCCATGTGCCCTGCCCAGCCTTTTGCTTCCCTTGGCCCCTACCCAGCCTCTTCTCCACGCAGTCCCTACAGTGACCTAAAGGACATCCTGGTCACATCACTCCCGTGCTTAAAAAACTGGAATGGCTCCCGAACTCAAACCAAGTGCTGCTTGGACCCCAAGGCCTAGGCCCTGGGGAACCAGCTCACAGGCTTCCTTCCAGCTGTAAATGACCTGATTTGGGGGTCTTTGACAGCCCACTCCTTCCTTACCTCCAAAACTCTGCCTGTGATGTCCCTCCTCTGCCTGAAAGACACCTCCATGGCTTTCATTGTTAACATTTACTGCTCTATCCAACCCCAGTTTAGATACTGCTTCTTGTAGGAAGCCTTCCCTGCCGTCAATCACTCTTAATCCAACCATGTCACCTGCCACACCCCCGGGTCCCCCAGCTGCCTATACCACAGCAGCCAATTACTCTTCAGCCACTTAGACACCGCAAGGCTGAGTAGCCTAAAGGTAAGACCTCAATGCCTAGAGCAATGTCTATTTTCAACAGAGATGTGATAAACATCTACTGAATGAGGAAAGACAACAATTCAATTTCTGCTGGCTTTTCAAGTCTGTATCTGGGTTGCAACTCCCAAACTTCTTCCCCTTAGACTCAAACTGCAGGCTCTGTGACTGGAGCTTTCCCAGGAAGGTGAAATGGGTAGCTCCCTAACCGCGACTCCAACTCAGGAGGCTTCAGGGACCTGGGACCAGCAAGGATGATGTTGCAAGGCCTCAGAGGGATGGGTCGGGCTACAGGAGAAGTATAAGAGGACCTTCTGTCTGATGTTTTCACCCCACATCTCCTAAGGCCCCAAGTCACCCCATGAGCAAGCAGGTTTCATGACTTGGATCACCACAGCTGAGTTGAAATTTGATGTAAGATTCAAGACTTGAATCAAACTGAGGTGCAAGCTCAAAAATTGAAATCAAATTTAAAAATCAGGGTAAGAGTAATATTAATAATAATCATTACAACAATAATAGGAACTACCACTTTTTGAGTGGTTAGAATGTGTTTGCCACTGTGCCAACCTGACCAGGTTTTATTTATTCCATTGAACCCTTGCAGTAACCATCTAAAACAGGCACAAATCACCATCCCTAAATTATAGTTGGTGAAACTGAAGAGACAAATTTACTACACAAGGCCACACAGATAGTGAGAAGCAGAACCAGGATTGGAACTCAGTTTTGTTTGACTTCAAAGATCATGCTCTCAATACTAGACGTCCTACCTCACATGGCACCATGAGAAGGGAAGCACAGTGAATTATGTGAAAATTGGGAAACCCTGGAGAGAGGCATGGAGCTGGCTACTCTGTTGAATGGACCATGTGCTTACAGGAAACACTGAGGGATAAGAGATGAACACATGGACCATAGTGCTCCCAAAAGACTCTCACTGCCACTTTTGAAACCATTAGTGTGTCCGAAGGCTTAGCTTTCCTATCTGTGAAATGGGAGAAGGAAAAACACTTGTCTCATAAGGTCTCTGTGAGCTTAGACAGCAACTCCATCTGCCACTGTGGCTCCAGGAAAGCAGGCAGAATTCCCTGACTTCACGATCCACACCTACAGCTACTCAGATGGCTCCTTGGCCAGAATGGTAGCCTTCAGCCTCAAGAGCAGGTGAATCTCTTACTCTCATGAGCTCTGGACTGATGCTCACACCTGTCTGCACCAGCAGCCCCAGGAGCCCAGTTCAAAGTGGCACAGCCAACCCAACATCAAAGCACTGCACAGAGTATGCGGCAACTTGGCAGCAGCTTTCTCTCTGGAAACCTGCAGCCACAGACTTGCATGAAATTTTCATCAGCTGCACAGTTCAGCTGCTATCGTTCCTCCCAGCCCTGCCATTCTGCGTCTTTCCAGGAATATCGGGGAAGGATGGCAATAAAGACTCCCTTCCCTGTGTCTATAGAACTGCCCAATACTATCCTGCCAGTGCTTCTCTGCATCCTGACACTCCACTGTTTTGACCACTTCCACAGCAGATAATTCTCACCAAAGACCCCAAAATATATTCATCAAGGTTTTCTATTCACTACAAGCAAATGATCTCACCGTCAAGATTTGAGAGTCCTCGTGTGTAATTAGTAATTTCTGAGTTATATTTCCCCCATGGTAAGAGGCACCCAGAGTAAGCAGACTGCCAAAACAGCCCCACATTTGTGGAGCTGCAAGTCACCTCTACAGTCACCAACAGGCTTCCATTGTCCAACAGGAGGACAGTGGTGGTTCACTCTCTGAGTCACAGGCATCAATAAAACTAGGGCTCACCATGTGAGTAGAAGAGTCCATTGACATGGACTGAAGTCTCCCCAAAGAATCTTCACTCCCAAAGGCTGAAGAGACTTGGACCAAAGGGATCTGAGTTACCCTTTTCATCACTCAACAGGCAAGGATACAATTAGGGTGCTGGTGTAACACAGTCTCACGGCCCCAGGGCTGCCAAAATGATGTTGGATGGACCCAAGAGTCTTAGAGAGATGCCATAAGGCACTTCAGTCAAGCTCCACACTTAAGAACTTGCTCCCTTGGACAGAGAGGATATATTTATGCCACAGGGACAAGACAGAGAAAAGAAAGAACCCTAAGAGTTCTGTCCTCATATCAAAAGCAATGCACACGAGTCCCTTGGAAGGAGGAGTCCAGCCCCTACTATCAGGAATCTGCATACCTGTCTACTCCATGAAAAGCTCACATATTCCCCTCCAGGAGGGTTTCTGTGATCTGGGCATGCTCACTGAGGGCCTGGGGACCAACAAAGGTAGACTGAGGTTAAAGCTGGAAAGGAGGTTGGGCCCAGAGGCTCAAGGGCCTAAATCCCCAGTGAGAAGAATTTTCTGAAACAAGCTCAGCTCTCTGCACATGAAATAGTTTAGAGAAATCCCACCAGAAATCCATGCACAATAATCATGCTGTATGACTTCCCTAAACCACAACAGATAGGAATACCAAGCAACACTGACTCTCAAGAGGTTCATGATCTTCCTAGAGGAAAGAGCACCAGAAATGCAAGCAGATGAAGCATGATCAATGTGGTCATTAAAAATATAATCAGCTACCAGAATAGAGCAGGAAGCCACATTATTCCAGGGAAGCAGCAAGGCTTTACTGAGAAAGTGGCATCAGCTGGCATGTCAAGGACAGCTAGTGTTTTGGGTAAGGAACATGCAGTAAGGCAAGAGAGGCCATCACAAGCAAACAGGACACCCACACATGTGCCTGCATGCAGTCTTTCTTGCAACTGCCCTCAGCTCAAGGAAAAGGCAGTGAAGCCTGGGCCTGGGGTCAGTGATAGAACAGAGACAACAAGAGACCCATTGTCAGCTCCGCTCAGGATCTCCTGCACCTGTCAGTCTGCCCTCTTCTCTGGGACTCAAGCTCTGCAGTTACTATAAGTCTGGTTGTTGGGGATAATGCACTTGATGATAATTACAAGGCATCACCTCAGCAAGAAGGCTGAGAAGTGACAGCGTGCTCATAAGAATGTACTGACCCATGGTAATTACCCCAGGGACAAGATCAAGCCTATACCCCAGCCCTTCCATTCCATCAGCAAGGCTCCACACACCACCTGTTACAAACATGTGTGAGTCATTATGAGACACAATTAGAACCAACTGGCCTGGCTGCCTGCCCCTCCCTCCTCCTAATGAGACATACTGTCAGCTTGCTACAACTTCTCTGTATTAAATAATTAAACATCTTTCCCTGTTAAAGGGAGCTTGCTTGCTAAGAGTAAGGACTATGCATTGTGATCATGTTCTGGAAACCAAGACCTTAGAGGTCCTCCTCGTAACCCAGACAGTGATAACAATTAGTAGTTTATTTTCCTCACTCAGATTTTGAAAGGTCCCCATCTTGTTTCTAGGGGACAGAGTAGGGAGAGACGAACAACCAGAGTTTCCTGCTTCTCATTTTTTAAAATCAAAATCCTTCAGGGTAAAATGATCAGGTAAGATCATTTATATGGTAACAAAATACACATCAATAAGGAAATATTTATTTCCTACGGAGGAGTGATAAGCCAGCAGAAGCAATGTGATGCTTTTTTATTTTTATGCTTTCTTTTCATTTATTATTTGGGGAATAACAATACAAGTCCCTTCCAGTCCTAAAATTCTGATTCTACATATGTCAAATAATAAATCAAATACACCTGAAAGCTCTGTGTAAAGCAGGAGCATTTTTTCTCCAGCTAGCATGAACTAGAAATGTACTGGAAAAATCGAAGGTGAACCAGAGCAATCAGTTGTCTTTGCTTTGATTTTTTTTTCTTCCAAATTTTAACAATCTAATATGAACACAAATAGTAATTATGTAAAATTCCTCTCCTGTTAAATAACTTATGAACATTAAAGAAAGATTTCAGTTGGGTTTCACATATGATACCCAGAACTACAGAGACTTAATCTCCTGAACAAATTTCCAAAACCAAATCATTTAGCCAAATTACCTTCTCCTGCAAGGTGAAGACTCCTAAAAAGCTCGCACAGGAAGACATGAGAAAAAAGCAGAAAACCAAAAATCAAGAAAAAAGACCAAGACTGCAACAGTGACTACTTCATGTGACCTATAACCACCCCCTCTCAAAGCCCAGCACCCCTCTTCCCAGGAGCACGGAATCTGAAAAATAAAGAGGGTGGCCATCTCCAGAACATTCTGGAGCCAGACAACAGGGCTACACTGGACCAGTGCTGGGTCCTGTTATAACTGAAACCTCATTTAGTCAGCTGCATGGTCATATTTTCTGGGTCCCCTACCATCCTTAAATTGTGCTCATGACCTACAGAAAGAAGAAAGGAGACTATAGAACAGAACTAGAGAAACATCAAAATGGTAAAAATGGTTATCACTGGCTGTGGGAATATGAGGGCTTTTCTGTTTTTACTGTTTTGCTCTGTTTTCAATTTTTACAAAATTAAGATGGATTGCTTTGTGAGTTTGTACCTAATCTACTCATTTATTCATTTAAAGTCTCATGGGATGGGCAAAATGAAACCAGTATTACCTTAACATTGTAATCCAGGAAACTCCAACCCAAAGAGGTAAAACTGTTTCTACATGAATTCATATAGCACTAAACTCTACCATCTACGATCCATGCACACTAGTGGTTTCAACTTCAAAAAGTGTACCCATGTGCCAGACGTAGGAATTAAGAATGCCAAGGAAAAATTACAGCAACATTTTCGGACAGGACCACAAACCCTTATAATTAGCCTGTGTCTGGATAGCAAATTGTGTTCCCCATTCATTTATTCCTTTTGTCCTCGAATTTCTGCCACCTTATTAAAAGATGAAAGGTCTCAAATAAGCAAGGGGTGACTCTCAGTTCACCCACAGCAGGAAGCCCATGGCTTCTGCCAGTAACATACAGAAGAAAGGCCCAGAGCTCACAGCAGAAATCATATGTGTACCCACGAGGTGGTGACAGCTCCTGCAACAAACCCAAATTGTGGCTCGATTTAATAAGGCATTCGAGGCTCAGATACCTCATCTAATTTACCAGCGGGACACACAAATCACAGCTAGAATCGGAGGCACCTTGTCAGGGCTGCCTGCTGGAATTACTTGGGAGCAATACTGCTTGGGTTATTTCCACATTGCCCATCAAAGCCTCAGACACCTGTTTCTCATGCCTCTCTTTGCACAAAACTGAGCTCTTAGCCCAGCTTGGAGCTGATATCATCGGCTTTGCCTCCCAACCTAAAAATGAGGTAATAAACACCTGAGGTGGTTTTTTTTAAAACTGGTAACTTCTCCTATGTTTCCACTGCCATTTCCTAAGTGACTGTGGACAACAGATTGAACCTACCCAAGCTTCAGTTTCCTCACCTGTCAAATGGAGGTAGTGGTGACTCCTCCACTGGTGCTCCTGGAAGGATCAGTGGAGACAGATGTACCAGATGCCCAGCACACAGGATGCACCAATACATGGCACCTGTACTTTTCACTGATCCCAGTACATTCTCTGCTGTAAGCTGATGACAGTTTTTAAAATGTACAGGTACTTTCCTCCGAATTAGGATATTTATGATAATGCCATCCTGACTCTAAGGAGATTTTTAAAAAATCAAATCTGGGTGATGGCTGCTTTGGAAAAGCAGCAGCCACTGCTTCTGTGAGAAAGTGTAAATAAAATGCCACTTAAGTAATCCCATTACTCACAGCTTAATGCATGTGATCCAGAGCTGCAAGCATGCATGTGTGATGGATTTCTCATTATGTGTCTGCTGCCACTGCAGTCCATCCAATTGTCTGCAGGCATCCTGGCTGGGAACATCTACATTAGCTCCTGATGAGCCCTGTGCTCCTGCTATCAGTGGGAACAGACAGCAGGAAGGGGGTGATGCCTTCATAATAAGGTGATAATATAAAACAGAAATGTTTCTTGGAGAAAAGCTGCCAGGTTCTAAGGCAGCAATTAAAGGTCCCTTTCTCAACTCTCAGGGACTCCCAAGACACCTTGAGCCAGAGGAAACCTCAAGCTTAATCCTCTGAGTCCGTGCCAGGAAGGATGGAGCCTCTCTGGATGCCAAGGTATCGCCTAATTCTGCCTCAGCAGTGCGCAAGGCCAAACCAAGCACCAAAGGCAAGAAGCAGGCTGTGTTGCCTTACAATCTGGCTCCTCCTCAAGGAGATTCTCTGAAATCCCAGGGGTTCCATTTGTGTACAGCTGGCCTGCAAAGTGCTAAGAACTGAGTGGATATGTGTTCAGCTCTTAGACTGTCTATGCTGTGGGTCAATGTGGAATTTCCAGAAAGGCCACTTCAGGGTCCATCTGCAGTCTGTAGTACAGATGGGGGTTCTTCAGGGGCAGAGACTGGAAACTCCCCACAGGGAAGGATGTAAGGCTCAATTCTCAACATTATACCCAGGTCCAGGAAGGCACTGCCACCCTTCCCCAGGGACGGGCTTCCTGTAAATGGATGGCTTTGATGAGGGCAGGGGCTTCTGTGCCCTCATATTCTTTCTCCTACCACAATTCATCAAAACATGCTTCCTTCAGGGGAGGATAAAGAAGTCTGCTCCCAGGACACCCATGGCATAGAAGGAATACAACTCTCAAGTGATGAAATTCTTCCAAAGTGTCTCCCTCCTGAATTTATAGCATACCTGTGGGCTTTGGTCCAGGAAAAGATGAAAGATGAAGAAGATTAAGGCTATTGGAAAGGAGAAAAGGGAATGAATAGATTCTGCAGAAAGCCTTGGGGAAAAGACACTATGACCAAGGAAATAAGCATGGTCATGGTGAGAATATTTTCTGCCACAGATTGGAAACTGACCCAGTGGGCCAGTACCCAAGTCAGAGGAAAAGCACTGGTTCTAAGAGGAGATTAAGAAACAGCAACTTGAGCCTGTGTTCACCCAACAGTGGGAAGCAAATATTTGCTGAACACCTCCTGCCTGCCAAGCACTGAACACAGCACTTTACAGAGATTATCTCACACAGTCATCTCAATGACATTGGAAGGATGAATGTAGCCTTTATTGTTCAAGAAACAATGGTTCGAGAGAGGTTAAATAGCTTCTTCTAGGTCACACAAAAAGGAAGTTGAAGAGTAGCAATTCATATCCAGCTCTGTCCAACTGCAGAACCCTGGGCTCCTTCCAATCACTTTAGTAGACTAGCACCCAAAGTTCAAAGAAAGTCTCATCAAGTTCTACACCAACAGCTCCGGAAAGCTGGACTCCACAGAATCCAGCTCAGGCCTGAACAACCAGCAACAGAACAGCTACTGATGAAATCAAAGCTTCCTTGACTGTAGAGAAATTTGGATTCCTCTTGGCAACTGTATGAATCAGCTTTCCTGTTGCTGGAACCAAATACCTGATACCTACAACTTAAAGGAGAAAATAGTTTATTTGGCTCACAGCTTCGAAGTTTCAGTCCTTTATCACCTGGCTCTAAGGCAAGAACACCGTGGCATAAGTGTGTGGTGAAGCCAAGCTGCTCAATTCATGGTGGCTGGAAAACAGAACAAGGGAGCACTGCCAGCAGGAGATGCACCCTTCAGAGGCACACTCCCAGTCACCTCCAATCAGGCCCCGCCTCCTAACAGCACATTCAGCATGAACATCAGTGGATTAATCCACCAAGTACAGTGCCTTCATGATCCAGTCAGCTCTCTAGGAGTCTCTTAACCCAGTCAAGTTGACAATAAGATGAACCATTGGAGCAGTTGGCAATTTCATTCTTTTCAAGGGAAAGCCCCCCACCCATTGATAAATCACAGAGAAGCTGAGCCCTCAGGACTAAAATAGGAGGAACCTAGAGTCTAGAAAGAGGGAAGAGGAGAAGTGAACACCTAGGAGACATCCTGAAGGGAAGGGGGCAACAGGTCATGCTGGCCTTGCCTCAGCACCAGAGGAAGGTCAGGAGAAATCCAGCAAAGGGAAGGGGCCCTCAGGTGGCAGGGTGACCTAAGAGGGCACAAAATATATATTCAGTCCCCAATTTTGTGAGGCAAGACCTATCCTCAGTCCCCCGCATGAAGCCTCTGGAGATCTCCACTGGACTTACTAACACTGTTGGTGCAAGGGGCTTTCTTGGGGAAAAGGGGTGTAGGCGCAGAGAGCTGGCAAGTTCTGGGGCAGGGTGGGAGAAGAGCAGAGACTGTGAGGAAGCCCAGGCAATGGGGACAGCTGCCCTTTCCTCCAGCCTTGCTACCACATGAGTCTTCCTTGTGGCTGCCAGGGTGGAAATGTGGATGGAGGGCAGAGGATAAAACAGGAAATCTCCCCAATAAGATGGATGGCACCAACACACACCCTAGGGACTGCAGGAATGCACAATGCATGGAGACCAACTTGCTAATGGACAGGAGTCTGCAGTGTGATCTGTCACCATCCCGGGCAGTGTGCCTCCTTTCCAGCTGCAGCTCAAGGTTAGAGGTTGCCAAGCAGACCATTGGGCAACAAGTGCACACAGGGTTCAAATGACTTGACACACATGCCTGTTAATCCCAGTGGCTCCAGAGACTGAGGCAGGAGGATCCCAAGTTCAAGGCCAGCCTGGGCAACTTAGAGAGACTGTCTCAAAATAAAAAGGAAAAAGAACTGAAGATGTAGAGTGCTTGCCTGGCATGTGTGAGGTTCTGGGTACAGCTCTATCCCCAGTCCTATCAACCCAAACCCAAACAGCATGGGGTATTCCACTAAAAAATCAGATGCAAATGTGATTTTGCCATTGCTTGCCTTCCTGTAGGTCCTTTCATTCTTTTCCCACACAAGAATTATGTCTGAATGACAGATCATAGGGAATATTAAATAAATTATGAATACACACTCAAACATAGCCACACAGACCTTTTGTGCTTATTAACACTGTCTCCTCACTCTTTAGAAGATCATTTTATTCCTGACTCTTTCACAACTAAAATCTACCTGGGAACATAAATCTTCCTCACTGTAATATGAGCCAGGCCAGAAACAACAGTGGAAGTTAATTACCAAGCCATTTTGGGTTATATTCCTCCAAGAAAATAAATAGCCAGTTTAAAGACCATCAAAAGAGTGCTCCGTGGATACTCAGCTTAAATGTGATTATTTATGAGAAATTATCAAGAGACATTTCCGCCTATAGTAGTGGTAAGCACAGGTAATCTTCAGTGAGGTGCCCTGGAGGGATCAAAGGAGTTCTCTGGATCTCCTTTTAAATGACATTATTTTTCTATTCAGTGTCTAAGAAATTCTGTATTTTCTTAAATTCCAGGCCTTGTAGTTCTTCTTTGCATTCTTCATAATCACCTTAGCAGGATGATTTTTCATCCCTTTTAAGTTCTGGAGCAGGTTGACTGTGAAGTATCTATCTGGGGCAGGCCAGGAAAAAAGTGACCCTGCCTGATGGAGTACTGGGTGCAGAGTCTCGGGGACCCTCACAAGAGCACATCTACCTTTCCCACAAGGACAGCACAGTGGGTAGTTCTGAAAATGAAATCCTTAGTGTGGAATTCTCTGTCAAATTGTAACTCCATGAAAGCACTTGGGATTGCTTTTCTTACTTTGTTTGGATCATCTAATGTGCGTGAGCAGCTGTTTTCAGCTTTGAATTGTATCAAATCTGATACAAGAAACAGACTGACAGACGAACTGAGGGCTGTATGTGTTGCTCTCAAACTAAAATTTGAGCCAGTTTGACAAATTATCAGCACGCATACAACACCAAAGATCACATGAATGGTGCAAAAGCATGCCAAATGCAAACTTTTACCCATAAAGGTGGAACAGTGACATAAAATAGGGGACTCCCATGGGTTTTCCTTTGGAGTAGACCTTCACCTTAGGCTCACGTTGGCCTCTGTGGCTGGTCTCAGGGAGGGGAACCTTCAGTTCAGATGGGGAGAGCCCTGGGGGAGATCTGTGAGAGAGGAAGCAACGCATGTTGGGACACCCCTCTGTGCCTGGTGGGGCTCTACCCTCCATTGTCGAGTTGGGCGAGCTTTCTGTAAAGGACCAAGCAGCAACTACTTTAGATTTTGTTTACTCTGTAATATATTCTCCTTCTTTTCTTTTACCCCACTTTAAAATTATAAAAATCATTCCATTCTAGTGACTTCAGCATGATCTAGCCAGCAAAATAGGCTCAAAACATGTTAAATTTGGCAACTCTCTTATTAGCAAAGAGTAACTATATTATAAGAAGAGTTGTTACCAGGAACTGACATTTGTTGAACATCTACATATTGCCCTGACCTTGGACTTTACATGCGAGAGTCCACAGTATCTACCATGGGCCTGAAGATTGCTCACTGCACAAGGAGGCCAAGCCAGGAAGCAAATGAGGGCTGAAATACCATCAACACTGCACACAGAAGCAAGGCACAGCTGCATCCACCCAGAGGGACCCCTCCTCCTGTTTCTCACTGAGGCCCTGGGGTAGCAGCAGCAGCCCATCCTGTGTGCCTCCCAGGAAGGTAGGATGAGGCATAAGCAGCCTCACCAAAAGGCAGTCCACTGGGAACAGCAAAAGGAGACGAAACAGAGTCCAGGTGTGCAGGATCACAGAGCAAGAGGGTAGTGGGGAAGCCACTACCAGGAATGCAGCACCAAGTCTCAGAAAATCTTAAGACAGAGTTTTGCCCTGAGCAGAAAGACAGATCACTGTTTCATACATGATGTGAATGAACAGAATAGGCTGTTATTCCAAAGGGTGACAAGGCTGGGAAATAGGTAGTACTATAAAAGAAGACTTATATGAATTCCAATCAGTTTAGCAGACACATATTGACTTTGGGTGAATGCTGCCTAAGATCTCATTAAAGGAAGCCAAGAGGTAAGGCGAAGTAGAACTCCTAATGGGTTGCAGCCGCAGCCGATCCCCACGGAGGGAACGTAGGCGATCCGGTCCACTTCCCAGGAGAGAGAGCGCCGGCTCAGGGAAAGGTCCCGATCCCGGGAGAGATATCTTAGGAGGAGCCGCTCCAGGTCCCCGCACAGGCGGCGCTCCAGATCTCCAAGACGACATAGATCCACATCTCCTTCTCCTTCACGACTGAAAGGAAGAGATGAGGAAAAGAAAGAAACAAAGAGCAAAGAACGTCAGATTACTGAGGAAGACTTAGAAGGCAAAACAGAAGAAGAAATAGAAATGATGAAGTTAATGGGATTTGCCTCTTTTGACTCCACAAAAGGGATGAAAGTAGATGGTTCTGTAAATGCCTATGCCATAAATGTCTCTCAGAAGAGAAAGTATAGGCAGTGCATAAATAGGAAAGGTGGATTCAACAGACCTTTGGATTTTATTGCATGAGAACTGAAATGTTGAAGAATGATTCCCCCCATCTTGGTCAGAGAGTGGATTTTGTATTTTGTATTTAATATGCATCAAAAACGGGATCTCAGCTCTTCCTTCTTGTAAAGTAAGAAAATCTTATTTATGATGTATGCAGTTCACTTACCTTTCCTCCAAAGAAGATAGGTTAAATACTACTGGTTTTTTTTAAAGGAAATAACATTTGAGGCAATCATCAGCCCCATTTTGTTTGTTTTTTTTCCTATGGAAGCTGTATATGTTTTCTTCTTGTATGGTTGTTAGAACTTTTTTAAAAACATGAAAGTAATTTGGACATGAGTTTCTCCAATAAAGTAATATTTCTACCCATTTTATTACCAGATAAAAGAATCTCTTGACTCTTTCGCACACAGATTTAGACAACTTTGATTCTCAGCAGTTTACAGATTGGAGAATGAAAAGGTATAGCTTTGGATTTTTGTGTCTTTTTTCCCCCACAAATAGCATTTATTGTTTTCTTCAATTATAAAAGGAATGCATGTTTACTATTTAAAAATACTTGAGAGAAACCAAAAATTAAAAAAAAAAAAAGGAAGCCAAGAGGAGCCAGCGAACACCCCCAACACATTGTGTGGGTGCCATCCACAATGGAAACTGGAAGGAAACTGGAGGCACCCCAGTGTGACCACACTTCAAGTTTCCTGCAGGCTCCTCCATTACCGTTGTGAGCTCCCCCGGCAAGGCCACAAGCCTTCTCCACATCACCCAAGACCACAGGGACCCACACCTGCCCCACATGCTCTCATGGTACACACTGTTTCTGCCCCAAAGCTCCTTGGCAAAATACCCAGAGCCCAGTGCCAGGAAAGATTGTGTGTCCGGTGCCCTCGCCTGGGCTCAGACTCTCCGGTCATCTCTGGCAAACTGAACCAAGGCCAAAGGAAGCCCCTCCCCATGGAACCACACTCCTGAGTGCTTGACTGACCTTCCTGGCAGCGACAGGGCCAGGGAAGAGTCCTTCACCTCCAGGAGGCTGCCTCTCTCCCACATCTATCCAATTGGAGAAAATCACCTCCGTGTGTTCTCCTCATACCGCAGCAGGTGAAGAGTTAGTTAAACTGTTAGGAATTAGTCAACAAACAAAAGAAAGTGCATTTTCTTTCCTTTTTTCATCTCAAACTCCAAGGACAAGATTTTTCTCAGACACCCCTAAAGTTTCTGCAATTGTCTCTAGACAGACACTAGTGAGGAAAGAAAGCAAATTATTCTCTGCAATTACTAAGCTCTGAACTCCCTAAATAGCCCATCTTTATGCTGCCATTGTATTTGTGTCTACGGATGGCTGGTTCAGGCGAGGGCAATCATTCCCAGAGCCCTTCACTACTGCTAAATGTTCAAACAGCAATGTGGAAAATTACCCAGAAAACAGCTGTTTATGCTCTAGGCGGTACCTACATGGGGAGAGAAGCAATAGGTGGGTGGAAGCCACAAGCCATAAAATTGAGAAAATACTATTTTCAAGTTAAATGTGAAAGGAAGTCCCACTGCAAGAGGTAATCAATAGTCAAGAGGAAGCAAGTCAGGACCCTCTGGTTAAAGAAAGAATAAAAGCAGCCAAGAATCACCTCCAAATGACAAATAATTGAGGTGTAACAGTCCCAGAGACTTAACCTCAACACTGTTATGGTCCCAAGATCACTGAAGATGTTTTACCCACCAAAAGGGACCAGGCCCAGTCCCAGCTCCTGTAGGATTTTTCCCTTACATATACCCAACTCAAGAAGGCAGAGGTATCTTTTCCATGAACTTTGGTAACTTACATGATTTGATGCACAGTGGTATTAACATTTTGAAAGAATAACAATATAGAGGTTACTTCTTTCCAGCCATGAGCCAAGAAAACCTAAAGGACTCAGAAACCCTTGGAAATGCCTAACCCTGACTCTATCGCAGGTCTTGATCAAAAGTTATGCACACCACAGACCAACACAGTGTCCTGAATCTCCACTCTATATTTCTTCCACTGGGACAGTGCTCTCTCCACAACCATGGACAATTTACACTCTTCTCTGAAGTCCTCATAGCTGTGAACATGTGATCAGTGGTCTGGAAAATATGGACATTCAATCAATTAATAGAAAGCCTGGAAGTTGCCAGAGTGTCTAATCACTGACCTCTCCTAAATTCTTGAGACACAGAAGTTAGGCTGTGGACACCAGGCTACCTTTCCATACATAAATGCCGGCTAGGTTGTTGGTAAGTGTTGAATTTCACCATGGTTTATTGCAAACCTCTAGATCCTCCTGACTGCCAGATCAACAAGATGCAATGCCTTCTGGAATGACAAGAAATAAAACAAGTTTACAAGCCACTAAGGAGACAGTAAGCTTTATTGATACATTTCTGTGATAAAAAAGGGGAAACTACCAATTTTTCATCAATAGCAGCAGCTTGAAGTGTGGTTTAATTGGCTTGATCCAAATTGCAAAGATCAAGAATGCTATAGAGCAGTGATGGTGAACCTTTTAGAGCTTTCCATGTTAAAACAGCCCACAGTGGCATGCATGCCATAGGTTTGCAATAGGTTTGCCACCACTGCCATAGAGTATTGGGCTCTGGTGTCCAACAGAACCCAATTTGACTATTCACACTAACATGCATTGACAGTGTAAACCAAAAAATGCACGGAACCTCACTTGTTCAGTCTGAAAAATGAAATTATCAATGGAGCCAGCTTCCTAGAGTTCACAAAGTCCAAGTGAGTTAAACTAGCAAAGTTCTCAACAAAGGACTGATGAATGTTCATTATTAGTAGCATTGTTTAATAGATGATTACCATTTATCTTCATGTTAACAACTAATTCTTAACATTGTAGGAAAAAAAGATTAAAGCTTGGTTGGTCTCTAGCTTTTCTTTGAAATATGGTGTATTGTGGATCCATAGTCTGAAACCTATCCAAGAGTCAGCAATTGAGAGTATTTGAAGAAGAAGAGAAAGAACAAGAAGAAGAAGAGGAAGGAGAAGAGCAGGGGAAGAAGGAAGGAGAGAAGGAGGAGACCTAACACAAGTCAGAGGCAAAGATGAGGGAAAGTAGTTCTGTTTTATCAGAAAGCAGCAGCAAGGTAGGGCAAAAGACCACAAGTACCCCCACTGGAAATGCATTGGTTAAAACCAGAGCAAAGCCAGAGAGAGAGAGCTGTACACTCTGCTCAACAAAAGGAGGAAATCTACATTTCCCTAGATGTTTCTTTCAAATGTGTAAAGGAAAAGGCATTTGCAAAGGAGAAAATACATAAAGCATCTCCCTCATGAAAAACATTATGAGAGAAGATATTTGCATCGACAAATAAATGTAGCCAGAAGAACTTATGCAAATCAATAAAAGACAGGTAACCCAATTCAAAATAAGAGGCAAGAGGTATGAATAGGTACTATACAAAATATAATACCCATGGGCTAAGCATACCAGAATAGCTAAAAACAAAACTATGGCTACACCAAGTATAAGAAAAGATGTTGAGTGGCTGAAACCCTCATACACTGCTCGCAGAAGTGTGTCACTAAATTGCTGTGGCCACTTCACATGACTGTGACAATATGAACTAAAGATGCACACCTGTACCTCATGATCCAACAGCTGCATCCCCAACATTATACCCAACAGAAACTAGCATAAGTCTACAAAAAGACACATCCAAGAAAGTTCATACACAGAAACACTCCAAATGAACTTCACTTGAAACAATTCAATTACCCACAAGTAGAGAAATGGGTATATCCACACAATGGACCCTAGCTAGCAAAAAGAACAAATGAACAATTGCTATATCTGACAGCATGGATGATATCACATGCATAATAGTGAATGATCAGAGTCCAGATACAAAAGATCAACTGTATGATTACATTTATTTAAAGTTCAACAAAAAGCAACACTAACATATGGTGAAAAGTTAGACTAAAAATAACCCCTGGAAAGGAGAGGGAAGAACTGAAGAGGGGAGTAAGACTGGGAAGGATGAGTGGGGCTTTTTGGGTGCTAGTAATGATTTTTTTCTTGGTCCCACTGCTGGCTATGTGGGTGTGTTCTCTTGCTGAGTCTATTCTATGCATGCACTTGGAACACACACATTAACATACTTCAATAAAAAAGTTTAAGAAATGAAAAAAAGCAGAAATTATCTATTCTCTTTATATATGTATCTACTTAGGTCATCATACAATTGGGGATGAAGGAAGAGTCAGAGCAACAAGAAAAAAAAGGCATTTCCAGGAAAACATTCACAGGACCTAGAGACCACCATCCCTGACACCAGGTGAAGCGGGGGACAAATGCAGAGCACACCCGAGGAGGGGCAGGCCATCCTCTGGTCTCAGCCCCAACAAGTCTGAGACCTTAGAAGGTGTAAGGCAAACATTGTATTGGCATAAATAATAATGAATATGTTGATCTCTCAAGTGTTAATATTGTTGTAAACACTTAAAATACACGAACTCCCATAATCCTTCTAAGTTCTCGTTTCTCTTTTTTTGCAAGTAACTAAGCACAGAGGAGTTGAGGAGTGGCCCTGAGGTCACACAGCTGGTAAAAGGCAGAGCTGGATTCAGCCCAAGGAGGATTGCTCCAGAAAACACATCTGCACCCTCCAGCTATGGCACTGCCCAGACTGCCCGACTTTCTGTAGGACAGGAAATCACCCATCTGCCTCAGCACCAGCATCCGCGCCAGTGATGAGTGATACAGAGACCCCAAGAGGAGAAGCCCCTGTGTATGTGCACCCATCAGGTGCCCAGCCACGGGCTAACTCTACTCCCTATGTCAGATATCATTTCATCTTTACAATAGCTCTCTAATGTGGTTTCTCTTATCCCTGGT
Source organism: Heterocephalus glaber (assembly GCF_000247695.1). The sequence continues at coordinate 9,758,050 of NW_004624733.1, read as the reverse complement.
CAAGAAGGGAAGTAACTTCATATAGCCAGGGAAGGACGCAAGCAGGATCAAAATCCAGACCTCAAAGGTCAGTCCTGTCCTCTGGGTCCCACAAACCAGCCATGACATCAGAGCGTTTCCATGGGAAGCTGCCAGTCAGATGCTGGTTTGGGGCCAGGGTTCACACCCACATGGCTGCCTAATAGGCCAGGGTATGAAAGGAGCAGAATAGCACCCTTCTTTCTGGTGTTATCACTGGATCTCCAAGGACAAAGTTACTGGGGGGACTTGTGGTGGGATTTCAGAGCCCTGTGACAGGTTTCCTGACTGAGAACTATTGAGACAAACTCCTAAAACCAATGCTCAACTTTTAAGAAAGGAAAGCAGCTTGGTTTCATAAAAAAAAAAAACCTCTGGCAAAATAAGGGGTTGGAGGATAAGGTCAAACACTGGGGCAGCTGTCACAGACACAGACATGATCTGCAGTGAGGCAGACTCTCGTCACCCTCAGAGCAGCTGTCAGAATGAAGCCCTTCCCTGGCCACGCTAAGCACAGCCAGGCTCATCTACAAATGAATCTCTGCAGCATAATGAATTGATTCATCTTTAACAAGATTTTCCTGTGATTTTAATTCCATAGAGGATCCAGCCAGCGAGAAAGAACAAAATGGTATTTTACTACCTGTAGATATGTACTCTAACTCTTAAATTCATATCTTTAGATAGGAAAGGAGCTGGCAATGAGAGGAAATTAAATCCATAAATCCTCTGATTTATCACTGGACAAATGCTCAACAGGCACCATGACAGCAAACTCTACGCAGGCAGCATTTCCCCCAGAGTCACTGCCACAAATATAGTGGAAAATCCTGATTTGGAAGGAGAAATAATTCCATTTTAATCGTGTTTATCTTCTTGGTCTAGTAACCCCGTGTGGCCAGGGCCCATCTGGCCCACTCTTGTAAGGAAACTGTGTCTACTATTGTTTAATTCAATTCTGTGGTTAGTTTTTTTTTTCTTTGTAATACATAGTATAGGCCTTTGGGTATTGGGCTTATTTTTTAAAAAATAAATCTACAAAACAACACAGAGCACCATTTATTTCAGGAATATTTTGAAAATATAAACAACATGTTGACAGGTTTTATCTGAACACATGAAATGCTGTCTGCAGGGGAGTTCTCAGAGCCTGACAAATTAGTCTAATTTCAAGTGGACCACAATGAAGTGAGCAGCCAATATAATAGGCAATTAGTAATAATATTCTGCAAATCTGTGGCTCAAATCATCTGAGCATCTTAGGACGTGCCATTTGCCTTAATTAATTCTGACAAGGCCTTTAGGAGCCTCAGATCTCCAACTTCAACCTGCATCCAACTCAGAGAGGAAATGGTTAAGGAGGCAGGACCCTGGGCCTTGGCCTCCAGAGTTCTTGTCAGGAAACCTGTCACAGGGCTCTGAAATCCCACCACAACTACCCAAAGGGACTTTGACCTTAGAGATCCAGTGATAACATTAGAAAATGCCACAGAAAAGAAAGGTAGTGTGAGGGCACAGCAAGAAGGCACCTAAAGGACAGAGCCCTCACTAGTCACTGAATCTGAATCTGCTAGTGTCCTGATCCTGGACTTCCAGCCTCCAGAACTATTAGAAATAAATTCCTGTTCTTTATAAACCTCCCAGCTTATGGTACTTGTGGGATTGAGGCCCGAAATGACTAAGAGAGAAACTGAGGAAAGTAAAGCACAGAAAAGTAATATGGCTTCTCAAATGCCACACATCCCTGTGTAGACAGGGATGGAGCTAAGATATAAACCCCACACCTGTGCCAGGTGAAAGTATGTAACGTCCAGGCAGGAGAAGGATGAACAAAATAATGAAAGTGCCTCGAGTCAACGAGAGGCCAGGATGGGTACCACCAAGGGTAGCCCAGGTGACTGACACAGCTGAAGGGGCACCCAGGCTGCAGAATTGCACTCTGGGCTCTCTACAACCTCAACCACTTGACAAGAGCTGCCTAGTGCGCTGAGAGATGGAAAGGCTTTTCCACTGGCCCGACACTAATTCAGGCCTCCTAAGTAAATAGCACTCATGTGTGACAAGCACAAATAAACTGCAGTTCGGGGATTTCCCCTGCAAGGGCTGGACAAACGCTCAACAGGGGAGGTATCCTGACACTCTGCTCACCTAGAGACAGGTTAAAAGGTGCATTTGATACCCTGCATGGGCTCACACATGTGGGGACCAGGGATGGGATCTGAAGCAGCACGTATGAGTAGCAGACACCTCCATAGCAGGCTTCTGGAAAGGAGGCTACCTCAGCCCACCAGCAAAAATGTGAAGGGCACAGCTAACCCCAGAGAATGTTACTGAACTTGGCTTAAAGATGTTTAGCTTAAGTGAGCCTCAACAAATTACAGGACAGAACATATATGTGTGTGGATAAATATGTAAATAGACATAAACATGTGCTTGCTTATTACACAAACATGTGTAAATTGCTTGTCTTTTTTGAGGTCCAATCAAAAGTTAGTTTCAATTAAAGTATGTTCACATGTACACAGACAAGTATATATGTACATGTGTGTGTACATGTAAATGTCTCTGTGTATTTGTATTCGTGCCCCTTTTATTTGGGCTGATCTCCAGAATACATTCTCTTTAGAATGACTAAGCAAACTAATGATCCATTCCCTCAATGGTATATCACGCATCTATTAAAAAGGATACTTGCAAAGAGTCTGAAATAACAAAGAGAAAGCTTTATGAAATGATAAATTAGAAGAAATAGGGTACCTTTAAACCGCACATAACAAGAAAACAGTGGAAGCAGATACAATAATTCCTAGGAGTGGTTCCTCTTGGTGCTGGGCCATTTCCTCCTATGGCAAGAAAGAACTGTTTTCATAACGAAGGGGAAGGCATTCCTTGCTCATTTCAGATGAGCACAGTGCCTGACACTCAGTGAACACTCATGACAGTGAGGCAGAGGGAAGAGGGGGAAAGTGAGGTTCTGGTACAGGGGCAGGGAGCCCGGTAGGTAGGGAAAGGTAGGATAAAGGCCTCTTCCAGCTTTATTAAGATCAATAAGGAGACCTACTAAAAGCCGTTTCTGCCCTCACAGGTAGGCTCTGCAGTTAGGGTTAATTAGAAGGACAAAGGAGGGAAAAACTAGCTAGACTTGGGAGAGGCGCCAGGCAACACAATTCCAGGAGAGCCAGCTGCCCCCACACACCTGACAAAATACAAGGGAGATAAGGGACAGCCATCTAAGGACTCTTACATCTAACACACTCTCACACACACACGCGCGCGCGCTCACTTTAACATCAGTATAATACTGTACCAGATACATACATGTACACACAACCCCTTTACTTAATCATTAAGTAAGCTGCCTTCCTAATAGCCCCCTGCCTTCACTTATTCATTATGAAAGAATAGGAAGAAACCAAATGGCATATCAGAAGGCCTAAATTAGGATCAAAGACAGTCAAGGCAACATATCAGATAGTGACAAACACCCACCTGGGGGATGACAAAGACACTAGTCCCCAATAAAAGGACCCAGGGATAAGAGCTTGTGGGCAAGACCTCCTGGGCTTTCAGCTCTGAAGCCCCCTACTACCTCTTGGTAGCTGTCTATTCTCTTTCTTTTCTATCTTTTTCCGAAAATAAACTGTCTTTTGTTAACTTTGCCTTTTTTTTAGTTCTTTACTGCTGCTGGGTTAGGCTTGATAGGAGCTGCATTTTCAGCAGAGCAGTGCCATGACTTGGTGGGCTATCCACCTCTGGACACAACAAACACTGGGAAGGTTTCCATGAGGCCAAACACGAGCAGAGCCAGGCTTCTCAGAGTTTTCTCACTCAGCTCAGGGGTTGGGACTTATGGCATGTCTTTGAAGGAAAATGCAAAAAAAGCGCTTTGAGCATACTTAATGTTAATAGAAACTGGAAAAATTATATGAAATAGAAAAAATACCACAAGGATAGAAATAAACATATTTTCATCAGAAAACAGTATGGTTCCAAAATCTCACCAGAAAAGAAATGTACCTTACACTAATATGATTAAGAGGTTGTTAGGTTCAGATGTAGATCACCCTTCAAAAGCCTCATGTGTTCAGATGTGAGACTTCCAGAAGGTGATTGGATTATGAGGTGCTACACTCACAGTGGATTAATCCACTGATACATTCATAGTTGAATGTATTGTTAAAAGTCGGGGCCTGGGGCTGGGGATTTAACTCAGTGACACCATGCCTGCCTCACAAGTGCAAGGTCCTGAGTTCAATCCCTGATAGCAAAAAAAAAAAAAGTTGGGGCCTGGTCAGCAGAGGCGAGTCAGTAGGGGCCTGACTGGGAGGGACCTATCACCCTCCCTGGCTCTTCCATTCTCTCTCTGCTTCCTGGTTGCCAAGGGATGAGCACCCGTCCTCCACCCAGGCCGTTCCACTAGCCCTTTCTGCCTTGGAGCCAGCTGACTACTGAATCTTGCAAAAAAACGTGAGGTGAAATAAACCTCTCCTGTAAGTTTTAGGTTTTGGGTACTTTGTCCCAGCAATGAGAAAGAGACTAAGACAAAAGCCATTCTTTTGCATGTGGTCTATGTGTCCGGACCCAACCTCAACTTTCCCACTCACTTCCCGGGACACTCTGGGTAAGGTACTTATGCTTTCTGAGCAGCTGAGTGAGTAGGCAGGTAGTTTTTAGCATATCGCTGCATACCTAGTGGATCTTAGTGAAAGACAGGGGCCTTCTTCTCTCATTATGGTGTACTGACCAATACTCCACCCTTAAAGAAGGGTGTCCTTCCACTCTGGACCCCAGTATGGGGCCTTCTCAGAGTTTGTTGGTGGACACAGCATGATTTAACTCCATTTACTTGAGATTTGGTTACTACTGTATGGATCATGGTTTCTAATTCAATTCTGCTGTGAACAGAGAACAAATTGTAAGATTTCAAACCTTTTAAATTTGAGTCTTATTTATGACACAGGATGTTCTATCTCTATTGGCAAAAATTCCACATGCACTTATTAAAAATATTCTTTCAGTGTGCTCTTCTATAAAAACATCTTAGGTCAAGAAGGTTGTACTTTCAGATCTCTTGTATTATTACTATTGTTCTTTTAATTGTTCCATCAATTGCTAAAAGAAGAATATTGCAATTCCCAACTATAATGGAGAATCTGTCTAATTGTCCCTTTGTTTTTGAATTCAAGGAATTTGAAGCTCTATTATGAGGCACATATACAGTCATAATTATTGGGTCTTCTGACCCTCTTATCCTTATGAAATGTCCCTCTTTGTCTCAGGTAGCATTTGGTGTCTTGAGATCTACTGCCTAATATTCATATCTTTCTGTATAATTTTTACTTGCAACCTATCCATCCTTCTCAATTTCAAGTGAGCTTCTTGTAGATAACATTCAACCATCTTCAACTTTCTATCAAATATGTCAGTCTCTATTTTATGAGTATTTAATGTATTCAAATCTAACATAATTAATACAATTAGATTTAGCTCCACCATCTTTATATTTCTTTTCTTTCTTTCTTTTAACATAGTGGCATCTCACCATGTTGCCGAGGCTTGGCCTTTTAAGCCCTGGGCTCAAGGGTCCTCAAGGCCCAGCTTCCCAGAAGCTGGGACCACAGGTATGCACCATGATGAATCCAGTACGCTTTGCTGCATCTATTACTTTCTCTCTAATTCTCCCTGACTTCCATCTTTGGAATTAAATTAGTACCCTTAGCATACCATTCTAATTCTTCTACTGGCTATTTTGCTACATCTTTTGCTTTATTATTTTCAGTGACTGATATGGTGATTAGAATATATATCTTTAACTTATAACAGTCAACTGAGAGTTCATATTGTGCAACTTAATATAACAAAATAATCACAATTATCCCATCCTGTTCCTATAGATTATATTTATATATAAACATATATGCATATAAAATATGCATATGTATTACAGTATACATAACCTACATATAAAGTCAATAGTTTCTAAATTTTTGTTTTAGTCACCTGTCTTTTAAATAAATCAAGGAAAATACATACAGTCATATATAATTATATGTATATATAGTATATCCTTTAATCTTAAAAACTTCCTTTAGCATATCCTATAGTACAGTTTTTCTAGTAACAGTTTTTCTGCACTTCCTGATCTGAATATACATATTTCATCTTCATTTTTGATGAATACTTTTGTTGGGGCAGATTTAAGTGTTATCCAGCTTCGATATTCTTTAACTATTTTAAATATGTTCTTCCATTATCATTTGGACTCCATTAATTCTAATAAAGAGTCAGGTTCTTAAGTATCACTATTCTCATTATAAATAATGTAGTATGCCCCCAGTCTGCTTTAAAATTTCTCTTTGTTTGGTTTTTAGCACTATAGTGTGCCTCAGGGCAGATTTCTTTGCATATATTCTTCTTTGGAGCTTGCTGTATCTGTAAGTTAATTTTATCACAAATTTTCTTCAGATATTTTTCTGCTCCATTTTTCCTTTCCTCTATTTTTGGAATGCCAGTTACATATACAGTGGTGCCTCATTTCACAAACTGAATTCTTTCCACAGTTCTGGTCATAGATTCATTCCACATTACATATATGCTTGCAATTCAGTTGCAGCCAGTACCATGGAATGAATTCTGCAACCAGAATTGGGGAAAAAATTAAGTTCATGAACCGAGGTAGTACGGTATTAGAGTATTGTATGCAGTACTACTGGTGCAATATGCTACGATTTTTTTCCTGTTTTTGTTTTTAAGATTGAATAATATTTTACTGATCTACCTCCAGATTCAGTTTCTCTTCCTTCTGCCATTTCCTATCTCCTACTAACCTCATCCAATAAAACTTATTTCAGATTTTATATTTTTCAATGTTAAAATCTTTATGTTTAAAGTTTTTCCCACTTAAATTTGTTAGAGTCAGTGAATCTGTTGATTCATTAAGACTCTTTTTTTTTCTTTAAGTCTTCGAACATATTTATAATGACTATTTCAAAATACTTGTCTCCTAATTCTAACATCTGGATCATGTCACCATCAGTGTTATCTAATTTTTTTGTCTCACAACCATGACTTATACACTCCTGTTTCTTCATATATCTAGAGATTTTTATTGTACTTTCTTATTGTCAACAGTAGATACTATTGACAACACATTGTTGGGTCTGTCAGTTTTTTATGCTTCTTGTTAATGTTCATTTTGTATTGCAATAGTTAATTTGACTAGGCCCAAACTCCACTGATTCTTGTACAATGAAGAGCAGCTTAAACAACTCAGTTCCTGCAGGCTTTCACCTGTTGCTCTTTTCTGGGAATCACAGAGTCTCTTGCACTCATATCTCACAGGCCAGCCAATTTAGGCAGAGTTTACTATAGTTTCAGAGCTCCCCTTTTGTGGCTCTCTTTCTTAAATTGCCCTTTTCACTTTCCAACCATTCCGGCAGTCCTGAACTCTGCATCTGCCTCCTCAAACCAGTAATAACACAGCTTCTATTTGACTTCTAGCCACTCTATGTCAAGAAATATGGGGTACACACAGGCATAAAGCCATATAAATATAAATTTTACCAAGTACAATTCTTTTTTTAATGGTTAATCCCCTTCTAGCTTCTGGTGGCATGCCTAAGTCATGGGTTGATTCCTCAAAGAGAAGAGGCCCCTTTAGGAGTCTAGTCTAAGATCATGAGATCTTAATAGAGGAAAACACACTCTCAGCCAAACAGGGAACAAGTAGAGATATATCCTTGAGAACTTTCCAGGCCCTTAACCTCTTGGTCTCTCATTCCTCATATGAAATCAAGGACAATCATACTGCTTTGGAACCTCCACCTTGGATGTGCAAGACCAATGCAGCCACCACCAAAGGGGGATGTCTCTGTTTTATTTACATGCTCAGAATCTGCTCTTGGAAGCTGACCCAAGAGCAGATCGACACACACACACACATACACACATACACGCTGGTCTCTGACCCATTAGTGATTGTTGTAACTCAACACAATTTAACAACTGAGAGGCATCCATGACAGTCCTACTATGTGCACTTTAGGCAGGAACAGGGGAACCATTTAGAACAGGACTGCAGGTAGCAATATCCTCTGCCACCACTAGTTATGAGCTCCTAAGAAGCATGATTGGCCCCACACAAACCTCCCTTCTGTCTCCACAATCAGTTCTCCTTAGTCTGCTCCAGAACCTTCAGTAAGTCCTATAACAATACTTTCTCATCTTTTTCTTCGGTGTGAACCCTGGTTACAAATATAAAGATCACCAAACACATCAAATCAAGCATTTTCTCATTACTGTTCTTAGTGTCTTCTCACTTTTGCCAAGTATTACTCACAGGAGAAGAGGAAAATCAACCACCTAATTTAATTTACTAAACTAATGTTGGCAAGATTCTACACCTCACATTTCCTTCCTGTACGCAAGCTAAGATGACCTAAGAATAAAGAAAATCAGGCTGATATCAGTTCTCTATTTTGATGATTCCAGATGTATCTTGGGTGAGTAATTTCAGTGCTAGGAGGATGGCAAGAAATGCAAGTATAGTGACTGACATCTATAAACCCAGTATAGGTGACCATGATGTTTCTAAACCAATGTGCTTCCAATTGGTATGAAATGGAATTACTCTTGAAGAAGCACCTTAGAAATGGCCTGAACAAACTACCAAGTGATATTTCATGACTTACAAACACGTTCAGAAGTTCAGGCTAGCCCTATTTTATGGACATGGGATGTTTTGAATGAAATGTAAAGGAAAAAAAAAGATCAAGTTATATTTTAAATAGTTTTGAAAAGATACATTGTGGCAGGGCATCAGGGTTTATATCTAAATGCACCCCTAAAGCCCCATGTGCTCATAAGAGGATGCTTTGGGAGGTGACTGGATTATGGGGACGTGACACTTATCAATGGTTTCATCCACTGATGGGTTTATAGCTAAATGTGATGCTGGGAGGTGAAGCCTGGTCATTGCTGAGACAGCATCTATATTGTAGAAGACTTCTACTGTACAAAAGGCATTAACCTTGAGGTTCCGCCAAATCAGTTTTAGGTGCAATTAGAAGTCTGATTTTGCTGTGTTTCCTCTGGAGGAAGGAAGCACATATGCACATGGTAAAAATCCGTTCAAGGGCTTGGTTCACCCTCTAAAGTGTCCATGAGCACTTTATCCTTTAGGAGGTCCTGGTTCAAGGTTCAGGAGCTCGAACTAAATTAGCGCATTTCTCAATTCCCAGCTGTGACACCCTGGCTTCAGGAGTTGTTATAAGGCTGAGATTGTTTTAACAACTTTCATGATGGTATTTTTAGGGTCTTGCAAGGTAGAGGTTAGCACAAAATAGATGCTCAACCAATATCGGTGGTTGGAAATGCAGGTTGAATAGCCCTTATCCAAAATGCTTAGGATCAAAGGTGCGTTAAATTTTTGTTTTAATATGCATATGATGAGATATCTTCCAGATGGGACTCCAGTTTAAATTCTTGCATGTGTCACATGTATCTTCTACACATAGTCTGAAGGTAATTTTATATAGTATTTTTAGGGCTCCTGTATTTTGACTGCAACCTCTCACATGAGGTTGAGTGTGGAATTTTCCAATTGTGGCCTCATGTTGGTCCTCAGAAAATTTTGGATTTTAAAGTGTTTTGGACTAGGAATGCTCAGTGTGTGTCATTATTCTATCAGGAAATAGGAAAGTCAAATAAGAAAATCAAAGAAAAGGACAGTTAAAACATTAAAAACCTTTATTAACTGAAAACTGCAAGTATCATGGAAAATTTAAAAATTAATAAATGAAGTATCTTACATCCGTGAGGAAGTAGACTTGAATCCACCCCTAACACTGAAGGTAGGAAGGGAAGAGCCCCTCACTGCACTCGCAGGCACCTGCCATGGGCCCCGGAACACACAGGGTTCCTACGGAACTCCTGCACAGCAGCACAGAAGCTCTGCCTCCTGCAGGTCCTCAAAGGCCTCCCCACTCTGCCCTTGGAGACAGACCAGAAGGAGCCTTAAGGAGAGGCCAGTGCTTTGGTGAGTTCAGCAGTTGAGAGTGTGTCAGGTGAGATGTAAGCTTCCATGCAGAGGGCTGGGAGACAGGAACTGCCATCTGCATGAGGAGTCAGAAATAGGAGTTTTACAGTAGGAAGAAATGATGACTGCCCCACAGAAGGCAGTGTGCTGAGATCTGTGACATGGGGAACAGCAGCTCCTACTCTGCTGCTCTGCCCAGGGATCCTTTTACTGATTGAAGACTCAGGATGGCCCCTCTCCAGAGAAGAGGAGTCACCAGAGTCCACCATGAGTGGCAATGTGACCTCCACAGGCCAGTTAACCTTTCTGTGCCTCAGCTTCCTCACCTGCCAGTAGGGGCTGTGATTTTACCCACCTCATATGTGTGCTGGGGAGTGTGTGGGTTTCTTAGGACTGCTGTGACAAAGCACCGCCAACTGGGTGACTTAACACACAGAAATGTATTGTCTCACAGATTTCAAGGCTCAAAGTCCAAAATCAAAGTATTGACAGACCTAGGTTCCCTCTGAAACCTGCACAGGAGAATCTTTTTCTGCCTTCTCCCAGTTTCTAGGGAAGTTTCTGGCAGTAACTGATGCTCCCTAGCCTGAGGCAGTACATGAACCACTGACTTCTGGGGCATTCTCCCCTCTGGGTTTGTGTCTCTTCCTTAAGTAAGGGGACTCATGATACAGAATCAGGGCTCACCCTTATGATGTCATTTTAACTGAATTACATTTGTAAAGTCATTGTTTCCAAATAAAGTCACATTCAGAGATAGTGTTATAGCACTGCAATAGGTCTTTCTGGAGGTTATAATTCAATATATAACAGGGAGATTTACTAAGATAGGGCTGAAGAAGCACTTGGCATAATGCCTGGTCATGGTAAGTGCTGAAAAATATCAGCAGCTTCATTGGCTGTTAGCATCAGAAACATGGGCAGGTTTGGGCATAGCCCTTGCCATCATTTCTTCTCCATGTTATTGTCCACACAATTTCCTGACCACTTAGTTATGGCCTCCACTATAAAAACATTATTCCTCATGTTAAGCCCACTCCAAGACCCATCACTTTCATGCCCAGGCCAAAATCCAGCTCCTCAATGAGAACTTCTTCAGTCAAGGCAACCCAGGGAACCCAGAATTCCCCCAGAGCTCAGGGACAAAAAGCCATGAAATTAATAAAGCCTCAAGGTCCTTCCTGGCACATCCTCCCTCCAAGACACCAAAACAGGCCCTAGCAACATGTTCACATGGCTGTGTAACTGCACTCCTCAGCTAAGACCTCTGCCTCTTTCCATCCCTTATCCTGCTTTGCCAATTTCACTGTATTCTGCATAGCTCTAGGACATAGCTAAGAGGAATCAAGTGAAGAGATATTCAAAGGGAATTTTGAATCGTGCAGTTTGTGGTCACTTCTGTGCATGGTTAAAATTACTTCTACTCATCATTGAGGAATAGGGATTACTTTCAAGAATGTTCCTATTCACCTGGTGTCATGGCAACAAATAAGAACAGGCTAGAAGTCAGATGACAAGAGAAACATGTCCTACAGTGCCCAGCACTGGAAGCATGCAGATGTGGAGAAGAAGCAAGTTTGGAAACATACAGAAGTGGAATCCAGACTGTGGAACAATTTTCCAGTAATGAGTCACAAAAACTAAGATAAGGATTCTGGTGTTGGTAAATGCCTGTTCAAAATGGCAGCCCGCCTCCCAGCAGGTGTGCCCTAAATGATGCAGCATAGACAATTATAAATACTTGTTCTCTGTCCCTTTTTTAATTGGAGGAATCATGTGACATAGAAATAATTAGAATCTCTGCACTGGAGGAGAGCAACTCTACCGACAGCAAGTAGAGTACATCTATCTGCGTGGACTTTGTGTGCTTTGTGCATCCAATTATCAAACCTAAAAAACAAATTTTCTCAGCCACGCTAGAGGAGAGACTGAACTATCTTTCTAATCTCTCTGAGGATAATATTACAAAATTGATGTCCTACCAACAGACAATCAAAGAGCATGCAACCAAAAGCATACAGGGGAAAATTTATTATAGAGGTGTGCTGGGCAGCTCATTTCCAACATGACTGTTATTTTCTGGACTGGATCATGCATGTAAGATTTCAAGCTTTTTAAAACCTGTAATACTGTGATGATTTTCGCAATTATTTATTTCACAAATAATTTCATTTCACATTATAATTTTTTCATAAAAGCATACATAGGCTATTTTTTTTTATAGAAGCCCCTACCTTCACAAGCTTCAGGCCCCACAAAAGCTGGATCCATACACCTCTGAGCTACTGGGACCTCTGAGTTCACTGCTTTCTCTGTAAAACCCAGTGGTCTCAGGACACATCATCCAGCCACAGAATCTTCCAGCAGACACACTCCACTGTCAAGGCAGATCCACCTTTCTCTCTCTCAAAAATGGCAGTTATTTAACCTCTCTGAACCTCATTTTCGTGGGTTGGAACATGAGGAGAGTTTACGTGGCAGTCTATGTCTCTAGTGTTAGGTGAATGTTCATCCATTTCCAAGTACTATGCTAGGAGCTGGAGAGACAATCCTGAGTAAAAACAGGCATAAAGATGTAGCCCTTGCTCTAGTGGCCTTCAGATTGGAGGGGGAAATGGGCCTTTGCTGATGTGAAAGCCCATCCCTTTAATCAAAGATCCCAAAACATTTTCCTGACAACCATAAACATATAAACGTACAAGCCAGAACACTACAGTTTTAATATCCAACTACTTTTCTCCAAGAACTATGTATGCCCCAGCCAGGGAGAACAAATACACTCACAAGAATCAAGGGCTTGTCCGTCCACTCTGTTGAGTTGGTTCTACTCTGCAGTTTATTTGCTTTGCAGGAGTCCCCCTCCTCACCATTCCATTTGTGTCCTGGTCAACACTTTGTAACCACTATGGTATCATTCATAATGATGTGCAAAAGGAGTATAGCAAAGGAAGAATCTGGCATGTGATGCCAAAATGCAATTTTTCTGGAGAAAACTTCCAAGTAGAATAGACCTTAGGGATAAGAAACCACACTAGTGACACAGAGAACACATCACAGAACTCTTCGCAGCCTGGGTAGAGAAAAACCCACAGCTGTCAGGAATGGAGAAAAGCAGCAGAACAGACAGATGCCTGGCACAGCCTTGGAGAGTGGGCTCAGAAGGTGACTGCCAGCATTTGAAGTCTAGGACACAGCGCTGTGGGGCTCAGTGGCCATCCCCTTACAGAGTGCTGAGTCAGTGGAGCACCTTCATTTCCAGGAACACATCCAGGATGGAATGAGGAATGCATTTATATAATGACAGCAGCAGGCCAATATTAAAAGAAATGGAATGCAGAGCTCTAAGCCATGAAGATGAAGATGATAATACACAAAGTGCTGAGCACAATGCCTGGCAGTTAGTAAATTCTCAGCGAACAGCAGCTATGTGCATTCTTACGATCTCTCTGCTGAAGGAGAAGAGGGGTCATGTCTGACAGTTCTATGTATTTCCAAGTAGACTTAAATCAGTGTAGGGCCTACAGTACTGCTAAAAAGATATCATGTGATTAGGTCCTCCACATTTTTTCTGACATATAAACACTCCGGGACTAAGCTGACCATTTACTAGCTATATCAGCCATGGCCTGTCTGATCTCAGAGCCATCCCTTGTTCTTCCTCTACTCTGTTCTCTGTCAGAAAGAGAAAGGTTTCCCATGCTCATTGACCTCCACCTGCAGGGAGGCAGTTCATCCAAATAGGAGACCTGGTGGAATGCTGGAAGACAGAAATGGAGAGAAGTCGGGAGTTTCTCCCCACCTGCCCCAGTTTCCAGTGGCATCTCAGCAGTAACCATGTCCCTTCCATCGTTCCGCTCCTTTGGATAGCATGTAGGACATCCAGCTCTGGGTGGGCAACTGTGCTCTGGTTCCACCCCTATTTTCAGGATCCATTTCCTGGCCACTGGCCCCCCCTCCTGCCTGCCATGGAGTGGGCAAAAAGAGGCAGCAACTTCTGCTGCTCTCATCTCTTCCAACTCATCAACAGCTAAGTCCCTGTGTTAAATTCTCTCCACTGAAAACACCTAAAGTGGTCCCTGTTTTTCTCCTGGGACCCTGCCCCATCGTCCATCTAAAGGAGAATGCTCACACAACCACTCCAGGAGTACTTGACAGCTGTGAGAACTAACAACATGTGTGTCTGAACATACTGACATGGACAGATGCAGAAAGCTGTGGGAAGGGACAAGATGACTGCTAATGTACTTGTACCCAGAAAGGGACAAAGAGCAAGAGCTGTGCACCCAACGACAGGCATGCAAAATGACTGTAGGACGACACATAACATCTTGACTATGGTTATTTCCAAGTGGTGAGATTACACACTTTTACTTTTGTTTTTTTACTTCTTTGTGTTTTTCTGAAGGGTTTGATTCTTTGGCAAAAAAGTAAGAAATGGTTTTATATCAGAATAAAAAAAAAGCCAATTTCATTTTGGGGGAAATGAGATAGATCTTCAGGAAGAAGTGAAGGACACCAACTTCATCCCATCTGTCCTCCTCCTTGGCACCATTCCAGCTGCCACCAGGGAAGGCTCGGCTCTCCTACTGTATTCCTGGTATGGAGGGAAGAAGCAGAAACCCACAGAAGAGGATATGGTAGTGAGGAGGAGGAGGACACCAAGGAGTTGACAGAATTCCTGCTCGGGTGCCAGGCGCTACATATTTGCTCTGCAGGCCACTCATGGCACCCCAGAGGGGGCCTCACGGAGTTGGCACCCACAAACCACTGATCTACTACCTACCCTAGCACCCCCCTAGGGATCAAATCTCCTCCCAGAGCCTCATGCTATTCTCCTTCCTGGTTGCCATTCTTGTCCACGTGTCTGCTCCCTTTCTTCTTGGGAAAAGTAGTAAACACAATGTTAGTGTTAGCCAAATACTACACTGGAGCCATGGATTGAGCATGCTATGGCATGATTTTTACTCACTGTATTTGTTTATAACAAACAGAAATGAGTGCAAGTCCTGGTCCTGCCACTTCAAATCTGTGGCCTTGAAACATTCTTGAAACATACTTTATCTTTACCAAGCAATGAGTTAAGGGGGCAGATACTTATTACATAAGAATATCTCAGAGATTAAATTAGAAAATCAATGTAAACTATCTAATATCATGCCTGCCAAGATACACAATTTATAAGTCCTGCCTTTAGAAGAGGAGCTGACACATCACATACTATGGGCATTTTATAATACAGGTATATTCAACTTCCCTTCTCACACACAGATGTCAAAAATCTAGTCACCAAGAAATGCTCACATAAAATGCCTGCCTCTTTGTACAATAACCTCAGAGGCACAAAAGTCTTAAAACATGTAGATTTTGTGCCATGATCCTGGGTTTTAATTTTGGTTCCCATCATTCACTACCTGTGTATCTCAGGCAAGTTACTGAACCTCTCTAAGCCAGTCCTATAAAATAGAAATAACACCACCTTCCTCAAAAGGTCTTTAACAAGCATTAAATGAAGAAAATATTTAAAGTGCCTGCCACCACTCCTGGTGTAAGGGGTCTCTACAAGCACTGATCTCCATTTGGGGCCTGGCACCAACTCTTTTTTCAGCTCATATATACACACACACCAAAAAGCCAGCAGAGCTCACTGCAATTACTAACACTACAGCCTAAAGGCATACAGGTGGAACCACATGGCTGTCATCCTCCTTTAAGAATTTTATATTGTCTACTGATTTATTAACCATAAGAAGCAATTCCCTAGAGGAGATTACAGTTGAAATAATTGTTTTGAAGAAAGTAGGATGGACCATCACGCTGGGATCATTAATCACCAAAACAGCAACATGCATTTGATGACCTGGATTCTGTAAAGCTTTCTTTTTGTGACAGAGGAAAATTTGCACAAAAATCTATAGCCATGTCACCCAGAAATTCATCAGCATTCCCCTAACCCTGCCCTGTTCCTCCCAAAAGTGGAATGCATCTGAGAATAATGTTACCACTGGAAGACGGGTTTCTGCCATTAATCACTGCTAAGCAGCAAGAGTTTAATGGGTTTGTTAATGAATTAATAATTTAGGGAATATTTACTGGCTCTTTTCTACTGAATAATGGCCATAAAGTACTGCAAAATCAACCCAGAAAATGAGAGGCTATGATGCTGAACATAAGAGAAAACTACCTCCCCCAGAGGCAGGTAAGACACAAGCTTTAAAATCAATTTGGCTCTTACCAGAAAGTTAACAGAAAGGATTGTTCTGTTCTCAAACACAGGCACCCTCTGTGAGAAGAGAGGCCTCAGGAAACCCTTTGCTCATTGGAAAACAAACCTCTGACAGGCCAGTCTGTAAATCTATGTTGTTTTCATCTTTAAAAGCACATGTTTCCAAGTGGGCACTAATCTCTCAGGCCACAAGACAGAGTCTCTGGTATTGGTTTAACAAACACAGTTAATCCAAAACAGATAAATTCAAAGTCATTTCTTTCACCCATTTGCTTCAGAATGTCATGGTTTTAACGTAAGCAGAAGTAAACATTGTTTTAAGAAAACATAAAGACGACTAACCATTTGCTCAGCACTTACTATGTGCCAGACATCACCATAGATTCTTTTTCTTCCCCCCAGGAGGAGAAAAGGCAGATGACTACAAATCATGTTTAGTCCTGATGGCTCATTTGTACTCCTGAATGGTTGGCTATGTGTTGGCTTTTAATATTGGCTATATATTAAAGCCACCTGCAGAGTGTGTTAGATTCTTTACAAAGGATCTTCTCATTTCATAATTATGTAAAACAAGTCTGTATAACAGATAAAGCTATTTCCATTCTGCTCAATTTCAGTGTCTTTGCCTGCAAGCACAAGTAATTTGTCCAACATAATTTTAAATAATTTCCAAGTATTTATTCCTTCCTCGTTTTCTTGAGTCTAACCATTATATATACACATGCATGCATGCACACACACACGCACTGAATTTTCTTTTATTTTATAAATATGATGTTAATCCTTAAAAGAGAAAAAATAGATAAAATAAAAATAATCATCTGCAAACTGAACTCCCCCCCAAAGAGCCACTGTTAACATTCTGGTGTCTGCTTTGTCAGTCTTTTTTCTATACTTGCTTTTAAATTACGATAAACAGATAAAGGGCTTGGGATGTTGCTAAGTGCTAAGGCCCTGGGTTCAATCTCCAGTACCAAAAAATAGATAAAATAAAAATAATCATCTGCAAACTGAACTCCCCCCCCAAAGAGCCACTGTTAACATTCTGGTGTCTGCTTTGTCAGTCTTTTTTCTATACTTGCTTTTAAATTACAAGCAAATAGGATAATTCTGCACCCACTCTTTTGTAACTTACTTTTTACACTTAATAAAGCATGAACTTTTCTCCATGTCACTAAATATTCTACAGCATCATTTTAGTGGCTGCCCGGTAGCACAGCGTATGCTTCTGCCCTAATTCACTTAGCTCGTCTGAATTAATTAGATTTTACTGTCTGACAAAAGTTAGCCTTCCATTGCTGTCCCCAAACTGGAAAAATCAGGAGTCAGGTACTTGAAAATGTGGAGACACTTTCACTGCCCTGCATGTAGCTGCAATAATGTCATTTCTTTAGGGTATTTCTTTTTTCAAAGGGATCCAAGGGATATATCATTTCAGAACATGCCAGGAAACTACTTAGGATATAGCTGAACAGTCACACCCAGCTCCCTAAATCTCTAGCAGTGCAATGGCCCTGGAAAAGTTGGGACCCCACCAGTCTCCAGGCACATCCATTCAGAGCTGTGAGGACACAAGGGAGGAAACATAGCAGGTTCCAGGGAATAGATTATAGCCCAGGCCCAGCTCTGAGTAGGCTCAGGACCTGAGGGGGGTCTCATCCCACACCCTCAAAGCAGATTGTCAGCCTCAGCCAACACAGCCCTCCCTCACAGGGTTGGAGAGTCAGGGAGAAAATACCTGAAGCCCTCTGGAAAACCATGCCCTAAACATTCAAAGACCGTTTCTAGCATACCAGTGAGGAAGCAGCAACATTTGTTTTCTTTTTTTTAAATCAAAATTCAGGAATAAGTTATGAACTACACTGTCCCAAGAAGAGCCAGGACAGAATGCCACAGCATTGGAAATCTGGGATGTCATGGGTTGGGAATCTGAACTCTTTCTGAAGTACTAGCCCATCCTTCAGGTATGCAGTGAATACATATGGTGCCCAGTGCAGGAGTCCACCAAAGCTCAAAGTCTTCATGATCTGAGAAGAAATGCTTTTTGTGTTCCAAATTCCTCCCCCATCTCTCTTCCACCATCATCATTTAGTAAAGATCTCACCAAAAGGAAAGGCCCCTGTGTGAGGAGGGCTCCTTTGAAAAGTAAATGGCCCTGGAGCAAAAGTGTCCACTTCATTGTGGATCTGAGGGATCCAAGCTACCACCAGACGACAAGACTGAGAAAGGTCCATTTTCCAAAACTAAACATAAACCCCAACCAGGAGAATCTTAGGTTGCTGTCTTCCCTTTGTGGCATCTGGCTGGACTCAGAAGAACATAGCCCTACCCTCAGGTAATAATGGAGAGTAAGCTTAGTTTTCCTGGATCAAAACATATCCTCACCATCCATTAACCAACAGCACTTGAAATTCCCAATTATTAAAATTTTCCCTAGGAACCCAGCAGGGTGAGTAAATTTTAATAAATGCAAAATGTTAGGCATTGGGGATGAGACATAAACTAGTCCTGTTAAATAAGTTAACTCATCTAGCCCCTTGGTGAGATATTACAGTCATCTAGCTGTCAGGAGCTATAGGGCACAGGCACACTCAGGGAATCACTGGAGAGCAGCTGGCTCCTGGGACATACTTCCAAGGAAAAAAGCCACTTATAGGAGAGTCACAGGCTCTACTCTCTCTCTCACACCTCCCCTTAAAGTAAACCAGATCTCATTCCTCTTGGTTTCCAGAATATATTGTTGCTTTGCTCATATATGGATGATCTGGGGGTAAATGAAAGTTCCAAGTGCATCCATCACTTGCCAGGACCCTACCCTTGCCCTTTCCTGCCGCTCCCTGTAGTTCCTTCAGAGCTCCTTGGAGCAGGCAAATACAGTAAGGTTGTGTTCATGCAGGATGCAAAAAAGGAACAGTTTTTCAGGCTATTTCTGGTCACTTTGTATAAAACCCTGAGGACAGAGCTCCCACAGGAGGATCCCGGGCTGCTGGTTGCAGCCTGCTCTTTGGGCTTCCAAAAGGATCCTTATCTCCCACCCCATGCAGACAGCCAGGCTCAGGTGCTTGCTCTCTCCTTTTCCCCCTCCTTGAGCCCCCTGACCCTAGTGCATCTCAAGGCAGTCTTGCCTCTGGCTCTCAGTCCTACAGCTTGGGCTTCCCTGCCCAGAGGCTTTATCCTGCTCACCCTCCTTTTTCCCTTGGGCTGTGCCTCTACAGCCTCTAGGCAGCCAAGGTGTCAGGCTCATCAGTGAATAAGAACAATAAAACATCATTCTCTTTCCTGTATGATATCAGGATAATTCTAATTTCCCTGATGACTGCTTAAAAGCCTCAAGAATACACCTTCATCAACACTATTCCCCTTTGCCCTATAGTAACTCCACTAGTTTCTCAGGGCTTGATTTAAAAGTGACATGTGATTCAGTAGAATGCAGACAGGACTTGGCATCTGACAAAGCAGTACTGGAATCCCTGCTCTGCCAATGACAAGCTTTCTGAGCCTCATTTTTCTCACCTGTACCACAGCGATAATAAGACCTGCTTTGGGGATTTTTAAAAATTAATTAGAAATGCCACAGATAAAGCACCTAACACAATGTCAGGAACACACTCTCCTCTCTGAAAAGTAGTTAGTGTTGGTCACACTCCCGTTGTTTATCCCAGGCTAGGATCTTTAGCAATTGATTTACAGCTGGGTCTGTTTAAAAAGACAAATGGAATCCAGCCATATTTAAAGGTTTTGGAGTGCTGGAACCACGTTTTGCATTGTCTCTTCACTGTCCCCATTGCATTTCATCCTGAGCTCAGCACCAAGCTGGTGCTCTATAAATTAACCTCACAGGACATCCCCAGCCAGTTCCATATCTTTAATTGGCTCTGGTGAGATCAGATAGCTTTTAAAGCTATCTGTCCAACTGCATGCATGGCTCAGTCTCAATACCCAATAGAAATGAGTTGTCTTTGGGAACATTTGAAAGTCTTTGTGTGCACCAAACCCAACTACTTGTGAAATGCGGTGGTTTCCTTAAAATCAGGGCCCTCACCTGCCTACATATCATGCCAACTCCCTTACTCCCTTATTCTCCTCTGCATGGGTTTATCAGTGGCCCTCTGCAGCTGAGACAAGAGCAAAGAATGGCCAAAGCCAGAACTAGAATTTTGTCAGTGAAAAGTCACATTATCTCAACTAAAAATCCATCTCCCTCCATGAGGAAGCCTTCTGTGATCCGCCCTGAGCAGATTCAATGCTGGTCACCCATCCCTTTCCACAAATCATATCCCATGGAACTGTATTTCCCTTTTTGTCTTATCTGTCATTCCCACAAGGCTGTAAGCTCCAAGGATCTGTCTTTATCTCTGCACCACATATGGCAATGGGTATAGAGTAGGAGTTTGGCAAAATTGTAGGGAATGACTTAGCAGTGATGAGAGGATATTTCTTCCCCTGCTTTTTCATACCTGAGGAAAGAGCAGCTGGGAGAGGCTGAGTGCAAGACCTTTGGCCCCTCTACCTTACTGAGAAGGGAAAGGGCAAGAGCATACCAGGACTCCTGCCACAGAGCAAAGTCCAGGACTCCTGTTGCCCTGACCTCTTAAGGCCCTCACGCAGCCTCCATGAAATCAATCTACCTTACTCTATGAAATCTATGTACCGCTACCCCAAAACAGTTTGCTTCCTTAGTGTAGGCATAGGGTCTATCTTTTCACTGCATCCAGGAATAGCAGAGTGCTCAAGCTAGGTTTCTATGAAGATTTGCTCAAAAAATACAACTTACCTACTGCTCTTGTGTCTGAGGCTACCTTGCACACATGATTTCCCCCAGGGGAGCTTGATAAAGTGGGTGAATCTGGAGTGGAACCTGGGAGTCAGCATGGTGGTGTCATGCTGGAACACAGACCCACTATAGCCTGAGAGGTCAGGCTCATGCTCTGGGAAGTTGGATTGGCAAGAGCCAATCCTCTACTTTCCAAAAAGGGAACTTTCATTTTCCATTCCTGGGCACCTGGAGTTGTCTCAGCCAGAGAACCTTCCAAGCAGAATCCCTTCTGAGGCAGTAGGACTCACAGTTCACAGTTTATTACTAGTAACCAAGCCATGGCAGCAGAGGCATTGGTGGAAGCCTTTACTTTCAAATCCCTGGAATTCACAACTGCACATGCAAAACCTTATCCTAACTGCAGATTTCATCTCTAGCCCTTTGCCATCTGAATATTTCATTCATGCCCAGAATGGAGCCTTAAATCACAGGAAACTAGAATTTAACGTATCAATTAGTCTAACTCACAACATGTGCTTTTTTCCTCACTTAACAAAATAACACAATTTTGGGGTTCAAAGTCCACTGGAAAACAAATCTACCTGCCACGCTACCAACATCATCTAAGAGATGGGACACTTTAGAGACTTTTGAGGATTACTTTTTTTTTCCAAATTGATAAGCAGCTGAGAAAAGACACTCAGCCCAGAAACCCAAGCAGCCCTCCTTCTGAGAAGTCCAGGGGTAATACAAACGCTCCCTCATTTCATTTCTTGTGAAGTTGAATGCAGATGTCCTAGGACAGTGATGGTGAACCTTTTAGAGATGAGTGCCCAAACTTTAACCCAAAATCCACTTATTTAACACAAAGTGCCAACACTGCAATTAAACCTGAATACTAAAGTTTTGGTTTAGAAAAAACAATTCATACATTAACATCTTTTGTATTAAAAAGAAAAACAAATAACCGGCATGCCATAGGATTGCCACCACTGTCCTAGGAAAAAGTCCCCTGATCACCAACCATAGCCTTTGTTTCCCTCCAGAATTTTCACTACAGCTAGACAAACACAAAAGTCATTGGAAAAAATTAAATCATAAAGCATAAAGTGCCATTGTTCCTATTGGAACCTTTGCCTCCTTGTCCTTTCCATTGCATGGCCACAGGGTAAGAAGAGAGAACAGGTGGTCTGTAACTTTCAAAGGCTCCAGAGTGTTTATCCCTGACCTACAGCTCTGCTGCTTTGGTGCCATACAGGATACTGGAGGACAGACGGTCACTCCAGCAGAGAGGGAATCAGTGAGTTCTAAGAACAAATGCAGGGCAGCTTGGAAAAAGGAAGGGGAGAAGGGTGAAAAAGCAAAACTGGAAATGTGACGATGTGAACAGACTTATAGCAGAGTCAAACTATCCTTGTGAACAGATTCTCTTGGAAACACCTCGTTTCAGAAAAGGAAGGCTCAGCTATACAGAAATCCTTCCGCACCAAGTCTGGCCCACAACCCTACGAGGCAGCAGCGTGGAGACAAGTCTAGCTGTGACAGAAATAAAATAGCACTGCAAGGCCACCTTCTTCCTCAACAGCGTAGTGCATGTGTGACAAAAGAGGTCATCACGAACTAATCTACTAGTGAAACCAAGTCACCATGAGTGTCTTTTCTCTTATTTTATTCCATCAGATGAAGCTAGTATCCAAGATCTGTATAGCTATAACTTCCCCCTTTCAATTTACATTTTTCTTCCTCTCAAAAGACACTTTATTTTTGTAAGCTATACCCAGTTTTGGTTTGATAGCTCGCCAAAACCTAGGGTAACAACTACTTTTAATTTGATTATTTTAAAAGTCTTGTTAAATTTTCAAGGCATCCAACAAACACGGGCACAAATGTATGTGCCAGGGGTTTGCAGCCAGTGAAGGTGAACAGTCATTTAATGTAACTGCATATGTTACAAGCAATCTTCCTGTCCCACTACATTGTCAAAGACCACATAAACATAAAATCTATTCCTCTCTTTTCCTATCTTAACATTCCACTGGGGTTATTCTGATGAGCAGTCCCCCTGCTGCCTCAGTGGTAAAGTGCTGCACGGAGTCTGATGGATAGATACTAGGTTTCAGTGAAGAGGATTTTTGCAGCCATCCATAAAACTAGCTCATTTAAATTGCTAGCTGTCAACTACCTGAGAGGAAAGAAAAAGCTGTCTTGAAATAATAAAGAAGTGTGGCTCTATTGTCTAGAATGTCAAGCAGAATTTCTATTTCCAGGCAGCAGCACTAAAGGACCACCTGATTGTGAGAGGTTCTATCTTCTCAGCTCCCCAGGAACGCTTCTCAGTATCTTGAGGAAAGGTAAGAGTGCTCCAGCTCTTTTCTGTGCAACTGAGCTTCGAATGGATGGTGAACTGGTTAATTGTCTAGATGGCAAAGTGGATCGGAAGTGGGAACACAAAGATATTCAGAATGCTATAAGGAATCTAACCCTTGACAAAATGGGAATCAAAGATGAAACAAGCATTACCTGTTGTTTAATTTTTCCTTCTTTACAAGCAGGGTACTGGGGGGACAGGACTGCAAATCCAAAGTATTCATAAGAAAACACAGTGTAGGCCCGTCTTGGACATCTCACCATGTGGATATAAATTTTTTTTCTAACCCCAAGACATGCTGCCAAGGGCAGAGACACTCAATAATGTAGATTTGCTGACTGATTCACCTGCTGTCCCGAAGGGAATAAAACTTCATTCATTCACAGATTTGCTCAGTCACAGAGAACATTTTGTAGATGCCATTCTACCTAGGACACACAATTCATGCTTTAACCCCTAAAATTGCCAACCAATGCAGATGTAAGCTAAAAACTGTAATAAATCACTTCCTCCATCTTAGTAGTTCAAATTTGTCCAATCTCTGTCTCAGAAGGAGGAGGAGGGGCACACAGACAAACCCTAAGGCTGTATATCATGAAGGCTATGGAGCCTGTAGGAGACATCACAAAAACCACCCAGCTGAATTTTAAACTGCCTCTCCTCAGGGAACTGAAGATTCATAGATTCCAGGGAAATTCCATTTAGAGGAAAAATCTCTCTGTAAGTAAAAACTCACAGGGTTCAGTGATAGTTATTTTCTTTAGACTTTAATTGATTTGCAACTAACACTCTATGGCTAACTTTGGGTGAATTTTCATTAAAATCCCTTTATTATCACTTTCTTTTATCCAATACATTTTTCCAATGTGTATTTCTCATCATAGGTAATAGATTAGCATCCCTTGAAGAGAAATTCCTCTTGATACTTGTGAAACGGTTTCTTGGAAAGCATAAATGATGAAACTAGCTATGATTCTAGCAGAGTGATGCTAGGATATAATTTTATGAAATGTCATAAGATTACCTTTGCTACATTTCAAGTAAATCAGAAAGATACTGGAATAGGAAGTCCCAGATGTCAATCTTTCACAAAGACAATGACTTCACCACAATATACGGCCTAAAAAGCCTTTGTGTGAACTCCAGAAATTAGGAAGCTACAGTACCCTAAGCCAGCCCAAATCAGGAACAAATGCTCCACAATGGGTAAAAATAGCTATTTTATTCTAATCATGTAAACCCTCTCCAAAGCCAGTGCAGTTCATGATCAGGCAGAAGAGTTCAGCTTATGGATTTTCTATTAGGAGGGAGAGAGAAGGATAGAATGTATAGCCAGTATTCCAGCCTCTTCAGTGGCCTGCCCATGAATACTGATGGGAACCTGTTTTACTCTGGACCCTTGGGGCCACAGAAAACAAATGAAAGGTAAGCAGCTTGTGGCAGCAGCAAAGAACTTACCACATAGAGAAATGAGCACAACCTACAACTGGGAGAATGCACATAGCTCATGGCTTCCCCATGGATGGAAAGGGAGAGGAACGTGTGTCCAATGATCTGGCTTTCCAGAAGCTGTCTAGGGGAGTGGCTATGCCTTGCTTTATTCAGAACCCTGCCAGATCAAGCAAACCCTGGATAACTGAGGGCTGCAGAGAACAGAAGAGAGCTCTAGCTGAGAAAGTGCCAAACAAACAAACACTACAGTGTTTCAAAAAGACATCAGAGAGAGCAAGAGGCCACAAACTCCTTAATAAGAAATTAGTAAAACATCTTTAATAAACTGTAAGTGCATGTCCAAAGAAGATGCATCTCCCAAAATGTTTTGAGATGACCCCAGAATTTCTAGCAGGGCTGACTGATCAAAGTCCTTCCTTGCAAAGAGTAAATCCATAAAAACTGTAAGAGGTGACTGTTTTTCAACACGCAGATCCCAATACAAAGTTACAACGTTCACAAAGAAACAGGGAAACATGACCAAATAAAAGTTATAAACTAAACCTCCAGAAACTGCCCTTAAAGAAATAGAGGTAAATTAATTACCTGACAAAGAATTCAAAATAACCATTGTAAACATGCTCCATGAGCTCAGAAAAGATACACATAAACAGAATGAAAACACTAACAAAGAGTCAGAAAAATTTTAAAGAATGACAATTTCTTTAAAGCTAAGTAACTCAATAACTGAACTAAATATATTTACCAGAGAAAATTAGTGAGCTCAAAGACAGGTAATTTGAAATTAATCATACAAGAGAAAAAAGAGAATGAAAAAGAGTAAGGGAAACCTAAGGGACTTATGGCACAACACAAAGGAAACCAATATGTTCATTATTATATTCTAAAAGAATAAAAGAGAGATAACAGGACACTTACTTTTACTAATAATGAGTAAAAACATTCCAACTCTGAAAAAGAAAGTGGACATTGAACTCCAAGAAGCCCAACATCCCACCTAAAATAAATTCAGACAAGTTCCCACACTGAGACACATTATACTCAAATTGCTAAAATCAGACAATGACAGATTTGTGGAAGCAGCAAGAAAAATGTGGCTCAAGTGTAAGAGAGTCATCATAAGACTACCAGGATATTTCTCAGTGAAAACCCTGCAGGCCATGGGCAGATGATATATTCAAAGTGCTGAAAGAAAAACATGCTAAAAAAAGATCCTATATCCAGCAAAATTATCCTTCAAAAGTAAAGGAGAAATAAAGACTTTGTTAGATAAACAAAGCCTAAGGAAGTCTGTCACTATACTTGCGTTACAAGAAAAACTAAAGGAAGTCCTTCAAGTTGGAAAGAAGGCAATACAAAATCAAACAAAAGTATAAAGCTCACTGGTAAAAGTAAGTACACAGACAAATGCAGAATACTGTAATACTCTAACAATACCAAGAAAATCACTTTTAATCCTGGAATAGGAGTTAAAACACAAAGTATAAAACCTAAGTATAAAAATACTTTAATGAATATACAATATGTGCAATTTTTATATTAATAACAAAAATATAAGGAGAAATAAAAGAACAGAGCTTTAATATGTCACTGAATTTATTATTGGTTTAAACTGTTGTAATTACGGAATATTTCATGTAATCCCTAGTGTAGCTACACTCACATGCACACACATACTTACAACTACAGACAGAGGAAGAAAGGAAACAGAACAAAACTGCAGCGCACACAGAAAATAATTACCAAAAGAGCAATGGAAGTCTTTCTAACCAGTAATTATTTTAAAGGTAAATAGATTAAACTTTCTAAACAAAGGATAGCTAAATGAATAAAAAGATCCAGTTAAATGCTGTCTGTAAGAGACTCATTTAGGATTTAAGAACATACACAGGCTAAATATGAAAAGACACAAAAAGACATTCCATGAAAATGGTAACTGAGAGAGCAAGGATGGCCATACTTGTGTCAGAAAAAGCAGACACACTAAGTCAAAAACTCTTACAGCAGATAAGGAAAGCAATTATATAATGATAAAGGGGTTAGTCTACCTGAAAGATGTCATAATTGCAAATAAATACGCACCCAAAAATCAGAGAACCCAAATATATGAGGCAAACATTGACATAGATGACCAACAGAAGGGAAGAAAATGTTCAACATTCTTAGTCATCTGGGAAATGCAAATTAAAGCTACAATGGTGCATCACCTCACTTCTGTTAGAAGGGCAACTACCAGAAATTTGAAAGATAACAGGTTGGCAAGGAACATTTCTACACTGCTGGAGAGAATGTAAATTAGTATACCTGCTATTCCGAACAGTATGTAGGTTCCTTAAATATCAAATATAGGGCCATGCATGATCTATCAATCCCACTACTGGCTATATAATCAAAAGAAATTCTATAAGTATGTTGAAGAGACATATATACTCCCATGGTGACTATAACAATAGTCACAATATCTAAGATATAAAATCAACCCAAGTGTTCATCAGTGGATGAATAAAGAGAATGTAGTATATGAATGCAATGGAATACTATACATCCTTTAAAAAGAAAATATTGTCATTTGCAATAATGATGATCCTGTAGGACACTACAGTATCTGTAATTACTCAGGCACAGGAAGACAAATACCACTTTATCTCACCGACACGTATAATCTTTAAAAAGTCAAGCTAATAAAAGCAGAATAGAACAGTAGTTACCAGGGTTGAAAGGTGGGGAGACATTAGTCAAAGGATGCAAAATTTCAGATGCTAGGATACAAAATTTTAGATAGAAGGAATAAGTTCAAGAGCCCTAATGTATAACATGGTGACAACAGCTTATTAAAATGTATTATGTACTTGAAAATCACTAGAAGAATAGATTTTAGTTGTTAACTATAAGATTAACAAGGGAGATGGCTCAAATGATTAAAATATAAAATAACATGCAGCATTACTGATTTTATAGAAATAACAAGAACGAGAGTGCTCTGAGCACTTGTGTGTCAATGAACTGACAACAAATTGACTAACCCAAGAAAAATGAATAAATTCCTAGAAACATACAATCTACTGAGACCAAACCATGGAGAAACAGAAAATCTGAACAGACTAGCAATTTATAAAGAAATTGAGGCTGTATTCAAAAACCTCTCAAGAAAGAAAAGCCATGGACCCGCTAGGTTCCCTGGTGAATTTTAGCAAACATTTAAAGAGAGTTAATGCTAATCCTCAAACTCTTCTAAAAATGTTGAGGAGGAGGAAACATTTCCAAACTCACTTTAAAAGACTAGCAACCATGATAGCAAAGACAAAAGACTTTACAAGAAAAGAAAACTGCAGGCCAATGTTCCTAATAAACATAGACAAAAACACCATCAACAAAATACTAGCTAACTGATTTAACAGCACATGAAAACATCCATACATGATGGCCAAGGCGATATTTGTCTCTGACATGAAAGGATGGCTCAAACTACAACAATAAAGTGACAGACCACATTCACAAAGGCAAGGATAAATATCACATGATCATCTCAAATACTTCAAGGGCTACTGATAAAAGTCAACACCTTCCCAGGATTAATATAGTGAAAATGGCCATACTTCCAAATCTGCTATAAAGATTTAATGCAATTCCAATTGAGATCCCAGCAGCATACTTCATAGACCTCAAGAAAACAATCCAAAAATTCATTTGGAACAAGAAGAGACCCAGAATAGCAAAAGCAATTCTAGGTAACAGAGA
>NW_004624733.1:9712638-9727679 GCF_000247695.1 Heterocephalus glaber | reverse complement strand
AAAAAAAAAAGGTCAACACCTTCCCATGCTGAAACAATACTCAGAAAACTAAGACTAGAAGAAAATGTCCTCAACATAAAGCCCATGGCTATCATACTCAATGATAAAAACCTGGAAATTATTTTTTCGTGTGATGAGGAACAAGACAAAGATGCCCAGTCTCACCACCTGAATTCAACACACAGACTCAGACAGAAAAATTAAGCAAGAGAAAGAAATTTATAGCATATAAATTGGGGAAAAAAAGAAGTCAAATTATCTTTATTCACAGACTATATGACGTTGTATGTAGAAAACCCTACAGATTCCACGAAAAGTTGATGGAACTAATAAAAACATCAGGCTACAATGAGAGGAGCACCATTAAGTCCATGCATCTTGAATGGAGCAGTGCAGGACTGCTTTCATTTCCTGAATGAAATGAACAAGCAGCTGGTGTAGTAATGCATAACTGCAATCCCAGCACTTGAAGAAGAGAATGTAAGGGGACTGTAAGTTTGAAACCAATTGGGAGGACTCAGTGATAACCTGTCTCAATATTTAAAAATGAAACAAAATGACTCCGGGTGTAGCTCGGTGTAAAGGCCCTGGGTTTAATTCCCAGTACTGTGAGGGTAAAAATAAAATGCAGATGTACAGGATGGGGCCCTATAACCCGAAGGCCCACAACTCCATTAAGACAATGGGCTGATTCACCACAAGAGTGTGGGTTTGGAGCTTGCCGCCACCAGGAAAGGTGTGGTGATGGTTACAAAGTGGAAATCTGGCCAGTGAAAGCCAGCTACCTCCTCTGTGAGGACCACCACCACCAAGAACATGTGGGGCATCTTCTGCCATATCAGGCACATAATCCCCAAGAAGAAGCATCACACCCTGATCTGTTCAGGACCACTGTCAGCAGAGCCAGTGCCGTCCGCAAGCCTGTGACTGAGGAAGGAAGCAGACTACCCCAGTGAGAGTTCCCCGGTCCCCAAAAGCAAAAGAGTCAGCTCATCTTTCTCAACAAGAATAAAAGACAAAAACAAGTTGCACTATACACACAACAAACAATCCAAAAGACAAATTAACAAAACAATCCCATTTCCAACAGCATCAAAACCCATAAAATACTTAGGAATAAATTAAGAAGGAGAAGGATTTGTGCACTTAAAAATATTGCTGGAAGAAATTAAAGACAAATAAATGGAAACTCATCACTTATGCATGGTTAAGACTTAATATTGTCAAAATGTCCACACTTCTCAAAACAATGTGCAAATTCAATCTAATTGCTATTAAAATGTCAATGGCACTTTAAAAAGAAAAAAGAAAAACAGTGCTAACACTTTAGTGGAACCATGAAGGATCCTGTGGTCCTGAAATAGCCTTGGGAAAGAGAGACAAAGGTGGAGACCTTCTTGACTTCAAAACACAATTAAAAAGTACAGTAATCACAGCAGTATGATAGAGGAATAAGGAAACACATATATACCAATGGGATGGAATATAACTCACAAATAAACTCAAGTATAAGTAGCAAGTAATCTTTGACCAGGGTGCCATGACTGCACAATGGAGAAGGTTCTCTTTCACAAATGGCAGAGGGAAAATTGAATTTACGTGCAATAGAATAAAAATGGACCCTTCCCCTATAACATATACAAAAATCAGCTCAAAGGGTAAAGACTCAACTGTAAGACGCAAAGCCATAAAACTCCTCACATAAAATGGAAGGAAAACTATATAAAATTGATCTTAGCAATGACTTCTTGGGTATGACACCAAAAGCTCAGATAGTAGTAGCAAATATAGACAAATGGGACCATATCAAATAAGAAAGCTCCTGGGCCACAAAGGAAACAGCACAGTGAAAAGACAACCTACAGAATGGGAGCGAATGTTTATAAGCCATATATCTGATAAAGGGCTAATATCTAAAATATAACAAACTCTACAATTCAATAACAAAAACAACCTGATTAAAAATGGATGAAGAACTTGAATAAACATTTCTGTAAAGAAGACATGCCAATGACTGTCTGGGATAGTAAAATATTACTAATCGCCAAGCAAATGCAAATAAAATCACAGTAATTTATCGCCTCACACATGTTAGAATGGCCACTAAAAACCAAGAAAACAAAAAAGCGAGCAGATGTGGAGAAGAGAGAACACGTGTACAAAATTAGTGGGAATGTAAAATGGGGCAAATGCTACCAAAGAAAAACAGTATGGAGGGTCTTCAAAATTACAGAAATAGAGCTAGCAAATGATCCAGCAGTTTGGTTCCAAATACTTATGAAAAAGAATTAAAATCAGAATCTCAAAGAAACGTGTACTGTTATGCTCAATGTAGCATTATTCACAATAAAAGTGTCCATCTATGAATGGATGGATAAACAAGATGTGGTAGATAAATACAGTGGGATACTAGTCATCCTTTAAAAAGAATGAAATCTCATAGGATGCAATATGGATGAATTTGAAAGACACTATGCTCATTGAAATAAATCAGTCAAAGCAGGACAGATACTGCAAGATTCCACTTACATGTGATACTAAAGTACGGTAGTCAAACAAAAACTAATGGTGGTTTCCCAAGATGACAGCACAGGAATGGAGAAAAGAAGGGAGTTGCTGTTCAATAGGTATAGTTTCAATCATACAAGATAAAAAGTTAAAAATCGGTTGTACAAAAACGTACACAAGGTTATCGGTATCATACAGAACACTCAAAAATTTGTTAGGAAGGCAAGTGTCACATTATTAAATTTTCACCACAATAAATAAAACACAAGATACACTTCCTGTGTAAGCTAGAAGTAGCAGAATAACCTGAGCAACAACCCATTTTTCAGTGATGTTTTTTCCATTCCCAAATTTAGCTTCCAAAAGGGCAGAGAACAACGAAGTACCACCAATACTAAGCTAAGTGAACAAGTTGGCCAGCTTGATCCTAAGAACAGCACAAAAGGTTTAAACTGGCCACAGAAACTTAATATCCACTGATCCAGGTGCAGCCCTTGAGTCTGACATACGTAAGTATGAAAACACACAAAAGCATTACTTGGAAATGCTTACAACAAACTGGTATCACAGTCATCCCAGGGGGATAGAGGCTGGGGGCTGGGAGTGGGGCAACTGTGGTGACAGGTAATCAGGATAAGTTACCCTTATGGGTAACACTGGACTCTTTTAAAAGAAAAACATCAATGATTTGTGTAATTCAAACAGTAAACATAAAATTTCTTTTTAAAAACACTATTAACCAGTAGGCTACGGTATTAGCTCTACATGTTCTTGACATGTAAAAACACACCAACCCTTCCTGGCATGACACCCCTTCTCAATTCAAGGAAATACTACCTTTCTGTCACCAGGAAACCACATGGTTTCTGGGCCCTTGGGATCAAGGTCCTATGTGTTTAGAGGCCAGCACAGAGCACTCTGCCCATGCCTTGTCAAGGGAGCCAGATTTGCATAGACACTTCTTTAAGAACACCCATGCCTTGGCTCAGACCACTCTCTGAACATACAGTTCCTGAGAGCCCAACTCTCTCCATCCAGTACTTCCTGTACCATGAACTGTGCTTCCCATTTAACAGATGTTTCAACTCATTCTCATCTCATTATTCAAAGTCCCAAGCTCTTCACGTGCCACTAGGTTGTGTCAGTATCCAGGGCCACGAAAGAGTTTTATGGACAATCCCATACAAGGGGATCACAGCCTGAATGGAGCTGGTTGCCCTGGGTAATTTCTTGCATATGTATTTGGTTTTCCTTTCACTGAATCTTTTTAACAGCAGAATCCAATACTCCCCAATGTGCCAGGAATTTATCTAAAGCTGAAGTAAGTTACTGTCAGGAAGATGTGGATATGAATAATTAAGCCCCTATTAAACATGCACACATCTTGTAATAAATCTCAAATTAGAATGTGCCAAGATCTTGTTAAACCTGCCAACACACATTCTTAAATAAGGTGGGAATATAATTTGGAGCTTATCGGGAGATTCAACCTTTCATGGAAGATGCTGTTTCACTGTTCAGAATTTTAATCTGGAGATTACCTGAATTTGTCTCCTCTATCATTTCATTGTGTTTATGCCCACAGTAAATTTCTCTTGGGATGTCCTCAAATGGGGCGCATTTTAATACGTGCTGCATTAAACCTCATTTTTTCTGATGAGACATTGTCCAAATCAATATCACTCTGAATACACTTCACTTAAATTCTAAAAAATAATCATTTGCATTCATCACTGATTTAAATGAAATTTTTCAAAAAGCTCAAGTATTATGATTTTTTCCATAGGGAGAGATAAAGCATTGTAGTTACAAGCACAAAATCTTGAGTCAGACTAATTTCCTGCCCACGCTCACCACCACAGCACGACTTACTGCACAGGGTAACTAACAGTTTCCTTATTTTCCCCCCTAAAAGGCTGCTTGCTCCCTGGGAAGTGCTTAGCAAGCATCAGCAACAATTATCACCTGGGGTATCAACAATGGAAACGCTATGGAAAACAACTAAGATTTTTAATAACCTTTTATTTTGCTGCTATAAAATAATAGAATTTTATTTTCATCTCATAAGCAATCTACAATAAATAACAAAATAAATATTAAGTCTAAAATGTTAGGGCATTAATTACCCCTATTATACCAGCAGAAGCCAACACAAGTAGATCCATTTCACAGTCAGGAAAACCACAACTCCAATGGTTGAGACACTTTACCTCAACTTCCCAGGAAAGAGGAAAACAATTTAGAGGAAGAGGCCCAGACTTTCACAACTCTTGGTATCTACATGATACAGCAGTGCAGTAGTGGCAAACCTATGGCAGGCATCCAGCAGGACGCTGCTTGTGTCACTGAAAGCTCTAAAAGGTTCGCCATCACTGCCATAGGGCTTTCTGTCCCAATGGGCTCGTACACTCCTTAAATATAAGCCTTAATTTTTACATAGAAGCTATGTGACCTTAGGCAAAAATAACCAAATAATCAGTCTGGGCCTTACTTTTTCTCCTCTGTCAAATGGACAATAATAAAGATACACAGGTACTAAGGTTGCTGTGAAGAAATGAACTAATATGATTGAAAAGTCCCACCTACACACCAATTCCCACACATAGAAGGAGCACAGAAACACACATCCACCTGCCTTTTCTATAGTAGGTCCAACTGGGGAAGTTGTCTGCATTCTTTTGCCACAGAAACAACAGGGAAAAGTCTAGGCAAGAAAAAAGAACATGACTGCACTCACTGTTCCTACAGGTGCTTATGATCACACTTTGAAATGCACTATCCATGTTTAGTTGAGATTCCGTTTTAGGCCAAACAGCAGTAGCTCATCACAGTCTGTGCTGTTGCCTGACATCCAACTGATACTCAAATCCCCTTTGCTAATAACCAAGGAACAAACTGTGAAAAATGATTCGACTGACCGACACGTGTGTGGGTAACCTTGTGACTCCACAGCATTTATAAATCATCACACCCAACTGGATGGCAAACCTGCAGGGATTCCCTGGGTCCCTGGGCCAATGTCACCATCAAGGTCCAGCCTCCAAGCCCCCATCCTCAATGTTAATCTGGGGACAGGGAAAGCAGGAAGCAGATCAACTTAGGAACAGTGGCAGTTCACAAGGATGACCTACTACCTCCCCAAAGAGATAAATTTCTTATTTAAATAATGAAAGAAAACCTCAGAAGAGAAAACATGACCCTGGCAGTCTTCTAGAGGAAAAAACAAATCAGATACTAAGACCCAAACCTCGTTCCTGAGTAGACAGACCACAGGGAATACACGCAGTTTAAGCATTTAGTACCATGGCATGCACACAGGGCTCACTTAATGAATGTTGACATAGTCTCCTCGACACAGAACACAGCTGTGACAACAGCCACCCTGCCAGCTGGAAGGACAATACAAAGAGCTTTACATGTATGATCTTATTTATTTCTCCTAATAACCTTAAAGAGCTAGTGCTGTTGTCACTCACACCTTCCACCTGAGATAACTGAGGCATAGCAAAGCTAACAGACTTGTCAGGACCACACAATTAGTAAACCACATAGCTATGCCACCACCCAAGCCCTCTGCATCACTACAGTGGACCCTCAAGTTACGACCAGCCTGACATAGGAACAAGTTGGGTTAATTAGGTTAATGGAAGGTTCATCTGCCTCTTGTTATCTATAGCATGTACCCAGGTAAACATCCACATCTCAGCTGTACTGTCTTAGTTACAACCATCCCTCGGGAACCGATCATGTTCATAAGTCAAGAATTCACTGTACTTCCAACCTACATCATCTTCATACACCAGGAGATCTTTAAAAGCTGTTTTTTTGTTATATTTAAATCCCAGCAAATTAGAAATGGTATATAAAGTCATAAACTTCCCCTAAGCTGTGGTGTTTTCACACAAACCAGTCTTTGGATGCTGCAGTGTTTATGTATCAACCTGACTGGTTCATGAGGTAGCCAGGTAGTTGCTGTGTCTGTGAAGGAGTTTCTGGATGCGATTAATATTTGGATTGAATATGGCAGATTGTCCACCCTAACAGGGTGGGGGTCAATCAACTAAAGACCTGGATAGAACAAACAGTCTGAGTAAGAAGGAATGGTTCCACCTAACTACTTGAGCTGGGATATTAGTCTTTTCCTATCTTTATACTTGAACTGATAAACAGGTTCTCTTGAGCCTGCTGGGATCTGGACCGCAGCTCACATTGTCAGCTCTCCTGGGTCTCCAGTTGACTAACTGCAAAACTTGGGACTTCTTAATCCCCCTAATCACATGAGCCAATTCACACAAGAAATCTATTTTTATGTATACTTTATATATGTCCTATTCATTTTGTTTCTCTAGAGACATTTGAAGAATTCACATGCCAATCATCATAGACATCCAGTTAAAGCCTTCATGAACAGCAGAGCCTTTTCATAGGTTGTTTATACAACAAGCATCCAATCGCCTAATTTTTGAAAACTAAACCTTAGAAAAATGTCCAACCTTGGAGGAGGGGTGCTGGTTTAAAAATAAAACAGTAATTAATCACAAGCACAGAATGTGGTGGATACGAACGAGCAGCATGAGTTAACAATGTGCTCTTGTGCCCATGTGTGCCTTTTCAGTTGATTTTTGCAGGGCATTTTTCTATGCTGCTGCTTCAATGGCTCCTCTAACGTACCATATCTCCTGGCACCCAAGCTCTACCCTGTGACATGAGCTTGAGAAGTCATCTCCACGGCACACCCAAGGGATTACCCACTGGTCTCCTCGTCTCCATCCATCTAGATAAAGACCTGGAAGAGTCTGAACAAACAGTATAAGGAAAAGCTATGGGATCAAATGATTCTTTGCAGTTCCCTTCTCCTTCCATCTGTAAGATAGACTCCCCTGACCCTCAAACTAGGCTCGGTGGGGATTCATCTTTCATGAGTCTGGAGCCAGCTTGGCCATTATGGCATGTCACACGGAAGTCAAGCTGGGACCTCACCTCTGCTCCGCCAGGCCCGCACCAGGCACTACTGCTGGAAATGAGCTCTTCCAACACGACGAGCTGCCCAAAGAACAGGAGCAAAGAGATGACCTGTGCACCCAATTCATAGTATTTATGTTACTGTCATTTCCCTGCTCACTGTTTCTGCTTAGTACCTCTGGCTGGCTGACTCACTGCTCCCCAGACACTTCAGGGGAAGTCGTCCAATGATGGGTGACTTTCTATACCTGCATCCCTCCTGCATTTCCTGGCTCCTACCACCAGCTTCAGCCAAAATGCAAATTGACATTGCATTGCCTCTTCAGTTAGATTAGGAGAAATCCAGTATAACTCACTGCTTAAATACATCAGCACTATCACAACTGATAGTTTTTCTATTTAGGTTCATCACCCATCTCCCCAAGGGCTCTATTTTGTCCCCCACAGGCACCCCATGGAATACCCAGTGCAAGACCAGCAAGCACTGATGCTCACTGAACATCTGAGAGAGCAAACTGTGCCCCTTTTCACTGCCCTGCCTGCTTCCTGCAGTAACTAGCCGGCCAACACCAAGGGTCCTTCTCAACGTCTGCAGGATGGCAGGGTGAGAGGGAATGAAGTGCCAAGATCTGTGCAGAAAGCTAAGTCTCTTCTCTGTAGGAGCTAAACACATGCATTGGTATTTTCAGAGTATAAGCTACCACTTAAATATACAGCATTTTAAAATAAATAACTACTGGGCCAGGGATTTAGTGCAGTGGCACTGTGCCTGCCTTGCAAGCACAAGGTCATGAGTTCAATCCCCAGTACCCAATAAATAAATAAATAAATAAATAAATAAATAGTGTGAAAACACGTATACAACAAACATCTAAATCACAGTTCACAACAGAATATACTGAGTGCAAAGAAAGTATTACAAAAAAACAAGAGCTACAAAAATGAGGGTAGGAGCAGGAGGAGTTTCCTAGGGAACAACATGGGCCTGTCAGGGTTAGCAGCCCTAGCAGGGTCAGCGTGGCCCCTTCCCACCTGCATCACGGTCGCGTGAGGCGGTGGTTAAACATACCCCTGACTGATGACATAATCACTGGGAGCCGGGCCCGGTGTCTGCACTGTCATCACACGCTAAGGGCTTCTGCTGCACATTAAACACAGTAACCACTGAGCCCACAAGACAAAAGGGCCTGAATGCACAAGCTGTGTCTGAGGATAAGAATTTGAGAGAACATGGAGAAAAGGAAATAAAAAGCCAAAAATGCTAAATTTAATGCTAATGCTAAATTGAATGTCAGGCTCAGAAGGTGGTCTAGACATCCTACAAAGCCAGGGAGGCAGCTCAGGGAATGAGAAGAGAGCTAAAAGAAGAGAGAAACAGGAAGCCACGAAGTCTCCAGCACACACCAGACCTTACCAGACCCCTCCTCAGGCTCAGGCCCCTGTTCCATTACTATACAATCTGATATAGGCCAATTAGGGCCAGCATCGCTAGTAGAGCCAAGCAAAGATATGGAATAGCCTCCTGGGTCACCTTCAGAGGCATCAGCTCCAATCTTCTGGTGAGTTCAGGCCTGAAGATGCTTTGAAAAAAGAAATACATAGGATCTGGAGGAATGGGTAAGAACATCTTATTTAGGGCCCAAGAGAGCAGAAGATCCTTTAGAATTCAGGGGCTCAGTCACTGGTGTTTGGCAGGGATACAGAGTAAGTCAGTTGCCCCAGCTCCTGGAAACAAATAGCAATGTCACTATAATCTGGTCAAAGCCAAAAACATGCTTTTCTGGGAGGAAATGGCACATATGCATGCTACATATATAAATACACAAATGCTTCTGTGAACATTAAATATAACTGTGATATTTGCCAAACAGATGTTTGCAAGATGAATCTCAATGCCTGCTACTACTCAATAAGAAAAAAGGAAAAAATGAGAGGTGGGAAGATATATAAATATCACATGGCAAGTGTCGCTATTATAAAAAACATACCAGGCAGTCCCTGTGCTGACTGGGGAGTTGCATGGGCCCCAGTGGGGCCACACTGTCTTGAGACAGAGCCTTGCCCGCTTCCCTCCCTGTGTCTACATGGTTCTTATACTCTGAGTTATACAAAATTCACTGCCTTCATGAGAGTGCATGGATTCTGTGAGATAGACCTGCCCCAGAACAACACAGATACATAACTTGAACTCAAGATGACAGAGTGTGTGAGCATCCAAACAAGATTCTTTTCTGCTGAGATAAATAGAACAGGCGACTTTGAAAAAGCTTTCCTCGGGCTGGGAATTTAGCTCAGTGTTTCCACAGCCTGCATTGCAAGCACAAGAGCCCGAGTTCAATCCCAGTACCCCCCCCAAAAAAGCTTTCCTCTTTGAAATTCATGAACAAGGTTTCAGCCAAAAAGAACTACATCATTTCCACTTTTCTGAAAGCAGAAAGGCTGTAAACATCCCAATAAAGTTTTTAGGGGGAGTCCTCTAAGCTCTGAGGAAGAAAGTAAACGGTTTGACAAACAACTCTAATCAGCTGAATGCAAAAGAAGGGCAAAAATATTTGAATTCCAGGAGCATGGAGGATCTTGTCACAGGCCCAGGTCCCTGTGTTTCTTGTCCTGTTGCTCCACACTCTCCCCAAAGCAATGTTTTTCTGGCCCCCTGGTACCAAAGATAACCTTCACAGGGAAAATCAACATGTATAACACGGTCTGTGGTTCAGAATGAAGAAATAAGCCAGGCCCTAAGATGAGGTCAATGAGATGCTGACACAGCCATCTCATTTTTTTGCTCACAATCATGTTAACATCTATAATCACTTTCTTCTCAGCACTCAGGCAAGACACCTCTGCTGCCCTAACTTCCTCTGGAGAGAGGTATGTATAACAACATTCACATCACAGTTCCCAGTACACTGAGGCATCGGGCCTCTGAGAACACTTAAACCAACCATGGCAGGATGTCAGCACTCTGGTGCTGCCTCCATGGAAACCCTCCTCAGTAACAAGGCCACCACAAATGAGGTTCAGGGGAAGAATCCAGATACACAAGATCACAGGTAGCATGATGCCATCCATGTAACATGTCCAAACCAGCCACATTTAGAGAAGCACAGAGCAGACCAGCAGCTGCCTGGAACTAAGGGCAGAAATGAGAACTCAAAATTTGGGGGGCTGTTGGAAATGTTCTCAAACTTAATCATGGTGACAACTCCACAGCCTAGAAGTTTTACTAACTGAATTGTACACTTGAAGTGGGTTAATGCTATGATGTAAAAATACACCTAAATAAAACTGAAAAAGAAACAAGTTGAGTAATTAATAAGATGGGGAAATATGAGTTTAAAAAAGCAACCCAAAGTATCAAAATCACATCATTTGCTTGTATCTTTTTAAAAATATACACACTGGCACACATAGACAGAAGACAGACAAGAAGAACTATGCCTAAGGTTTATAATGACGATTCTCTACGTAGAGGGATGACAGGTGCTTCTCATTTTCTTCTTTATACTTTCTGTATATCCCAAGTTTCTATTAAGGCTGTAAACTGCTTTCATAGTCAAGAACTCCTAACTGTGATTGAGTAATTCTGCTATGGAGCAAGTGACCCAGAATAAACAGCTGGAAGAGTTAATAGCAGGGTCTAAAAAGATACTACTTTGGGATCCAGCCATTGAGTAGATATTTAATGCCCTGGATGTTGCTGAGACTCAGGGGTCCAAAAGAATAAACGCCCCCCTTCTACTTGGTGGTGTCACCACCAGGAGGCGGCTAGGTCCAGCACCAGACAAACTAACATGAAGTCACATATCGCCCATGCACACAGTAGCTCCCTATCACTACAGTGAAACTGTTCAATTCAGTAAAGGAGAGAGGAGCTGGAACTGCATTATCAAGTGTGACCTTGCAGGTCACATCTGAGCCTACATCTCCAACCCAGAGCAGTGTATTTGTACAAATGCTTTCTACCCCCATGAGAAGGGCTCTTTATTGTCTTGGAATACACAGTGTTACTGTATCAGAGGATTTACTGAGCCCCAACTAATGATTTTCTATCCTTCGGAATTAATAGTCACATGCCAGATCTCTAGGTTCTCTGCTGACACAGAAATTTTTAAAACAATAAATATTTTGATCCATGCAATCACAAGAGTTTCTCTACCCTAGGTGTTAAGACTGAGAACAAAGGGCAGCCGAGGTCAATCCTTCAGTTTGCCGGTGTGAAAAAATGTCCTGAACTGAGAAAAAGAGTGTATTTTCTTGATATGCCCCAATTGGACACCTTGAGGGTGACATCCCCTGACTGTCGACGTTTGTCTGAGAACAACTCTTCCACCCACCAGATAGACCCTGCAGCTTGGCTGGCATTAAAGAACCCCCCATCCCTCTCACACCCTTGCTGCTGGGGCTGTACGCAGACCGCAGACCTCCAGCTCAATTATTCTCTCCCCTGGCATTAGGAACTGGAATCTCCAATATTCTTCATCTCTGGTGGTCATATGAAGCATTGATCTGTAAATTCTGGAGGCATTGGACAGCAATGTACTTAGTAAAGTAGGTATAAATCCAGGCTCAGAAGAGAGCAGGGAAAGCAAGAAAGCAGAGAGCACAGAGAGAAGACTGAGTGTGGCTTTTTCAGAACCTCATAGGTTTCTAGATCCTGGTAACAGTCCCTATGAGCCTCTACAGGGACTGATTCACACAATCAAGGGCAAAATGAGAGTTCCCCAAGGGCAGGACCATGGACAATGTCGACCTCGCTACCTTTGCACCTAGAGCAGCACAGAGCACACAGTGATAGTTCACTCACTACCTGCTGGGTTAACTACTGGATCCATAAATACTTGGTGAGCAACTGCTTTGTGTAAAAATTAATTTTAGTCACAGGCTCAAGAAGGTGGAAGTAGGAAAGCTGTGTCTGTCCAGGGAACAGGAAGCAGTTCCACTTGATGCATATACCAAGCCTATTTTGCAGGACTATAGAATGAGTCTACAAGAGAGAAAGCCTCTAGCACTAGGCTGAGAAAGTAGATTTAAGTAGTCTTCTCTGCAGCCCAGATCATTCTAATCTTTTTAATAGCCCAGAATGCATACTCACTGAAGTTTCTTAAAACCATAAACTCACCCTCTGTGTATCCCTACTGACCCAGAAGATTTTGCTGTATCTTCCTTTCTATATCATGTACCATAAAAATATGAAGTCTACAAAGCCTGTGGTGTCAGACTACACAGCATCCTCCACTTTCAGATATGCAACTACAGGCATATAATAATCCAAGGACCAAGAGATTCAGTATCAGCTTCAGCAACTATGCAACTAAAGGCAAAGACTAAGTATCAATTCATACTACAACCAGGGATTCGACTCTCTCCATTCTTACAATACCATGTATAAAAATGTTTATGTGCATGCATGCGTGCACACACACACACACACACACACAGAGGGAATTCAGTTTACAACTGTGCTAAGTTCTGACTCTTATAAAAGGAGATGCCTGTTTCTCCTGGACTGTCAAGAAATGTTAATGAATATGCAATTACCTTACAAATACGTATGTGTAAAGGAGGCAGAGAGTGACTGGGTAGCAAGCACACTGGCACTAGACTAGACTGACTTCTCACTGTAGCCTTTCTACCAATAATGGGACTTTGCAAGGCATTTCCTCTCCCAGAGCCTGTTTCTTGATCTTTAAATTGAACTGTAACAGTCCCTGGTAGTGTCATTTCGAAGATTAAGTCACAGAATTCATATCAAAGTACCTAACAGTGCATGTCATATGGCAGGGACTCCAATTATAACTACAATCATTACTATTAATTTTATTAAGTATAAGCTGTCATGTCAGTGTAAGCACATGGCCATGGCACACATATATATCTGCCTTAGGAACATAGTCAGGAGTGTGCATACAGATTCTCTAGTGCCCAGGGGACCAAAGTGATCTGCAAGAATGAATATTTTTACAGTATGGCCAGCAGTATCTATTGCTCCTTCTTTGAGTTCCTTTGGGGAAGCAGCTTTCCATCACATTTAGTCTCTGGCTTTTGACCAGACACTACGCCACTTCCAGGATGTAGCATGTGACACAGACTTATGGCAACCAACACACTACATCTTCTTGGCCACAGTGATTGGTAAATGATGAGCACATGATCCAATCAGAGATAAGGAAATGCAATGAAGTGTTTGTCAGAATGGCTGAAAGACATTTTCCACTGAATGTAAATGGGAAGAGCTGTAATACTGGAGCTATTGTATCTAGCTCACCCCATAAAGACACAGCCTGCCCAAGAATAGACCCAGTGCACAAAAGAGAACTGAGCTCAGAGATAGGAAGCTGGACTCCAGATCCTAAAGGCATCTATGACCCCTCCCCTTCAAGCTAACTTTGAATCCAACACTACTTCTTGAATTCTTAATAGTGTCTTAAAATTCCTTTCTTTCCATTTCCTTTTGAAATAAATCTTTTGTTCCATGACTGGGAAACCCTGGACTGACACCTGGAATGACAGTGTTTGGCGCTGGTTAAAGGAAGGGGCGAGCAGACATGCCCAGATCATGCTTATTGAGCCATGGTTCTGTTTCTAAGACATGAGCCTTGATTCTTGTTGGACGGTGGAAAAGATCCCTTGAAGAAGTAGCTACGCCTGACATGGCAAGTCTGAATGCTCTGGCCTATGTGCACTGACAACACTCTCAAAGCCCAAGTCTGCCCAAGGGTCTGGTTCAGCAGTGTTATGTGGAATGCTCCTGCATGTTATCGCTTTTGACTTCACGTTTGTCTCAATCTTGCAGGTGGGCAGAACCATGACATTTACAACAGCCACATTCTCTGGAGCACAATATAGAAGCTCCACATTATTGACTGCTATAACAAAAAAGCTACTTGGTTAAAACACACATAGAAGTTAGTAGCTAAGGGACTTTTGCTCTCTATCATCATTGAAGATCTTGATCTTGGCTGTAACATGAAAAGGGAACTGAGACACATCAGATGATGTGTTCATCTCCACCACAGAGGTGCAGTGCAGCATTAGCTGACATTCATTGCCTGTCCTTTCCCTCTGATCCCTCCCTTCTAGCCCCTGTCCACAGCTACCCTAGTCCCCAAGCAGGTCCCTACCATGAGGGAACATAGACAATTGCAGCACTCAGGGCTGGCTGGATTCCTGATTTTGCTACTTCCTAACCAAGATACAAAGAAACTCATTTTACCATTCTGCACCTCCAGTTCTGCACCTGTGAAATAAGAACAACAGTAGTACCTGCTTACCAGGTGGTTGTAGGGATTAGGGTAGGCAGTAGGTCTTATCTTCTTATATGCAAGAAGACTGAGGCCCAGAGTGGCTTTGTAAT
Organism: Heterocephalus glaber; assembly: GCF_000247695.1. Next base: position 9,712,855 of record NW_004624733.1, on the reverse strand, counting down.
GTGCAAGGTCCCAGTCTTAATAATAATTTTATGAACAAATATATTACTTCTTTTGCACTGGAAAAATGCACATTAATTTGAACTTGAAAGATTTTATGGCTCAGAGAAGTAAAATCCAATATCCTAGCTTTCAAGATATGTTTTTGAGTTTCCAATTCAAGATAATAAATTCTAATTTGTATAAATAATAATTTTATGAACAATTATAATTTAGTCC
>NW_004624733.1:9687678-9706715 GCF_000247695.1 Heterocephalus glaber | reverse complement strand
CTTCTGGTTCCAAATAAATTTTTGGATTGTTTTCTCTAGTTCTGTGAAATATATTGTTGGAATTTCAATTGGCATTGCATTAAATCTATATAGCAGTTTTGGAAGTATGGCCATTTTCACTATATTGGTTCTTCCTACCCAGGGATGTCTTTCCATTTTCTTATAACCTCTTCAATCTCCTTTTTTAAGAGTGCTGTAGTTTTCTATGCAGAGGTCTTTTGCTTCCTTTGTTAGATTGATTCCTAGATATTTCATTTTTTTGGATGCTATTGTAAAAGGAAGTGTTTCCATAATTTCTCTTTCAGTGAATCTGTTATTTGCGTACAAGAAGGCTATTGTTTTTTTAGTGTCAACCTTGTATCTAGCTACTCTACTGAATCTGTCAATTAAGTCTAGAAATCTTTTGGGAGTGTTTTTTGGGTCTTCTATGTAGAGTTTCATATTATCAGCAAATAATGACAGTTTAACTTCTTCCTTTCCTATCTTTACTCCTTTTATTTCTTCTCTTATCTAATTGCTGTGGCTAATGTTTCCAAAACTATATTGAACAGGAGTGGTGATAGTGGACATCCTAGTCTTGTTCCTGATTTCAGCATGAAGGCTTTCAGTTTTTGACCATTTAGTATGATGTTGGCTATTGGTTTTTCATAGGTAGCCCTAATCAGGTTGAGATAAAGACCTTCTACTCCAATTTTCTGTAGGGTTTTTATCATGAACAGGTGTTAGATTTTGTCGAATGCTTTTTCTGCATCTATTGAGATGATCATATGGTTTTTGTCCTTGACTCTGTTCATATAGTGTATTACATTTATTGATTGACATAGGTTGAACCATCCTTGCATCCCTGGGATAAATCCAACTTGGTCAGGATGTATGATCTTCTTGATGACCCTCTGTATTCTGTTTGCCAGTGTCTTGTTGAGGATTTTTGCATCCATGTTCATTAGGGAAATTGGCCTGTAGCTCTCTTTTTTTGGTTGGGTGTTTACCTGTTTTTGGAATCAAAGTAACACTTGCTTCCAGGAAAGAATTTGGAAGTATTGCTTTCCTTTCAATTTCATTGAAGAGTTTAAAGAGTAATGATGATAGTTCTTCTGTAAATGTCTTGCAGAATTCAGCATGAAGACATCATGACCTGGGCTCTTCTTTGTTGGTAAATTTTTAATTATGTTTTCAATTTCACTGATTGTAATTGGAGTATTTAGAATTTCTGTATCTTATTCATTTAACTTTGGCAACTCGTATGTATCTAGCAATCTGTCCATTTCTTCTGTGTTTTCCATTTTATTAGAGTACAGGTTCTCGAAGTAGGTATTGATAATCTTCTGGATTTCTGCTGGATCTGTTGTGACTTCACCTTTTTAATTAATTACATGGATTTGTGCCTTTTCTTTCCTTTTTTTGATAAGGTTGGCTAAGGGTTTATTGATTTTATTTACTCTTTTGAAAAACCAACTCTTTGATTCATTGATTTTTTTGTATCGTTCTCTTAGTCTCCATTGCATTGAATTCTGCTCTGATCTTTATAATTTGCTCACTTGTATGAGCTTTGTGTTTGTCATGCTCTTCTTTTTCTAGGAGGTTGAGGTTCAGCATTCGGTTGTTTATTTGAGCTCTCTCTGTTTTCCTAATTTGGGCATTCACTACTATGAATTTCCCTCGTAGAACTGCTTTCATTGTGTCCTATAGATTCCTGTATGTTGTACTGGTATTATCATTTACTTGTAGAAACTGTCTAATTTCTTCTTTAATTTCCTCTGTGACCCATTGGTTGTTCAGGATTGTGCTATTCAATTTCCATGTATTTGTGGGGGGGTTGCAGTTTCTTATGCTACTGATCTCCAATTTTATTGCACTATGGACTGATAATATACAGGGTGGAACTTCAATTCTTTTGCATTTACTTAAATGTGTCCTATGAGCTAGCATGTGGTCTAATTTGGAGGATGACCAGTGTGCAGCCGACAAGAATATATATTCTGATTTTGTGGGGAACACTCTGTAGACATCTATTCTGTCCATTTGTTCAAAAGCTTGGTTCAGTTCTAGAATTTTGTTGCTGAGTTTTTGTTTGTTATAGTGGGGTATTGAGGTCCCCCACTACAATTGTATTAGTGCTTATTTGGTTTTTCATGTCCATTAATATTTGTTTTGTATAGTTGGGGGCATTCATATTTGGTGCATATATATTTAGGATTGTCATCTCTTCCTCTTGGATTGCTCCCTTCACAAGGATGTAGTGACCATCTTTGTCTCAATTAGTTTTGGTTTGAAATTTATTTTGTCTGCGAATAAGATTGCTACTCCTGCTTTTTTCTGGGTTCCTGTCACATGGAGAACTGTCTTCCATCTTTTTACTTTCAGTCTATGAATGTCTTTTTGAATTAGGTGTGTTTCTTGTATATAGATATTGTTGGATTTTGCGTCTTAATCCATTCAGGGCAGCAGTTCTTATGCAAGAATGGTTCTGGCCTCCAGAGGACACTTGGCAATGTCTGGAGATGATTCTGATTGTTACAAATGGGAACGGAGAAGTCCTACTGACACTGAGTGGACAAAAGTCAGGGACGCTGTTAAATGTACTACACTGCACAGAACAGCAAGGAATATTCCAGTCCAAAAGCCAGTTGTGCCCTGGTTGAAAACCCTTGCTACAGAATCATGTTTTTGGGGTTTTTCTAGAAATGCAGGTTTCTGGACACTACCCACAGAGGTTCTGTTTCAGCTGGTCTGAAGTGGTAATTTTCCTTTGAAAAAAAAAACACCAAACAAAAGTGATTTATTTCTATGTCAAGTGTCTGCCATTTCCTCAAAAACAGGGACTTGCAATTCCAGAAGCTGCCACCAGGTAGCAGGGCCGTTTACGTGGGTAACAAAGGTTTAAATGCTCTCAGGCAGTCTGATGGAACATATGCTCTCTTTCCTCACAAAAACATAACTACAGTTAAGTGGTAACATGAACTCAAGACAGAAACTGAATAAATTCACATGTTATAAAGTAATATTTTAGAGAAAAGCAAACATTAGACATTGGACACATGGTGCTAACAAACATTCATCTCTGCCTAACTCAATTCATACAGAATCTTTTAAAGTCAAGTGATTTCGGAGCTTGCAGAACAAAATCACCCAGTTCCACCACCTCATTTCAGCAGACAAGGTAACTGCCGCACAGCTGTTTCTGAGGTTTGTGACTTTGCAAGGCTCTGCCTACTCAGAGGCCCAGTGGTTAGCATTTCTGCACTTGATCTTAGCCAAAAGGCCAAGATGCGATGGTTAGCACTTCTGAAAAGTCCCTTTTCTGAGGGTCTGAACTAGCCTCTGCCTTTGACCACATCCTCAGCTGCCTGTGCCTCCTGCAGCAAATACCCTCACAGAGAGGCATTATTGGATCCCACAGCCCAATCTCACCCAAACCTGCTTTATCCTGAGAACCACGTGGGCCTTGGCCAAAATACAAGCCCTGCCCCTGGAGAATGCCCCCGCACAGTCTGTCGTAGGGTGAGCATCTCTATATTTGGCAGATTTCCTAGTCTAATAGTCTAAGCAACTCTTTGGATCTGGCTGTATTCCAAACTATCCCAACATGTAGACTCTAAAAGAATCTACTAGAGGCCACTGCAGACCAATCCAACCCTCTGGTGTGTGTGTGGGCAGGGGGGTGGGGGGAGGTGCCTGGAATGTGTAACAAACTCCTGGGTGATCCTATTGCACATTAAGGCTAAGACCCCTAGCAATTTTTGTGGAAATCCTGCACAGCATCATGCTCTCCCTTCCCTGAGGGAAGCCTCGTGTCTAATAAGGTTGGGGTGGTGGTTGCTTAAAAGATACAATCCCACTGACACATTTAGAATACCCCACCTAATGTTGGGGGCACCCTGTTGACAGCCTTCATCTTCCTTGTCTGGCCCTCACATACAGACCTGAGGAGTTACGTACTACCAACGCCCATGGGGCTAATGAGCAGCTGAGACACCAAAATACCTTTCTTCCTTTGCACAGGCTGTCTCTCTGGGTAATTTCAGGAGGGCCTGGACTTCCCCTTTTCCTGCACCGAATTCTTTTCTGCTCCTTTTCCTATGGCACAAAGAATAGTTCCGAAAGAATGAGAAACTGGGAGGGGGTTGTTCTGTGGTCTGCTCCTTCCCAGGGGACCCTAAGCCTCAGAGCCTGTGGGAACTTGTTCTCCACCCTTCCCTGGACCTTTCCTTTCTTCTGAGTGACCAGCTTAATGGATATCATGTATGTGACTCAACATTGCTTTGACTGATCCCAAACCCCTCCCGGCTGCCATTCTTGTCTTAAAAGACAGAAGTCAGAACAGGGAGAGAAGGCTGAGATGATGAGACTCTGATTAACACTGAGTAGCACAGAGGGCTGATGGGGGAATGCGAATGAGAGAGTGTTGATGAAAACTCTTCCTGAAGTATAAAGCACCACACAGGAGTCATCACTCAACTGAAAAAGAAATGGAGAAATATAGCTTTTCCAGCCAATTCTCCACAGGTCATTTTCAACTGAAGGTCAAGTTCTCCTGAAAAGTGGTTCACCTCCCTACATCAGCCCTTCTCCCACACTAGCCAAAGGGTTTCTTCTCCAGTCTGATTATGCCTTCAAATCAAGTCACGTTTAAATGTTCCAATGGTTCCTTGTGACCTTCTGGGGATAGTTTAAACTTGTTTGGGGACCTGAAACCCCTCTTGGCCTCCCATGTTATCCCCTAGGGCTTCAAGCTCTATGTAGTTCCTCCAGCAGGCTGTCAGCTGTCACCTGACTTCAAAGACACATCCCTGCCTGGAACCTGACATGTCACACACCCACCCAATCTCCACTCTGTTTTTGTTTCTTTATCCTTTGGGTCTCAGCTGAAATAGTCTCTTCCCATAGAAGCCATCCCAGAGCCCTTCTGTGCTCTCAAAACGCCCTCCAGGTGCCCTACTTGGCATTTCTACAGCATGTTGGACTCACTGAGAGCAGCAATGGAAATCATCTAGTCCTGTTAAACTGTATATATTTTGACTCAATAGGTCCATAGCAAGTCCTGTAATGCTACATTTTTAAGTAGCTCCCAAACGATGCTGCTATTGGATACAACCAGCACATACAGATTAGACCTTGCTGGACAAAGACAGAAGCATATTTATCTTGTTTACCAGGTATCCCTAGCACCAACCCCAAAATTGGCACAAGTTGGCTCTCAGTAAATATATACAGAAGGAATAATGAGGAAGGTAGAGGAGATAAAAATAGATATTTACTAACTTGGAGTTCAGATGACAGTTGATGTGGACCACAATGGAGAATGACTCTGACAATGTCCATAAAATTAACCCTGTCCCTTACAAATCAGTTCTTCCCAGTGAATATGTAACCATCCATTTATAAAGTTGATTATTTGTGTATTCAAATCCACAAAACAAATGCAAGACCAAAATAAAGCATCTGAACTTGGTGATTCTGTGCCCTTTACCAGCTAAACAAATTGCTACTTGCTGCAATCCCAGACAGGGGGCCATAGCGCCTGTGCTTAACTGTGAATTATTAATGTGAAAGATTTGCATGTGCTTTTTATGATTATAGCCATCTTTGATATCTTTGTGCCCTGCTTAGGGCTTCCACACACAGCTATAATTTCTTCGCAAAGAAAAAAAGATTGCATACGCCAAGTATAGGAAAAGTGTTGAAGGAGTTTCAATATAAAATAAAATTGCAGCAATTATATCGCTCCTCTGTTGCCAAGAGTAATCCAAATACTCTGAATGGAGGGAGCACTGAGACTCGTTTAAATCATCGGCAAGAGAAAAATAGCGCAACATCTCTTTGGAAACCTGACTCTTAATTCTGCAGACCAGTGATTTTAGTATCACCGAATGGGAAAAATTGAGGTAAGCATTTGCAACAACTTCAATAACCTGCTGCGGATCAATACAGCCCTAAGATGTTCTCCTTATCCCAAGCCTTCCAAAGAGCTCCACCAAACTTGCAAGATGCGTTACAAAGACCGCATTGTCTGCCTCAACACACTGGTGCAGGTCAGACACAATAGAAAAGAAACTGGTGAATGGAGAACTTTTGGGTAACTCTCCTGAGTCGAAATCGATAGTTCTCTGAAGAATGGAAAGGCAGGCAGCCAAGCTGCTTAAGGCCTTATTTACATATATGTGGCTCTCAACATACACTTGCCCCATGGCTGAAAGAAATCAATAGTTTCAGAAAACCTCAAGTACACAGGAATGGGATAGATATAAAAGATAGTTGGGGTTTGCATCTCTTTTAACTCCCAATTCTGCACATCCTCGGGGTAACATCTATAATTGCCAAAAGATCTGCAATATATGAGAGCATCTACTTAAGCAGTCAATATTATTGAGTGCCTAACTTCAATCCAGCCCAGCTATTGGGCCTAAAACTTCAGGTTTCTTGCTTGAAGTCAAGAGACCAGAAGATGATTTGCTGAAACCATGACTGTAGGGGAAGATGAAATCTGCAGTATAGATGGTGTGGGAGAGTAGATTGGGCTCCTAAGACTGCTATAACAGGTATTCCTAGCAGGTGTTTCAGTAGGTAGAGTTCATTGTCTTTCAGTTCTGGAGGCTAGAAGGTAAAGATTGGCAGGCTTGATTCCTTCTGAGGGATGTCAGAGAGAGTCTGTTCCATGTCTCTTTTTTAGCTTCTAGTGTGGTTTGCTAGCAGTCTTCAGCATACCATGGCTTGGAGAAGCCTCACCCTCATTTCTGCCTTGGTCTTGACATGGCTGTCTCTTTTTGCAATCGTTCCTCCTCAGTGCATGTCTGTGTCTGTGTCCAAGTTTCCCCTTTCCATGAGGACACCAGTCACTCACCCTAATAAAATCATTTTACCTTATTTCTTTAAAGACCCTGTTTCCAAAGAAGATCCTATTCCGAGGTACTGGAGATCAGGGCTGCAGCCTGTCTCTTAGGGAGGACACCAACACCAAGCGACAGAAAGATGTTAAGCCCCCTTAAGTGTGCTGAGAGTGAACGATCAGCATGTTTGTGCTCTGAGAGCACAAGAAAAGTTTGCACATGAGATAGAGTTGAGCAACGTAAGTTCATTTCCTGGTTCAGACAGAAACAGAAGCTTGAGGGTTGGGAAGCTGGCTGTGCAAGGTGTGACTGAAGAAAGACATGCAAGCTCACCCCAAGAGAAGGAACAGTGTGCAGAAAGAATGAGGTTAACCTCAGACACCAGCACTTCTGGGAAAGATAATGGCAAAGCAGCCACAAAAAAGTGGGAGAAACCCCAAGATAATACTACAAGACCCAGAAAAAGATGGTCTGAAGCAAAGGACCACTGGTTCAATTAGGCATCTCGGTTACCTGTTCCTGTGTAACAAACCCAGTGGCCTAAAAGTGCCATTTACTCCCTGTCCTAATTCTGTGGGCAAAGAATACAGGTAGGGCTTGACCAAGCCGAGCTTCTGCACCACACAGAATCACCTGAGGTCACTTGGTGGGATCTACCCAGAGGACAAGCTGCTCTGGAGGGTCTAATGTTGTTTCACTCACTCTGGCACCTGGGATGGGAAGAACATGGGGGAAATGAGTGCAAGGCTGGACTCAGCTGTGACTGTCCCGCGAATGCCCAACATAGCTTCTCCAACATGGAGGGTTCAGGGGCAGAGGTGAAAACCAGACACCCTCTAGCTCACAGTTCTTCATCCTCTTGCTTTCCATGGAAACAATCTTCAGAAGCCAAATAAATTTATGGGACCTGGTACAAAGTGAAAATATGGGACCTCTCATTCATTAGAAGTAAATATAAGCTGGGTATGATGGTGCATGCCTATAATTCCAGCACTCTAGGAGACTGAGGCCAGAGGACCCCAAGTTCTAACCCAGCCTGGGTAACTGATTGACTTAGTAAGATCCTGTCTCAAAATTAAAAATAAACAAATGAACAAATGAACAAATGAATGACCTTGAGAAGTAACTCAGTGCATAGGCCCTGAATTCAATTCCCAATACTGCAAATAAATATATATATATATATATATATATATATATATATATATATATGGCAACAAAGTGGGCATGTGAGTACTACTACTAACATCATTAAATCTATGCTCAAATTTATACAAATTAGATCAGATTTCAAGGCATATGAGCTTCTGGTTTATGAAACATGAAAGACATATTTGATTCATGATTCTAACATGACCCAGTTGAATCAAAGTGGCCACAATTTCCAACTAAGACCAGAGGCAGATACAACAAGGAGTCACAACTTGGACCCACCAAAGATCAAGAACTTCAGGTAGCCCAAGAGCCAGAAGAACCTTCATGAAGACGAGTGCTTCCAAGAAGCAGGATGCTGGTGTGTGAAGATAATTCTCATCTACATGACATAATTATGTGTCCTTTTAGTGTTTTAAATGGTGCTGTTTTAACAGTGACATTTTAGATGTCAGGGAGATGTTAAATTATCATGATTGCAGTGATGTATGTGAACTTGCTGCCCTCTGATATGGTCAAAACATGAGGCTGTCATGGCAACAAGTTCATGCCACTGGAGCCAGGCCCTTCTGCAAGGCGATGAGCTGGATATGAAACCTAACTGGGAGCAATCTGAAATGCCATATTCAGGTACTTCCTCCCCAGGAGGAAATGCAGAGAGCAGCAGTTTTTGGTCTATGCTCCTCTGTCCTCAGGAGGAAGACAAAAACGGATTGTGATTTTAAGGGGAACCATTGACTCCACAAGACAAAGAGAATATTTCCTAGAGAGGGTGCTTTCAGCTGTAGTCACCACCATCTGCCAAAAAGAGAGCAGTGTTTCCATTTCTTTTTTTTTTCTTTCATTAAGTTTATTGGTACATTTTAGGTATACAATACGATGACATTCATCATTAGGAATTTGTACCTTTACATAATGCATCTTGGTTCTTATTTTTTCCCCATTCCCCTGCCCTCCCTTCAACCCCTCCACCCCTCCCTATTTACAAAGACTTTGTTTCCATTTTTTCTTTTTCTCATATTTTTTCCTTTCTCTTCTTTTCTTTCCCCTGCCCCTCCCACTTCCTCTTCCCCTTTAAACCTTTTATTTCACATTATCAATTATACATTTTGAACCTTATTTACAGTTTTAGTTTTTCACACCAGAGAAATTATTTAGTACTTACACATGTATGTCCTATTTATTTCACTTAAGAGGATGGCCTCAATATGCATCCATTTAGCCGTAAATGTCTCTAGTTTCTCATTCTTTATGGCTGAGTAGTACTCCATTTTATTAAAAAACACAGTTTCTTTATCCAGTCTCCAGTTGATGGGCAATTAGGCTGTTTCCAAGATTCATCTATTACAAACTATGCTGCTATAAATATGGGAGCACATATATCACTGTGGTATGATTCTTTTAATTCTTTGGGGAAGATACCCAGCAGAGGAATAGCTGGGTCAAATGGGACCTCTAATCCTAATTTTTTGAGGTATCTCCATATTGATTTCCACAGTTGTTGTACTAGTCTGCACTCCCCTCAACAATGGAGAAGGGTTCCTTTGTCCCCACACCCCCACCAGCATTTGTTATTGGTTGATTTCTTGATAGCAGCCTTTCATTCTAGGGTGAGGTGGAATCTCAGCATTGTTTTCATTTGCATCTCTTGAATGACTACTGATGTTGAACATTTTTTCATATGTTTATTTGCAGCTTTTACTTCTTTGTCTGAGAAATACACACTTTTGAATTGGATCTTTAAATTTGAGGGGTCTGATTTTTTAAAATTCTTTATTTTAGACAGTAGTCCTTTGGTGTTTCCATTTCTTTCCAATGAAGACTGAGAACCTCAATGCATTGGCAGGCAGCACACAGTTAGTAAGTGACAGGGCTAATACATCTGGCTGTGTCCTTCCTCTGAAGCCTTTCTGCTCTGATGAGAAGTGGGAATCCAGAATCAATGGCTCACCTTTCCTGGCCATCCCATTCCCAACCCATTTAAACCAAAATTATACCACAGATATATGGAGGAACATGGCTCCTAACTTGACCTCTCATCAGCCCTGCTCTAGAAAGCACAGATAAAGACCTGACAGAGCAGCTTCTTTGCATTAGGCTCCGGGGGAGCTGGAGGCCAGTAGAGTGGGATCATGTGGAAAACACAGGGCTCGGCACTGGAATCAGACAGGTCAAAGTTGGAAACCTCACTGCAGTTATGGGCCATGTGGCCTGGAGCTTCCCTGTCCACTTCCTTCTGGAAAAAATCCCACATTACTGAGTTGTTAAGAAGGCTTGAGCAAATTCAGGACAAATATCTAGAATGAGAGTTAATGCATCAGAGGACCCCAACTAACAGCAACTACTATTGTTGTTATTGTGCTAGTAAATATTTTAGCAAAACAGATGTCTTTTCTTCAAGGCACAGGCTAAATTCCATCTTTTAAAAAACCTGTTAAGCACTCAGTAAATGTTTAATAAACCCTTACTATCTTCAACTATTGTGCAGGTAGAGAAACAAATAAAATGCATGGTGTCTCACCTCAGGATAATACAGTGACTGCTTAGATTGTACCATTCTTAGACACCAGATTTGTAAGTAGTTTCCTATATTTTTCACCAAGTTGTTATTAATCTTTTTATGCATATGACTGTCCTTCTCGGGAAGGACCAGACCACATCTGTTACAGACCTAGTAGGATGCCTGGCAAGCTAACAGAGCTCAGCAAGAAGCAGCGCTAGAATTGGAGAGGGAAGAGAAGGACAAGGAGAGAGAGGAAAGGGTTAGAAACTGCCTGAAAAGGGAGCCACAACCACACTCTGACAGACACTGACTCCAAAGGCTGCAGCCCAAGAGACTCTGTCAGTTCTTGAAAGTGCTAGTAAAACAATCTTTTAAGTTTAAAACACAGACAAGGAAAAGTAGAGCAGGTGACGTTTCATGTTTAGGTTGCAGGGGTGGGAAGGCAGACCAGTGACACTTGTCTATATATTTTTTCTCTATTCAAAACACAGTTATTAAGGGCTGGGGATATAGCTCATTGACATCACACCTGCCTGGCAAGCACAAGGTCTTGAGTCTAATTCCTGATACCAGGGGGGAAAAACACAGTTATTTCCTCTATTTGCAAAAATAAAAATGTAATATATCAAGTCTTTTTGAAGTTCTAGAATTAGCACCACAAATATCTTTGCAGTTCTGGATTTACTAAGTATGACTGCAGCACTAGTCAAGTTAGAGGGAAAAAAAGACGGGACAAATATGAAACCCTCTGATCAGAAGTGAACCCCATAAACCAAACAGGTAGTCTGATCACAAACTCTTGTGCAGGCACCACGTCCGAAATCAAACAACTCCGCAGTTGGTTTACCTTTCCATTCAGAAAAAAAAAAAAAGTCTCTGGTCAGATGGCAGAGGACTTTCATTAACAGGGCCAAATTATTTTGGCCCTTCAAACTATTAACTTCTGCAAGAGCCCTTGGCAATCTGACCAACAGGGTCGGTACTGACGTGTAAATCAAGGTCCTCAGAAAGCTTAGCTGGCACAAGTTCACAACCTAAAACTCCTCCCCAGATGAGAAGCTCATCAGGGGTGAACAGAGGTGCTTCCTTTTTCATTTTCTGTCCCAAGACTGTCTCTGGCAGAACCATCTCCTTCCTTCAAAAGAATAAGACCCATACTTTCCTTCCTTGCCCAGAGCCTCCCTCTACAGACCCTTCCTGGCCACCCCAGCACCATGAAGCAAAGCCAAAACCCAAGTCTTCTCTCCCAAACCATCACCAGATTGACTCCCCCATGTCTGCTGAGAGTAAGGACCCCAAGCCACTCACTTTTCTTAAAACTTTTCCAAAATGCTGCCTCTAGGAAACTCTTACATCTGCCCTTCCTCTCCATCTGCCCTCTCCTACCATCTGCCCTCAAGTTCAGACCACCAGCATCTCTGCAATCATATCCCCCTGCTCCAACATCTTCCCACTTCTAATGCCACCTTCAAACTCACCTCAGGTCCACTGCCACAGGTGACCAATAGGGTACCCTTCACTGTACCATAATAATCATAAATCCCCGATCCTGCTCATTACCCTTTTAGCCTCTTACAGTCCTCTATTCCTGTCTACATCCTTCACTGCACCCCAACCTTCCCAGAATGCCCACTATGGTTTCTACCCTCCTTGCTGCTCTCTCTACTCAAGGACACCCCGAACCTGACCTCTAGCTGAGGCCTCTCCACAATCTTCACAATGGCATGAGTGCTTCCCTCCAGCCCTCTGGGTGGCCTTTTCAGTCCCTCCATGTGTTAGTCAGCTTTCCCTCACTGTGACAAGATGCCTGAGAAAATCCACTGGAAGGGAGAAAGAGTTATTTGGGCTCCTCGTTTCAGTTTGCATGCCTCACTCCACTGCTGTTGGGCTGTGGTGAGGGAGAAACACAAGGTGAGTGGCAGAGGAAAGCCACTCAGCTCATCGCGGCCAGAAAGCAGAATAGAGGTGAAGGAGCCAGATGTAATCCCCACCCTTCAATTAGGCCCTACCTTCTAAGTTTCTATTACCAACCAATCATATCATCAAATTATGACTCCATCAATGGATTTATTGAAGGATTAGAGACCTCATGATCATTTAACTTTCAAAAGCTCACCTTTGAACACATAAGCCTTTGGGGGGACATTTTAGATCCAAACCATAATGCTCCTGGGGTAACTCCCAAACCCCCATCACCCATTTTCTCTACTTCTCCTGACATCCCCAACTGTGAGCTCCATGAATTTAGGGCTGTGTCTTTCTGCCTGTGCATATCTGCTCCTGTGCAGAGAGTTTTACACATGACAGACTTTAGATCAATACCTGCTGAACAGTCTGTCCAGTCCATCCATACAGCAGAAAGTTTCAGAGCAAAGGCCTTGGCATCAGCCATAGACAGCAGACACTTTGCTGGCAGACAGCTTTATTTGGTGTCTGGGCCACCAGAACACAACCATCCTGGAGCAGAGACCTGTCTGCCTGCTCCCTGCTAAGTCCCAGCACCCAGGAGAGGACCTGATCCCTACAAGGCACTCAGTCAACACCGTATTATCGGAATGGGCTGCTTTCACGTCTCCTTTACAACTGTGACACCTTGGGTGAGTGGCTTGCTCCATGTCTTAGTTGCCATCTGGGTAAAGAGAGGAATTGGTCCAAGCCATCTAAAAGAGCCACCAAGGGGAGTCAATAAGGAAGTGCAGGAGGAGGGCCTGGCTTGGGCTGGACAGGAGGCATATTTGCAAGGAGCATTCTAGAAAGGTCTTGGAATCATCTTTGGGCTCCACCTACACTTCTCTCACTCCCTGTTTGCTTTAAAGATCCAAGATTCACCATGTACCTTTCACCATTTTAGACTATCCCCAGTGGCTCATGCTGTTCTTCCCTGATAGCTTCTCCTACCCTCAACCCCTCTCCTTCTGTGGCTCAGATCAGAGCCCATCTCACCCCAGGAGGGGTCCTGCATACCTCCCTCTTGGAAACTCAGGCTTGGTACCCCCTGCTCAGAGCAGCAGGTGCTGCACTTAATAGATTTGACACCAGAGGGAAGCTCACCCACAAAGGACACACACTTCTAGGGGTAAAGCATGCTTCTCCATGAGGTCACAGACTGGGGGAAGAGAGATTTGGTTCTGAAGCCATAGCTCACTTCCACCATTGTTTTCTCAGAATTTGAGACAATAACTGAGGCATGTGGACCAGCCCTGCCCTGAGCTCATCTTCAAAGACTAGGTGCAATGCAGTCAAAGCACCCCAAGCTCTAGGACCTCATTTCCTCCACATTGGATTCCTCTCTGCAGGCTGGACTAAGCCAACCATCCCATTTCCTTTGCCTGACACTAACTTAGCACCAACTTAGCCATCGGGCCTATCACCACAAGGTCCACTTATTAACTAAGGTAAACTGCCAAGTGAGGCCAATTTATAATTTAAATCTGCACTGCATAATGTATAAGATATCTCATTATAAATTATTCACCCGAAAATTGCCATCTGGACACTTGGGGAGCTTGGTGGGAAATTTATAAGGGAGTAGGCATTTGCCCAGCATCACATCAGTAAGCGAAGAGCATCTGGTTTTGTTGTTGCTGTCGTTTTATTTGCCAGGAACCCCAGCAGATGGATTCCATTCACCTCCACCAGAACTCATTTTAGAGATGTGTCCAGTGGTGGCAAACCTATGCACGCATGCCGCAGTGAGCTGTTTATATCACTGAAAGCTCTAAAAAGTTCACCATCTCTGCACCAGCATGAAGGAGGGATGCTACAACTGTTGCTTCTCCCAGGCCCTGAGGCTGGAGCCAAGCTCTCCTTTCACAACAGCCACGGGGCACATTAATCACAGGAGCCTCGCTCCCCTCCAGCAACACAAAGGGCAACATTGCCTACTGCTGACCTGATAATTAGCAGAGACTTCACCCTCTGCTTCCTCTTCCCTCCAGTCAACACAAAAAACTGATTTCTGCTTTATTATTATTTCTGATTTCCACTTTATTATGGGCTTGTTATGAGGACTGTTGCCAATATATGTTCTATTTCAGTGGGGATGAAAAAGAAAACACGATCAGCTCTTCTTGTGCAAGGAGGTCTCCACACAGAGATGCCTCAGCTGATTCTTGAAGGCTGAGCAGAACTTCACCAGGCAGACAGGGGGAATGGCATTCTGAGAAGGACCAACATGGCCAAAGGCCCTATGCCCTGTAACGGTGTGCGTATGGGAAACAGCAAGGAAGCTGGCATACACAAAAGCTTTGAAGGGGCACGTACTGCTGTGACAGGCTGTACAGATAGTGTTTCTCTAAAGAGGTGTGTTTCTATTGCATCTGCAGCTAATGATTCTCAGACAATCTTTGTGAAGGCACCAGGAAATGGAATTTTTACCATTCCTTTTAGAACAAAATAATTGGAAATTTTGCAGTCGCCTCACCTTGCCCTCTCTTAATAATCCATCTTCCATCAGAATAATATATTATTACCCTAAGGTATCATTCCACTTAAACCTTACAGATCTTCCTGGGAATCAAGAAATCATTGCTAGACTCTGAGAGGCAAATGCGAAACCAAGAATGGATGCTCCCCTTCCAATGGGACCTCTCGAGCCCTGTTTCTGCTCTCAGGATTGTGCCAGTCTTGCAAATCCTCACAGTTTCTCTATGCAGAAGTCAGAGAGTAACAAGAGACCCAAGCAGAGCTGTGCAATAGAGAGGAGTAGGGGGCCATGAGGCTAAATGCTCCATGTCTGTGATGTATCACCATGTGATGGGCAAACAAAACCAGCTCCTTTCCTAAGGCCAAAAAACTCTCTTTATCATCCTTCATGTCTGCCAAATGACAGAAAAGGACATAGCATTGACCTGGAGCAGCATTCTTTTGCCACTTATCTGTATAACACATTTAGCTCTGGTCACTTTCATGCAATAAAGACAGAAAAATAGGCTTCCTCCCCAATAGTATCTCCCAGAGAGTACAACTTTCCACTAACCATGATAAGAAATTGAATAATCCAACAAGTCTTCAGGTATTTCCTGATGCTCCAGGTGGTTGTATGTTTAAGAGCTATTCTCTGTGGATTTTTGATAAACTGTTTATATTGGAGTTTGATATTTTTGGTTAAACCTTTTCTGAGACTCTGCTCAAACAGATTAAACACTCAAAACTTCGAAGGGTTTCTCTATGCCTCCTGGACAAAATTTCAAGATGTACAAGATCAAATCAAGAATCTATGCATCTTGAACTCCAATTTAATAGGTGTTTTTGGATAGAACTGAAAGTATGAACTCATCACAAAGCCTGCAGTATAGAACAGAGGATAGCTTCTTAAGTTATCATTTCTGAGATGAAGGCTAAAAATTGTCTATCACAGCCAGTTAGCCTCAAAGGATGTCTGAATAAATCGAGCCCACTGGGGAGCCTGTGATATAAGCCTATATTAGGAGCAATCTTTTGAGCATTGTCTCCATGTGAAATAAGAATTCTCCTTCTAACTGGGGCAAAAGACCCTCTTAAGCATAAAACTTTATATCACTTTACAGAAATATTACTGTATCTTAGAAAAGAATCTAGCAATTGAGTTGAAATTTGCATTTGGATGATACTCCTATTTGGTTATAAAACACTTCTTTGGGTCTTCACCACCAGGACAGCAGCTGCCCCCATGCAGGTGAGCAAGGTACAAGCATGTGTTCTCATTAGGCAGCTTCTTCTCTGAGTAAAGACCAAAAGACAGGAGCTCCAGAGCATCCAAAATCAATTAAAAGAGTTGATTCATGCAAATGACTTTGAACCCTGAATCAAAGTTAGCCATTATATCAATAAAAATAATAGCTGCCTTTATTGAGTACCTACTATATACCAGGCAGTAGGTTAAAAACATGTACTCTCTAATTTAATTCTAACAGCAAACCCTACAGGGTAGCGATAATTTCTACATTTTACAGATGAAGGTGAGAAAATGCAAATTTTGTTAGTTTCTGCATTGCTTGGAGGCTTTTGCTAATGAAAAGTCATTTTTATTTTTTCATAAAACACTGCAGTCCATACTAAGGAGCAAATGCAATCAACATTTTATATGCTTGTCCAACTTACATAAAGATTAAAAAGTCTAGCAGAAACACATAGACACATTTTCTGAATTGGTATTTTTTCCCTCTGTGACGTATATAATATAGCACTGAGCTTTCCTCAAGTCATTTACATACCTAGTGACTGCTCTGTCCAGTGCTGGGAGACAGCTGAGACCCACAGATTCATCCTGCAGCAAATTTACAGACCCTGGTAGTGGCAGATGCATTCCTAAATCCCCATAAGGCTGCTGACCAATTCTATTCCCTGAACATCCAAGGAACAAAGGGCCAAGTTCAGTCTCAGCCACACAAGGAGGATTTGAGACCAAAAGTAACTGATGCTACTACATTTTCACTATAGATGTACAACTCTGGGGCCCAGCTCAGTTGTCAAACATAAACTCACATGCAAGACTCAATCTGCAATTGGTCTGTCACAACAGTCATCTCTCACTCTGTCACTTCTCCAGGGAAACATACCAAGACAAGTGTACAGTTAACAAGGTGAAAGGCAGAAGGCAGCAACACTTGTGTGTTCAAAACTCCGGAAGAGCACTGAATCTCTGAGTCTTGCCCTTGTTAAAATGTTGTGTGTTCTCACTTCACCAGGCATGAACCCTTTTCCACATCAACCCCAGGATTGTCTGAATCCACATGGACTTTAAGCATCTCTAAGTGGCTCAGAGGCAGATAGGAATCATGATTTCACAACAGTGCTACAGAGTCTCCAGAAAACAAGAGTGAGCGTCTGCAAACACTCCCCATCCTTGCATGTGCCCTGAGGTCTCAGGAGAGGATTCCCCGTGAAACACTGCCACCTATTTCACATATGTGCTCAACATTGCCCCATGAGTCAACCTGCTTTTATCTCAGCAGTGCCTCACTTCATTTCTAAAGAGCCCCATGCTAGGAAGACAGTCTTGATAATAATATGGTGCAGCAACATTTGGGTTTCTACCACTGACAGTAAATACTAATTTCCTCTCCTTCTATCCCATTCACACACACACATTCCTCAGAGGACTGTCTACCACTCCAGAGAGCTGGCAAATCAGATTCCACACACTACCTCCAAAGATGATCTCAGAAACAGACAGTGGGTGCCTCTGGGAAGCCCTTGCTCCCTTACCACTCTAAGAGCAGGCATGTGGCCCTTATCCGTGTGCCCACATAAGCCTCTAACTGCCCCACACTGAAGCACTGTTGCATGATGTTTATTATGAACTGAATGTCCATGTTGTCTCCCTCCCTAAGTTCATATGTTTTAAAACCAAACACCCAATGAGGTTTGGGTGTTTGCAGGTGCTATCTTTAGAAAGTCATTAGGTTTAGATAAAGGCATAAGGCTAAGCCCCCACGATGGGATTTAGTGCCTTTGTAAAAAGAGAAAGAAACACCTGAGCCTCTCTTCTTCACCACATGAAGGAACAGTGAGATGGTAGCCATCTGCAGGTGAGGAAGAGAGCCTCACCAAGAATTCCATCTACTGGCACCTTGATCTTGGATTTCTCAGCCTCCAGAACTGACAAAATAAATGTCTGTTGGTTAAATCGTCCCATCTGTAGCATTTTATTATAGTAACCTGAGCTGAGACAATGTTGTGATGATTAATTATCCATCTATACTCCCTATGAGACTATAAGCTCTGTACAGTAAGGTCTAGTTGTGCTCCTCACCGCAGCCAGCACCTAGAACAAGGTTTGGGGAGCAAGATGCAAGAAGGAAATATCTGTTGGATGGAGGAGTGGGTGAGCTAATGCAGGTGTACCTACAAAGATAAAAAGTAAAGTTTTCAAAACCATTCAAAGCTGGAGAAAATGGTTAGGATATAATAAATAAAAATGCAAAACCTAAAATTACATAAACAATGTGATTTCAATTATGTAAACATTTACACATGATTAGGAATCGGGAAAGAAATATGCCGAAAATGCTAATGGTGGTTATCTCTGGGTGGTAAGATTTAGATTGATTGCTGCAGTTTTCTTCATTTCCCATGTTTCCACAAATTGCATATAGTACATTTATAATCTAAAAATAAGATTACATTTTTAAAAAGGAAATTACTAAGGAAAAAAAAACACACCTCCATGTTTTAGGAGATTTCACTCTGAAAGAATGGGAGAGAAACTGGGGAGGAAGTCAGAGCTCTGGGTGTCCATGGTCCCAGGGCACAGACTCTACAGAAGCTGGAGGGAGCCTCACACATAGCTCTTTTACGCACTTTTTACACAGTGACTGGCCTCAGGAGGCCTCTGCTCAGCCGCAGCCATTCAGAGGTGGGGAGGTGGAAGAGGCACCTCTGAGGATGGGACTAGAACTACGAGGAACAAGAGACCAGCAGAGGAAGGTTGAGAAGGAGCTGCAGCCAAAGCTTCAGACCCATGAAGACCAGAACAGAGAAAAGCACAAATGTGCTCGTCAAACAATTGGAAGGCTCATCCCAATGCTCAAAAGCACCAAAGAAGGTCACTGTTTTCCTTTTTTTTTTTTTTT
>NW_004624733.1:9629570-9687578 GCF_000247695.1 Heterocephalus glaber | reverse complement strand
GCCCTTCCACTTGCAAGGCAGGCACCAGAACTAATGAGCTAAATCCCCGCCCCAGAAGGTTATTGTTTTAAAGCAAGTTTATTTGTGAAGTAGAAGGTCACTGTTTTCCTTTTTTTTTTTTTTTTGGTACCAGGGATCAAACTCAGGCCCTTCCACTTGCAAGGCAGGCACCAGAACTAATGAGCTAAATCCCCGCCCCAGAAGGTTATTGTTTTAAAGCAAGTTTATTTGTGAAGTAGAAAGGGCCAAAGTTACAGGTAATGACAGCAAATGTAACAGTAACTGTATGTACCATTTGTTAAGGGTTTAACACAGTGGGTGGCAATCTTTTACTGTAAAGGGACAGAAAGTAAATATTTTTGGCTTTGTGGGCCACATGGTCCCTGTCACAATTACCGAAGTCTGCCCTCCTAGTACAAAAGCAGCCAAGGATAATACATTAAAAAACAAACATGTTGTGTTCAAATAGCACTCTCTGTACAAAACAGGAGGCAGGTTAGATTTGGCCTGAGGGTGAGAGTTTGCCAATCTGGATGAATAAGGGCCACACTTCCCTCTTCAAGGTTCCTAATTTAAGATGGGCAACTTCCCCAAAGAGCCAACCCAACACCCATTCTCAAGTAGAATTACCGAGGCTCAGGAATGCTAAAACCATAGCACACACAAGCATCAAGGGCCCTGAATTTCTTTACAAAAGAATTTTATGCTCTCTATATACAAAGATACAGCTAAGAAGTAAGCTCACCCGGAGCTTTTATAAATATCGACGTGTATACCTGTAAATCCTGAGTGTAGAAGTCAAGGCACAAACTGCAGCATGAGGAGGGCCTACCGGAAATTTGCTGAGCCGGGTCACAGCAAACATTCATGTTTGAAGCACAGTGAGGACAGGTGGGCCTGCACTGGAACGCCCACTCTCTCTGAGATTTTGATTAAAAAATCAACTTTCTCTAGGCCTCAACCACCCAACCTGCATGCCAGTGTTAGTAATCCTTAGGTTCCTAGGGTGGCTAGGAGACAGTATGGTGCTGGGGAGGACAAGGACTGTATTTATTCTTATCTATCATCATCTACATACCACCAGACACAAAGTAGGTGCAAAATAAAGGGCAGAGAGATAAACAAACTGGAGATTTTTCTCAGACAACCTATATCAGCAGGAAAATAGGACTTACTTCGCAAACTTCCCAGTGGAAAAAAAGCCTAGCACTGGAAGCATGGCACATGTGTCTTACAGAGCCATTCCAGGCTCCAGAGACAGCTTTGAGATGCACAAATCCATCCTCAGAGAGAGCCTGCAAGGACTTTCTCTGCCAGAGGCAGGTGTGGATGGCAGTAAAAGTGAGCTGCAAAGACATGGGGACACAGCAAGCCCTAATGCAGCTCCAGCCCAGCTACCTGTTTATTTCCCTAAGCAGCTCACTCCCAGCTTCTCGCTCTGTAACCCTGACTTCCTTTAACCAAACCAAGGAGTGAACACCCAGCCTGCCCCTACACCCATTCCCTTCTACAGGCCTTCTTGAGGTAAGGAAGAGGAACTCATTGGAGAGCACCACAGTTAAATGTCAGGATTTGTGAGTAGTTTTTCCTAATGCCGAACCACTACCTGTACACCTGTGGCTGCTTCACCAACACCAAAGCTAAAGGCAAAGGATTAGGGAAGATAAATGATATTATGAACCTACAGTGTGCTGGGTACCATGAAGCTAGATGTTCAAACTATGTGATTTTATTCTTATGGCAATCCTGAAAGGTAGGTGTTTTCGTCCACATTTTAAAGAGAGGGCTGCACCTCAGGGAAGTTATGTTACCAGTCCAAAGTCAGACAGTGGCCAGTACAGGTCTATCAGAATCCACCTTAGCCTGACACCCAAGGCACTGAGTAGTTCTGATGGTCCCTCTTAGTATGAACATCTCACCTCACTTTCCCTTCATGTGCTATATACCAGCCACCATGACCCTGTCATTCTCTCCTCTCCTGAGTCCATGGGTCTTTACTCACATCAGTAGTCAGGTGATAAGGCAGATAATTATTCATTTATGGGTTATTTCCCAAGCAGGACAGTGAGCGCCATCAAGGCAACAACTATATCCATTTTATACACCACTAATCCCAAGTCCTTCCCATAGGGCTTGATGCGTGGTAGCTATTCAACTCTATCTGCAGAGTGAATGAATGAATGAATGAATGAATTGTCACTTGTTCCCCAGACATTTCGGGAGGCCTAAACATGATCTTTCTGGAGATTAGCCTTAATCATGACCCTTAATCACACACATACATACACACACACACACACACACACACACATGCACACATGCACAAGATGCACAAGTGCACTAGCTTTATCACTTTTGCTAAGTTCTTGAAAAAGTAAGATTAGAAATCACTCAGCCTCAATAGCTAAAGCTTGGAAACAGCCCAAGTGCCCATCAACTGGAAACTGGATAAAGAGGATGTGGTTTCTTTTTATAAAATGGAATTCTACTCAGACATAAAGAATGAGAAACTAGAGACATTTATAGCTTAAATGGGTGCATATTGAGGCCATACTCTTAAGTGAAATAAATAGGACACATGTGTAAATACGGAATAGTTTCTCTAGTGTGAGAAACTGAAAGTGTAAATAAGGACTAAAACGATTAAAATGAATAACTGATACTGTGAAATAGAAAGAAAAAGTCCAAAGGGGTAGGGGAAAGGAAAGAAGGGAAAGGAAAAATTAAGAGAAAAGGTAAAAAATGAAAACAAAGTCTTTGTAAATAGGGAAGGGTAGAGGGGGTGAAGGGTGCACAGGTAATGGGGAAAAATTAAGAACCAAGATACATCATACACAGGTACAAGCACCCAATGATAAATGTAAACATGTTGTATACCTAAAATGTACCAATAAAAGAATTTAAACAAAGAAAAAACAAAAAAAGAAAGAAATTATTCAGCCTCTTCAGATTATAGTACACCTCTGTGAGAAAACTGGTGGTCACCTTCTTCCTGAACCCTGCACAACTCATTTCTAAATGGTACTGCCACTTTAGTTTATTAGCCATTTGCCACCCAAGTGACCCGATGAAAGAATCCACACAAAGCCAAAGAAAAATGCGATCATTTCTATAAAGCCTTTGGGCAGGGGTGGGTTAGTACAACTCTGCAGAACCTGAAGAGCTTTTACATAAAGTTCCCACTGCCCTGGTTACACAGACAGGAAAATTTACCCATTCTCTCATCTAACACCTGCAGTGCAGACATAAAAACAGCATCATATTGGAACCCTTCCCTCCCGGGCATCTGCTGTCAGGACTGTGCTCAACTCTTAGTGCTTATGGCACTGAAGCCCAGCAGCATTAGCTGATTTTTTATACTAACATCAGCTAGGATGTAAGAGCTAAGGCTTGGAGTGAGGCAAAGTTGAGTTCAAACCATGGCTCCATCACTTACTACGTCCACGTGGCCTGAAGTTTTCTCATCCAGGGTACTGATGAGATGCACTCAAACCACTCACAAGAGCTCACCAGGGAGCCCTGTCTTCTACTATCTGCTGTCCCAGGCGGAGGGTGAGGTCCTCGAAGGAGGAGCTGTGTCTGAGTACTCAGCACAGATCCTGGCATCAGCAGGGCTTCAGGGCATGCTTGTGACAAGGACACCGACCTTGGAGGCTGCATCTACAGAACACTCAGCTTCCAGCAGCTGCTCCCTTGCTTAGCAGCCCCTCTCCTCCCAGGCTGCAGTTCAGGAGTAGGGGGGTGGGTATGCTAAGACAATCCTGAGGGCAGTGCTATGGCAGATGAAGAGATGAGGACAGCCTCAGTCATTCCCTTCACCACCACCAGTTTCCAGTCATCTTGAATTAATCTTGCTTTCTTTTCAGCCCCCTGTACAGACCCAGAATCTAAGGTGCTCTCACTATCTTTCAGTCTCTGTCTCTGTATCTGTCTGTCCACCTGTCTATTTCTCTCTCTCTCTCTCTCTCTCTCTCACACACACACACACACACACACACACACACAAAGGGGAAATTCTTATTGCCTCAAACTTTCTAACTGAGTGAGTTCTGGGTTTCTGAGACAGGGTCTCACTCTGTAGTTCAGGCTGGTCTTGAACTCACTATGTAGCCCAGGCTGACCCCAAACTTGCAGCAATCCTCCTGCCTCAGCCTCCTAAGTGCTGGGATTACACGCATGCCCCACCACACCCGGCATTAGTGAAGTCTGGGAGAAATCCTAGAATCTCTCTAGAGTTGACAAAAGCAGTAGCCCTCTTCCCTGGAAGTAGTATTTCCATTTTTCAATAAAGGTCTGTGAACTGTCACTTTAAAACAGACGCCAATAATAGGGCAAATCCCTCTTTGTGAGGATCTAAGTTAAAATCCTCCTTTAAAAGAAACCAATTGTGAAGAAATTTGCCTCCTAATCCATTCATAAATCAGGCTTTCAAGTCTTAGAATAATTTCCCCATAATTCATGATAATCATTCCATTCTCGTAGCATGAATCATCTGTTTAATGGAAAACTTTCACCACAACGGGCAAGAGCCACTGGATCTTGCTTTAAAAATCTCCAGAGCTCAGAAGGTTTTCTATGATTGACAGAAAAGTTACTGCATTTTTATCAGGCACTTTAAATATTACTCATGCAATCAAAGCTCTTTTCCTAACTCAACTTACACAGTTTTCAAACATGTATTATGGTTGACCTTATTAAATATTCTTCTGTAGCATCACTTACACGCACTGTCACACAAAAGTACAGCCCCAGAACTTCTGGCAGCACTGGGAAAAACCAAATCTTTAAGAACTATCCCAGAGGAAATGGCCACAGCTCTGTCCATGGCATTGGCTCCCGACCAGTGCCACAAGAGGCAGGATGAGTTCCCAGGGGTGTCCTCTCATCAAGGTGAGTGTGCAGACAAGCACAGACACAGACACAGGTTTCCTGCATGCTAATTGAGCAGCTCATCAAAATCTCTCCAAAAATACTCTCCCCCAGGTCTCCAAAGACAATATTTTTAACAAGGTCCAGCATGTCACAGGGGAAACAGGACAATTTTGACATTCTGAAAACAGAAAACATGGAATTATCTCATAATCTAGAATCTGTAAGCCAAAAAGTAATATAAGTACCATTTACTCAACACTCACCACCAGGCACTGTGCTGCATAGTGTGAAAATATAAGCTCTCCTTTAACCCTTATAACAACCCTAGGAGATAGGTGTTACTGTCTCCACTTTTCAGATGAGAGAGATGTTAATAAACTTGTCCATGCCTGGGGCAGAGCCAGGTGGTAGCAGGGTCTGTTAAGACTCCTAAATCTGTTTCCTAAATCTTTTTACCAAACCTGCCCAAAAGGTCCACATTCCAGCCCCCACAGTACCTCTACTGTGCCGTGTGGTGTGTACTGACCCACAAAAGTACAGCCCCAGAACTTCCGGCAGCACCGGGAAAAACCAAATCCTCAAGAACTGTCCCAGAGGGAATTGCCACGGCTCTGTGCATGGCATTGGCTCCCAATGAGTTCTGATGAAGGGAGTTAATGCCACTTGACACTGACTAACTGCTTATCAAAAGCAGCTTAGGTCCTGTGAGTGGACAGGTCATTGAGTAATGCAAAGACAGAAATGTTTAGTTAGAAACAGGTGGGGAAGGAGAGTCCATCACAGGCCTCTGATGTGAAAATCAGAGATCAGAAGGAAGAGAGGACAGCTCCAAGGAAAGATGAGAGGAAGGAAGGTAGATACTTCAGCTAAGCGTGGACCAACAAACAAGAAAAAAATCAGACCAAGCAAATGAGAAGAATAGCAAATGATTGTGGTTGCAATTTTCAAACACCAAATCTTAGATTGCTTAAATTGCTGAACCAGAGAGGAGGGAGAAAAGTGTGCTGGGGGGGGGGGGAGATAGAGAGATGGAAGGAGAGGGAAGGAGTGGGAAAGAAAGGGAGAAGGAGAGACGACAACTGGGTCAAGTGGCAATGATTTTGTGCTTCCAGTATTCTTGTTTGTTTTGTTTGTCCCCTTATTCATCCGTTCTAAATTAAAATAGGTGGAATAAAATCCCCTGGCTTGGGCCAGGGATTTAGCTCAGTGGTTTCACCATCTTCATTGCAAGTGCAAGGTTCCAAGTTCGATCCCCAGTACCAAAAAAAAAAAAAAATTCCCCTGGCTTACACTTGCCCTATCTCCTCACAGACTTCAGGGGACGAGAGTGTGCCTGGTGCTCTGTTTGCCTCCATGTACAGCTTCCTGCCTGAGTGAACCCTCTGCCTTTGCTATTCAGAGTGAAATGCTGACAATCACCAGATGAAAACAACTGGAATAAAATGTATGATCCATAACAGGAGCCTTGGCATCTCCTGGACCCCCTCAACCCTGTAACAGTCCGTAATATGCACATTCACCACTACTGTCAGACAGAGGAAGCAGCCCCATGAGCAAAACATTACTGTATACGAAAGAAAATAAAGCTGAGATGTATAGACATCAAGCCATTAGGTATCTCTAGGGCAGCCTCAGGATGTTGTGGGTCAAGATGAGACAGATAGATGACAATTTCTCTTAAGAAGTTTATAGCTTAATGGAAAAAATATAAACAACAACACTCAACACATGCCCCAGGAACATTAACTGAGATAACAGGCACAAGAAGGAAATAAACTATGAAAAGCGACCTATTAGAGCCATAACCACCCTATGTCAGGTTCCTTATAGCTCCTGTTCTTGTAATAAATTATAGAAATGGTCCCTGAAAGTATATTCTTGTAACTCCTATTCTCATCTGTCCATACTCCTTCATGCTGTCCCAGATCAACCACACATCTGAACAAAGCAGTTTGGAGATCACCCTATACATCCTCTCTTCTTCCATAATGCAAGTGTTGGTTTTCCCTAATTACGAAGACCTGGGCCAAGCTCATGGGATGCTCACATAAGGAGCAATCCTTGCCCTTAAAGTCAGAGAACCCACTGCCATGGCACCAGGAAAAGGCTGTAACCAAAGAGAAAGCAAAGAAGGCCGGAATTCACCCCTACTTAGGCAACTGCATCCCGAACATCAGTTCCCAAGCCTGCCACCTTAGGCTTACCCTACCCCAACCACTGTCCAGAGACAGTTGCACTATCACATAATTTTAGCTGAGATTAACACTTGATCCTAGAAGACACAACAGCCCAGAAAAGGCCAACCAAATTCTCCCTCAAACATCTGTACCCTATAGTCACAGAGATTGTGAATAGCTAACGATGGAGTTTTGGGCCAGAAAATGTTGGCCACAGGTGGGGAAATTCTTTTCAGACAAAATATTCTAATGAACAAGCAGAGAAACCCAGTTCGCTTAATGAAGTGGAAGGATAAACCTACTAAGTGAGTAAAAGAAGGGGAAAGAGGATTATGTTACAATTTAAGGGAAATTTACATCTGGGTAGTACCACAGAGGAGGGAGGCAGTGGACCCTGAGAGGGAACAACAGGCACAAACAGCCTCATCTGGGAGTCTTAAGGGACCTATGGGATGAGAGAGCACTAACCATGTAGAGATGGCAGAGGATGACCCAGGAAGGGGGAACATCATGTGCAAATGCTCTGTGCAACCCCAGACAAAGCCACCAAGGCTGGACAGCTATGCACATGGGGCAGATACACAGCATGCCACACAGTTTCAGGGCTTCATGAACAGTTAGAAACACACCCTGGCCCAGGGTAAGGATCCTGCCATAATGCTCCCCTTCCTCCTAGGAAGTTTCTAGGGCTGGCCTTCATCTGGGGCTGCTGTCCTTGCTCCCTCCCTCTTTGTCCTCCCACAAGCCTCTGTCCCCACTGCTTCTGCTTCTCCACTTGTGCCTCTCTTCATGGCTGCACACAGAAGTATGTGCTCCAGAGGATCATGTGGTCTTCTCCTTGATTAACCTTGCTATATCTTGTGCAAACAACCTGGTACCTGCTTAGTGTCATTCTGCACAGAGCAGTGAGGTCTTGCAGCAAGAAGCAGCTGGACAAGTATATTCCATACTTTTGTGTTGGAGGAATGACCTAGGTGTGCTCTGTATGAGACTTACATGTACAGGCTTAACTCTTTCTGTCCCATCCAGCCTGGTCCTCAGATGGTGCCAGAGGTTTGGGCACCTGGTAAGATGGTATCAGCTGAGCTGATAAGTTGGCAAAGCTGAGCCCACAAGGGTAAAACAACATGAGACCCACGAGGGCTGTTCCAGATGACCAAAGCAACACCCCTTGATTGGTGGACATCTCAGGAGCAGCCAGCTGCATCAGACTTTTCCAGGGACACTTGTTCACACACTCATACCCAAGTCATGAGTGAAGGGAACAGGTGAATGATTCATGGCCTCCACTATCCTCCTCTCTGTCCTTACCTAGTCTCCATCCCAGGCTGTCATATTCATTCATTTCCTCTGAAGCATCTTCCCAGAGTCTACTCCAAATATGGCTCTGTAATAGACCTAGAGATAGGTCCTCCAAAGGAGAATTCAGATAAGCCAATCCCCCTGAACAACGTCCACACAAGGGAAGGAGGAACTGAGGAAACAGCAAAATAGGCAACACTCCCAAATAGATATGGGGTACCACGTACTGACTGGGGGCACTGTGTCAGTTTCTTAGAGCTGCAGACCACTTGTCTTAGCTTTGGCTGCCAGAACAGAGTGCTATAGACTGAAACAACAAGCATTCATTTTTCACAGTTCTGGAGACTGGAAATCTGAAACCAAGGTGCTGGCCAATTCAGCTCCCCAGTGAGGGTTTTCTTGTGTCCTCACATGGCCAAGAGACAGAGGAAACAAGTTCTTTGGGGTGTCTTCTTAGCAAGGCACTCATCCCATCATGAGGGACCATCTCTCATGACATCATCTAAAGCTAGTGTGCCCCTAAAAGTCCCACCCCCAAATATCACAATGTAGGTTAGGGCTTCAACACATGACTCAGGGTGAGAGAGGAATACAATTCACTCCTTAGCAACCACCATTCTCATTTGACTTCCTAGGGCACCATAAGTACCCCACTCAACACTGTATCTAGCCATGTAAATGCCCTGTTGTCTGCTTGTTCTTGTGGCAATTGATGCAAAGGGCCTCAGGTGAAGAGCAAGTACAATTTTGCTTCCAGATCCCTACTTGCATCTCAGCACATGCAGGACCAGCCTATCCTGCACCCTCTCCTACCCTGCTTCCTCCTACTGAGCAGAAATGTGACTTGAAACTGAACTTTTTCCCCTCCAGGGGTATGAAAGTGCAAGAGATGTGATTAATCGCTGACCTGGTCATCATGCCACGATCCGACAGTCACATGCTGACCAAGTCCAATGATTTTCCACCTCTTAATCACGTCCCTGCCAGATTTAAAATGCAATGAACATCAATGAGAACAAATGTTAATAAGGCTCTAACAGCCATTGGGTGTCAAGAGGTGAGGAATAAACCTTGCATATTTTGACTGAAAGGGAGTCAAAGAGGAAATAACTGGGATAGTAAATAGAAATCTTTTATTCAACAGCAGCAGCTTCCCTGAAAGGCAGCTGCTCCAATCAGTGACACTCTCTCATTAAAGGATGAGCCACACAGTGTCTCATGGCAACAGAAACACCCAGCTCTATGACATGTATCTTTCATGGCATTTAGCTAATGTGGCAATGTCACTATCAAATTTACATCAGACCTCAATGGAAGAGAAGGTCCTTTTCTGACACACGTAGTCATCAGAGTTTAGCTTGGTGAGATTTCTCCAAGAAAACACTGGGCTTGGGAAACATTCTATCAAATGCCCCATCTAAGCAGCAGTAGCCAAGTCAATACATTTATCAAGTGTCTCCACTTCTCTATGGTCTTGGAACATCCTTCCAGTGGACACACTTCTGGTCCGTGGAAGAGTCATACCTGATTTGCCTAGCTGAGACCAAAGGCCAACCAAGGCTGTGTTGTTGTCACTGCTGATCATAGTCTGGGTCCAGGACACAGTTCGGCTCTGGCCATTTTCTGGGCTTTCTATGCCTTCAAACTTTACCCTCTCCAGGGTATCAAATGTTCTGAAATACCCAGTCCGTGTTGCACATTTCCTGATTAAAGAGACATGCTTTGTGCTTTACAATAAATAGTATAGTAACTATTATGAGTAGAACCAGAGAGACCTGGATTCGAGATTGACCTCTTTCAACACTGGCTATGAAACCTGGGACACATTACATATCCTAAGCCTCACCGTACTCCACTGTAAAGGGGGAGGCCAGCACTTGTCCTGGACAGCTAGTGTGACCATTAAATAAAGTAGTATATGAAAAGCATTCTGCAGAGTGTTATGGGAAGCACACTGTCGATGCTAGCAATTTATAAATGGTTTTATAAAAGCTCATTTTTTTGCTCCATTATAATAATCAAAGTAGTGGGGTAATAAGTGAGTCTCAGGGAATCCTATGGAGTGGTTTGCTGGGAGCAGCCATCCCTTTAGGTAATGGGATTTGACCTGAACTTATAAACAACCTTCTACTATAAATACAAATGAGGAGCCCAGGACAGCAGGGTTACTTATAACTCCCAAGAAGGTGAATCATGGGCAACCTCTCAGGAAAAAGGAAATCAGCTCACCTCAATCCACACCCCAAATGTCCACACTCAGGCTTTTTCCTCTTACTATAAATTACTATCTTGGCTGAAAGAATAAGGATGATGATGATAGGTGAAAATTTTGTAAATGCTTGTTGCATGCCAAGCACCAAACATTATTCGTCTATTTTAGCCCTAACAACAACCTATGAAGAAGGGATGGTTTCTAGCTTCAGTCAAAATCAATACTATCCAATAGATATACTTTACAAGTCACTTGTATCATGACCACAAGTATCAACTATGTATGGAATTTAGATTTTGTAGTCATCACACTAAAAAGGAGAAACAAACAGGTAAAATGAATTTAAATATTTTATTTAATCCAATATATCAAAGTATCATTTTAATATGCCATCAGGATTTTAAAATATAAATGATCGTTATACCAAGGCTCCTGAATCTGGTATGTATGTTATAGTCACAGCCCGTCTCCTCTCAGACCAACCTTACTTCGAGGGTTCAGTAGCCACAAGTGTCTGGTACTGGATTAGGAAGTTTTTTTAAAGAATGAGAAAACAAAAGGATCCTGGCCAAGGCCCCACAGGGACTCAGACAGTATCCATCCCAGGCTGAGCATCTTACTACTCCACTCTCCAGCTTCTCATTTGTTGAATCTTTTAAATTCCGTCCGCACTCTGTAGACTCCGCCTCCCCCAAGTAATAGAGGCTTCTTCCTTCATTCTAAGGTTGGAGGCATACCTGTCCTGCATGCTGAGAGAAAGCACAAAAAGACAACTCCTACCTAACTTTTAAAGAAAAGATCCTGACAAGGCACCACCATTGAAACTTGCTTAAAAAAAAAAAAAGAACCCTGGAGTAAGAAATAGCTAAAAAGGAGACAAGCACTTTTTAAACAGCATCCAATTGATGGGTGGTTTCAAAACTGTCCCAAAAAAGTCCAATTCTGTGTCAGAAATTCAGAAATTGCGGAAAGGGTAAAGAGTGTTACAGATAATGACTGAGTAAGGATTCCAGTGTAAACTATCAGAAAGTGACAATGCTAACCACAGACAAATGCAAAATAAAAGAGAAGGTAATGCACCAGTGGGAACAGGTAAATAAATATTTAACTGGAGACAGAGCAGGAAATAGATCAGCACCAGGCAAAGATAGCCAGGAGTAAGCAGCCACACACTGGCCTCATCTCACTTCATGCAGTCTTGTTGTCTCCTCAAGCACAAGGAAATGATCAGGGATAGAAACTTTTTGCAGCTACAGTTTGTGGTATAATGGTACAGTGGTAACCAACTTGCTGCTAATTTTACTGTGAGTAAAGGTGCATCCAAGCATCAAGATGGCTTGAAAGACTTCGTGAGAGTAACACAATCAACAGAGAATTTCCAGGTGGGAATAGAACTTAAAGAAGGTGAAAACTCTCAAGCATGGACAGCGTTGGCCTAAGCACAGGGCCTAAGCTTACTAACCCAGGCTCCCCGTAGATAAAAGCAGATTCTATGCCCCACCCCACTGACAACCTCTAGGGTCTCTGTATAATAGTGCATGACAGAAATATCTACCCAGTACTCACAGGAGCTGGGGGAAAGTCCAGATCCAGGCCCATCACAAGTCCTCCAGGCTATCCAGACACACACAGGTAAGGGTCCAGAATGACTGCACCTGGCTGGCAAGTATCATGTCCCACTTGCTCCATGCAACACACCAGGCTCATTGCCATAGAGACATAAAAACCCTGAGCTCAGGGTATTCTCCAGTCATCTTCTCTATCACTCCAACCCTGGGCCTCTGTCCTTTCAGGGTCACTTCTCACTCTTGCTCAGGGGACAGTTACCAGCAAGAGCTCAGGACACAGCAGGCCTGGCTCTGACTCTTACTAGCAATGTGACCTCAAGTGAGTTATTTAACTGCTCTGAGCCCTAATTTCTTCATTTTAAACAGAGAATTATTCATTTATTTTACAAAAAGTTATTGTTCCCATATTATTCTACTTTCTGGGAATAACAGTGAAGAAAATCCCTGCCTCACGAACTTTAATTCTAGTTGCAAGACGAAGGTGCCCAATGCACAGTCAGCCCATACAAGCAAATATAATGACTGTACCTAAGCCATAGGGCTATTGGGAAGATTAAATAATATGTGCAATGCAGACTGTATGCGCTAAATGTTATCTCTTGTTATTACAAATGATAACAATGCTAATATCTAATCCTTTCAGCTACACCTGAGCCTGGGCTAGGTTCCAAAAGTCCAATTTGGCTGGAAGCCAGGGTAGAATAAAAGCACAAAAGAGGCTCCATTCTTCATATCCTAATGTCTTTCTGAATTACTGGGACTCATGCCACAAAGATAAGAGCCCCAGACAGTCTTTATTTAGCAAACTCAACAGTCCCACCAAGCCCAGGTATGCACAGAAAGGTGGGCCTGAGACACAGGGCTCTCCACTAGCCAGGAGAGTGCCAGCTTCCTGCCTGGCTACATCTAATAAAACACCTGTCTCCAAAGATCTCAGGCACTAGCAGGGAAAGAGCCTCAGAGACACTCCAACAGGCTGGGGCCTAACACACCCTCATGGGACTCGAGAAACATCAGGGGGGCCATTTTCAATCACTGGCATGGATACATGGCCTTCCATTCACATCCCAGGGAGTCTTAGGGCTCTGCAGTGACAGAGATGACGACTACAGTGATGACAGGAGTGCTTACCATACCACTGCTGAGTGTGAACCACGTGTGCAGTGCTTGCCTGGCACCACCTCCCTTAGTGTTCCTTAACCCTATAATAAAGCACTCTTTTCTTTTAATCTCCATTTTACAGATAAGGAAAGTGAGACTAAGCAACTTGTCCAAGAATGTACAAGGACACACTGGGCAGGCAACCAAGTTCCAAAAGCCAGGTTCCAAACTGGTGCACTAATCCACCTTACCCACAGGCTACCCCTGGAAGGAAGGCAAAGAGACTGGGGACTCCAACCACCTATGCCTACCTCATTGGCAGCAGTTAATATTTGACCTATTTTCTGTGAATGGATTCTGTATCAGATTTCCTTTTGGTGAAAAGAAAGATACACAGCTAATCTTTTAAAATAATTGGAGTAAATGATGGCCAGTATCAAAAGACAGCTTATATTCCAAGCTTTAAAAAAAAAAAAAATCATGAAGCAAAACACACACATCCAACAGTAGAAGAGAGGAAGTGTGGTAATCAGTTCACATAAAGGAATTCAAAAGAGCAATGGGAAAGAACTAATGAATTGATTTTGTATCAAATTCAAAAATAATCAAAAAATTTTCTGGTAAGAAGAGTTAGGTTAGTCTTGGTAGGGAAGGACTGCTGGGCAGAGCATGGGGGGCCTCTAGGGAACTGGCAATGTTTTCAATCTTAATCTGTGTGTGGTTATGGAGGAGAACTTAGAAGTAAACACTGAGCCATGGACTTAAGATATGTACACTTTTCTATATGTTTATTATACCTCAGCAAAAATGCAAAATAAAAACTCAAGAATATCTCAATCAATTATTTGATCCAGGTGTCTAGCTTTCCTTTGTTTGTTTTGGTACCAGGGATCAAACTCAGGACATTGCCCTTGCAAGGCAGGCATGGTACCACTGAGCTAAATCCCCAGCCCCCAGGTGTCTAGTTTTAGGTAAGAATGAGCCCAGATTCTTTTAAGAAAGAGCACAATGGTCTACCTTGGTTGTAAGAAATAATAATAAAAATAATTATAATAAGATTCTCAAACCCCCAAAGAAAAATTCAGCAACAACAATAAAATGCTCAAGCCATGGAATCAGCTCACAGAAGCTTTGTGTTCCAGGTCTGCACAGGCTAGGTATGACCTCCAGCCACCCTGAGCCCACCCTGCTGAGGAGATCCACAGTTGATTCTCAAAAGATATGTCTGCAGAGAACAAAGCCCACGCCTGCCGCTTCAAAGGTGCTCAGAACATTGCCTTTCTCTATACCTAGAAGCATTAGGCCTTTTAAGAAGGCACCACAAGAAACTCAAAAGCAATCTCAAAAGCACTGAATGCAATAAAACTGTCTCTGGCCATCTTAACAACCAAGTACATGAGGGAAAATGGGCATAAATGACAAAAGGAAGCCCACCAGGCTCTCGCTCCACAGTGGACCACTGCAGGCACACTTGCCTCTAATTATTTCCAGGTCTGGGAGCAAGCTGAGCTTAAAATAAAAGACCAGAGACCTACCCAGTTACAGCCCCAGCAAGCAACCAGAGCCCTGGGTATTTCCGGTCCCAGGAAGAAGGCAGCACTGAAGCCCTCGGGTCACTCACAACCATCTCCCAGCAGCCATCATTCGCTACCTCTTCTTCCCACACTAGGCCATTTATTAAAAGTGAAGCTGGCTTGCCAAGGATCACAGGCTGCACGTGCTCAGCTTTGCTTGCTGTCATTGTGAGTGGTTTTTATGCAAGAGGCAGAGGGAGTAATGAGAGTCACTTGGTTTGATCATAATCACACTCTTGATTTGAACTGCAGTTCAGCAATTACAAGGTCCTCAGCCAATAGAGCTCCCCAGGGTTTGAGGGAGGTGGACTTTTAAAAAGGAAATTAGACGCACCATATGAGTAGGTTTCACTCCTAAACTTCTTGTGCGGGAACCCTTGACACAAAAAGCCTCTTCCTGTACTGAGGAAAGCAAAAAGAGCCTTATGGGGAAAGTGACTCCTAGATCCAACCTATTTTCAGCCTCTTATTTTCCTTTCATTATCAGGTTCTTTTAAATACTGCTGTGTAGTGAATTGCTATACGCTGTCCCCATCTTTCTGGTGCATCTCTGTATAGAAGTGCAAAAAACAATTAGGAAGTCAAAAAGCAAGACATTATCAGCTGTTAAGCATGGGGTGATCTGTACACTGTTTGCTTGTGCTAAAGAATCTCAGCAGTGTGAGCTCACGCTTCCCAAACACGTGACAGAGAGACCAGCTTTGAGGTTCCCAAGGCCTGGGTTCTCCTTGCTCCACAAAAGGGTAAACATAATTATTTGTGAGTTTCACAATGAGAGGGGAAGAAATGACAGACAATAGACAAGCCCTATCTCAAATGTGTTTTCAATTTCTCTGCCCAATGACAATAATTAACTCTATCAGTACCTCAACATGAGGAGCGGTAGGCTTTGAGCACTAGTTTGGCCTCACCCAGTTTTACAGGCCCAAGACAAGCTTGTGGGGTACTGGGGGGACCTCCTCTGGGATACAGGGCTCAGTTCCCAGGCAGGATCTCATTGGGCAAGGCCAGCAGGCACCCATGAGGACTGTCATGGTTCAGGTCTAGATGTCTCCCCAAAGCCACATGTGGACATAGGTGGGGCTTTTTCAGAGGTGGCTGAATCTGTAATGTATGATGCTGGGATTAAGGGTGGGTGATTACTAAATGAGTACACTGATTGGTTTGGCACTGCCCTAATCCTGGTAGCCTAGATGCAATATAAGGGACAGAAAAAGGGTTGTCATGTCCCTTGCTTGCTTTGCTACCTTCTGCCTGCCATGAAATGTTGTCTGCCATGCCACCCTGTCCTGGAGCTAGTGGATTATGGACTGAAACCTCTACAAACTGTGAAATAAATAAGCTTTTCCTTGCGGGTATTGGGTATTTTGTCACAGCAATGAGAGGAAAGTAGCTAAGACAAGGAGGGAACATTCAGGGGTGGGGACTCAGATCTCCAAGCCCCACCTCTCCAAAAGTTCACAGTTCCTTCCTTCTAGCCTTCTCATCTATTTCAGCAAGTTATACTTAAAGTTAACTTAACTTTAACAAAAACAAATATTGTAATGTGTAACATCTTAACCTCCAAGTATCAAGGAACAATTTGTTCTTGTTAGTTTTTAAAAATTCTTTTTACAAGGAACATGTATTACTTGTGGAATAATAAATTAAGTTTTTGGAACAAGCCAAGACATAAACAATTAAATAAGCTGGGACAGATTAATCGTGGGAGGGGGGCTACTACTTATGCTCATGCATGACCACCAGCTGTAGTGGAATTCAGGGTTCTCTTAAAATATGTTAAGAAACTGCCTGACACTGTTAACAATGGCCAGATTCCAAAGTCAACAAATTAACCAAATCAGTGCTGAAAGTAAGCCCCTGTCCTAAAGAGAAATCAGACAGTTTAAAAAGAAATCAGGTAAAAAAAAAAAACCAAAAAAAAAACAAAGAAAAAGAAATCAGGCAAAACTGAGAATCAGGAGAGAGAACTGCAGAAATACAATGCAATCACCTTTTCTCTTACATTCCTAAGCTTTGTTCTCCATCAGAATTCCCACTGGAAGTAGATTTAGCCTGTGATAGTCACAGAGGGAAGCCTGAGTTCTTGGGGATCTGCACTTGGAGGGAGATAAGAGAGAAGTGGCACTGGAGGTACAAGTAGAACAGTCACAGCCACATCAGTCTCATAAAATGCAGATGGAGGCCTTGTTGCTGACAACAAACCACCTCAGAGTTTGAGCTAAGTGGTAATAATCTGTCTCATGCATAGATGGGTACACTGCCTGAAGGGAAAAAGTAATGAACCCAAAGGGTCTCCAAGTGTATGGGGTTGGAATCTCCATCAGAGCCAGAAAGGAGCCTAAGATGCCACCAATAGCCACAGTCCGATGGTTTCTGAGCAAATCATCCAAACTGGGTTGCGTGATCATAGGTGAGCACGTCTGACACCAGGTAGCCCTTCCCCTTGGCCACAGCTGGCCATGTTAGCACTCCACGCCTGAGGCAAAGCTGTGTTTTAAAACTAGCTGGCAAGATGATCACTAGAAGTAATTTGATATCTCCTTGGGGAGTTTGAGTGAAGCCTGAAGAACAAATTAGAAGCTAGTGAAAGTAAAAAAAGAGCAAGAACACAGGCAGAAAAGTAGGAGAGAGGCAAACTGTTAGCCTCTGAGATGTTCATGGAGACAGATCCCCAAGGCAAATCACTGCTGTGTCCTGAACCATGTGCTGGGGTTCCGTGGGCTTGACTGGTGGCAAGCCATGGCTGTTGTACCCCTGGGGTTGTTTCCAAAGCTCTGCAGCTCTGTAGGATATCCTGACTTTCTGCAGGAGCCCAAGCAAGCCTCTGCCCCCAGCAGCCTGGAGACCCAAAAACCTTTCCCATCACCATCAACCTCACAGGCACATGTACAAGACTGGAGAGATGTTGTGCACATGGGGACTTGCAAGAAGGACTTGCCAACCCACCCACACCCTAGGGCTGATAATATCAGGATCATGTTCTAAAGTCCCTAGAATGAAAAGCTACTGCAGCATTTCATCACAACAAAGACTAATCATTTGAAAAGAATTTATCATAATGAATCTATTTCAATCTCCTTGAAACACAAGAAAGATCAAACATACAAAGATTTATCTTTATTGCAAAAAAAGATCCTGAGTAATATCCAAATACACTTCTAAGCCATCCTGTGGCTTTAACAAAAAGGAAGGTTTAATGTTAAAATAAAAGACCACTCAAGTGACAAGGTCTCTTCCTACTCCCCACTACCTCACAAGCAAGCTGAACATGCTTCTAAGTAGCACCCATTGCTGACCAGAGGGATTAGGGTACTACTCAAAAAATCACACAAGACAAGCCAATGATTTCAAACTTTAATCGCTTCTCTGGCTTAATAGCCATAAATCATATACTAAATCAGCATCTGATGTGAATGTGAAATTTT
The DNA here is from genome assembly GCF_000247695.1 of Heterocephalus glaber. The sequence goes on along the minus strand of NW_004624733.1, from coordinate 9,669,344 downwards.
CCTTGGACGAACCAAGGCTTGCCTGGCAGAGCTGCTGCATAAGTCATCAGCCAAGGCTTGATGACAACAGAAGCTGTGGGGTTAGTGGGATTTAAGACTGTCTTTTCTCTCTAATGTCCAAATAAACTCATCCCTCAGGTAATTCAGAATTTAGTGGTGGATCAATTCATGAGCCCCAATGGTGATAGCACTAAAACCAATTCCTCTGCCAACTGAATCATCAAACTAAATATTGCCACTTTAACACTTAGTGGGCAAGAATTAGAATGTCACAGAAGAGCTTTCCAAGCATTCATCATTCTCCTTTTTATCCTCTAAGATACTCATGCAGCAACTGCCTAAGATCCACACCAAATAAGCTCACTCAACCAACAGCCCTAGCAGAGCAAAGGTGTTACCCACGCTCCAGGTGTAACACACACACTCTCCACCAGAAGGAGTCACGAAGGGCACAGAGGTGAGGGGAGAGAGGACAGGGAATGAAGGACGGCACAGATTAAACAACACCAAAGCTAAAAACAGATGTAACTCACTTGAAAACTCATTCACAAAACTGCTTCACTGGCATTGTGATAGCTTCTGGGTGCACTTTTCCAAGCAACGTGAGAAATACAGCAGGTGACGAAACAGTCTGTGTGTTTCAAATGTGTGAATGTGAGTGAGCTTCTGAAGGAATGTGGGGTTTAGAAAGAGGGATCTGGCAAGGAGAGGTTAACAGCACTGCCCAGTGGGAAAGCAGCTTGACATGTTCACCTTAATTAAAGCTTGTGATGTGGCTAGAGCTCCAAAGTCGGGTTAGCTGGGCTACAACTAGTCAATTATAAAACAAGCAAAGCCTCTCTTTCTATAACCTGCCTAGAGACATCCTCTGAGCAGCTCTCCTGATTCCCACTTTGGCCTGCCACTCCCACCCAGTACTTTGGGCCCTAGAAGCAGTAGTTACATTGTGGTCATTGAGATTAGGAGGTCCCTGGGTTCAGTGCCACTTGCTGTGAGTTCCTGGGTCAGTCACTTAAGAGCTAAGCCTCCTTCTCCCATCTGTAAAATGGAAATGTGAGAACTTAAGTCTAAGATCCACTGTGAAGCTTTGGTTTAGTAGAAACATGCCAAAATGTTAAAATCCCAGTACAATTGCCTAGCACATGGTAGAACAAGACAAATAACAGCTCCAACCTTTTCTTCCTGCCTCACCTTCTGGCATACCCAGCACTCAGTTTCCAGTGTGATACAATCAACTAATGTCTCTGATACTGCCAGTGGCTAATTGGCAGGCTGTGCTTCAACTACCATTCCTCTCCAAGAAGAAGGGATAGAAACAGGCTTGCAGAGAGCCTTTGGCAGCTCTCTGACCTCCTCACTGCATGAATACAGGTAAGTGTCTAACTAACCTGTGTGAAATGCTAGGTGTGCAGGATGGTCCAGTCAGGGTGACTTTACCCTTTCCTCTGGCCAGTTAACATGCTATCCCAGAGCTAGGAAAGTAGCTTAGTAGTAGAGCACTTGCTTTGAATGTGCAAGGCCCTGGGTTCAATCCCCACACCACACACACAAAAAAGATGCAGCCCCAGAACCTGAGATAACCAAGGCACTCTAAGAATGAAGAAAACAGTCTTGAGCCCAATGGGAGTACCCACTAATTGAGATAGGAATGGCATGATGGCAGAGTGTGTGCTACAGTTAACCATGATGAGCCCTGGAGGCCCAGACCATCCTCAGCACCAATAGGTACCGTGACAGGCCTCCCAAGGCTGTGGCCTGGGAAAGTCGACCAGTAACTCCCCCTCAAGACATCCATTCATACAGCCCTTGAGGTCTACTCTACCTTTACCCCCTGAGGAATACCGGGTCATTAGACATTTTAAACAGAGCACCTGAAACTCAAAACTGGCTCCCTCTCCATCAGTCAAACCAAGACCACTCTTTTGCTGCTATCCCCACAGCCGGCACTTCAGAGGCCCAACCCAGCTCAAGGCCACATTTTCCAGGGCTACTTTCTGAGTTGTTGGCTGACACAAGCCACATGGGCTCTGTTCCTGGCACAAGGGCTATGCCAAGGGGCTGTCAGCCTAGCAGGGATGTTTGCCCAACAAGCTCCTCATAGGGAATCCACCTGGGCCTCTGGATACAGAGGCAGAGGGGCTCTGGCTCTTTGTAGTGGATACGAGGTCTCTGAGAATCCATAAATATTCACTTAGAATTGCCTCTGGCCTGTAACAGTTTTATAGTGTTATGGGTTGAATCTAGATTTCCCCCAAAAGCCTCATGAGCTCATAGTGGAGCTTTTCAAAGGTGGCTGGATCTAGGGTATATGAATATGGATTAAGGATGTGTGACAACTAATTTAGCCTGCTGATTGGTTTGGCATAGTTCTGGGTGTGCATAATGGGAAGACCCACCCTGGGTGTAGGTGGCACCAATCAGCAGACTTGTAGCCTGAATGGAATAAAAGGGAAAGGGAAGCTCACTGTTCTCTGCCTCCTGCCTACCCTGACATGGACTGTTTCTCCTCTCTGATGTTGCTCTGCCTTGCCACCTTGCCTTGGAGCCAGCCAACTGTAGAATGAAACCTCTACAAACTGTAAGCTAAAATAAACTTCTCCTCTTGTGATGTACGGGTGTCAGGTATTTTGTTCCAGCACTAAGACAGTCAGGTTACACCCTCCCCCTGCCCTTGAACTCAAACCATGCTGCAGCAGCCTAAAGCAGACTCACATGGATTTGAATCCAGCTTCTACCACTTGCCAGGTGTGCCATACCAGGCAACTAACTCAACTGAGAAAGGTAATAATTGTTATAGACCGTATTAGCTTCCTGTGGCAGCCATCACAAATAACCAGAGAACTGGTGGCTTAAATTTACTTTTTCTCAACTTTCTTGAGGCCAGAAGTCCAAACCAAAGTGTCCAGCAAGGCTGGACAAGTGTCCTCTAAAGACTATAGGAAACAATTATTTCAGCTTCTGGTGGCACCCAGTACTCCTTAGGTGTGATACTGTAACTCCAATCTCTGCCTATGTATTCAAATGGCCATTCCCTCTTTGTTTCTGAGTGTCACATCGCCATTTTCCATTTCATAAGGACCCAGCATTTGATTTCTGGCTCTCTCTACATGATTTCATCTCAGATTTCTTAATTACATCCACAAAGACTCTCTTTCTAAATAAGGTCATGTTCACAAGTAGCAGGAGCTAGGACTTGGACGTAACTATCATGGGATTGGGGATAGGGAACACAGCTCAACCCTGTAGCACGATTACATGGGGTTATTCAGACTAAAAGTAAAAAATGCTACAGGATGCTTTTCACAGCATCAGGCACATGGTAAACAACAAATATTACATACTGCTATTATCATACTCACCATCTCTACCTCTTTTTCTAGGAATCCTTCTTGACATCCCATCCCCCAAAGAAGTTGAGATAATTCAGACTCTCTATAGTCTAATCTCCTTGAGTGAGAGCCATGTGTGCTGGTTTCTACTTCCTAAGTGTCTCTAGAGTGTAGAGATGGTAGAGATGGCAATGCCAGGGGCTCCTGCATCAGACAGACCCATGCTTGGAAACTGGCTTTACTACTTTGTAAGGATGTGACCTTGGACACTGGAATCAATGTTGAGGCCTCACCATTATCATCAAGGAACAGGAATATTACCAGCTTTCTTGGAATGTTATGAATGTCTCAGACAATCTCAGAATAATACAATGTTCAGCCCCAAAACACAGACTGTGTAAGGTTCCTAAATGGAATAAAACTCAATAATAGGAAAACAATCAACTGGTTTAAAAAAATAGTTAAAAAAACTAACAAGACATCTCACCAAGGAGGACATACAAATGGCAGATAAGCAAATGGAAAGATATCCATATCATATGTCATTAAATTTGGATTATGTAAATTAAAACACCAATGAGATATGACCACACATGTATTAGAACAGCCAAAATCCAGAACAGTGACAACACCAAATACTGGTAAAGACATGGAGTGCCAGGGACTCTTATTCATTGCTGGTGGAATTACAAAATAGCACAGCCACTGACAGTTTGGTAGTTTCTTTCAAAACTAAATATACTTTTTTTTTGGTACCGGGGATCGAACTAGTGTCCTTGTGCTTGCGCAGCAGGCGGTGAAACCACTGAGCTAAATCCCCAGCCCTACTTTTATCATATCATCTACCAGTTTCCTTCCTTGTTATTTTCTTCAAGGAATAGAAAATGTATATCCACACAAAATAGCTCTCAAATATTTACAACAGCTTTATTCATAATTTTCAAACCTTGAAAGTGAACAAAGTCTTTTAGTACATGAGTGGATAAATTGTGGTAGCTCCAAAGTAAAATTATTAAGCACTAAAAAGAAATGAGCTATCAAGTCATGAAAAAATGTGGAGGAAACTTAACTGCATGTGAATCTAAGCAAAAGAAGCCAATCAGAAAATGCTACATACCATGTCATTCTAACTATACAGCATTCTAAAAAAAGTCAAAACTACAGAGATAAGAACATGTACAGTGGGTTGGGGGAAAACAGGAATGAACTGGCAGAACACGGGATTTATTTTTAGATGAGTGAAACTACTTGGTATGATAAGATAATGATAGCTAAATGCTGTTATACATTCATCCAAACTCATAAAATGCACAACACCAATGGAAAGTATAGTAAACTATGCACTTTGAGTGGTAATGATATGTCAATGTAGGTTCATCGGTTGTTTAAAAAAAAAAAAAAAAAAAAAAGTACCACTCTAGTGGGAAGTGTTGACAGGGGCAGAGCTGTGCATTTGTAGAACAGCAGGTATATGGAAAAATCTCTCAATTAGTTTAAACTGCTTTATAAATAGTCTACTAAAAATAAGTGGTAGTCTATAAATAGTTTGTGACCCCTGCTTTTGAGAATGATAAGCAAATGAGACTCAGTATTCTCACAATGATGGGCAAAATTCACAGAGAAGAAGAGACAGTGCTGAGAATAGGATTCAAGTCTTCTACTCACACATCAGCCCACTGATCTATGTTCTTCCTAGTCCACCCAAGAGCAATTAAAAGTGTGCTTAAAGGAAGAACCAGGGATAATTACACCAAAACTATTTGTCAGCACAAAGAAAATCTAGTATTTACAATATAAAATCCAATTAACAACTATGAATAGTCTGTTCACACCCACAACAAGTATTTATTAAGTTCCTACTATGTGTCAGGCTTCTGCAAGGCAGTAGGGACCTGACAGAAAGCAAAGCAGACCTGACTTCTCATGGAGCCCACAGCCCAGTGGGAGAGTTTCATCTTCTTGTGACAGCACGCTGCTAAGTGCTACCAGCACACAAATGACACGGCCACATGGCACACAAAGAAACACCATCAAATACTGAGGCCCTTTCAGATACTGAGCCAAGTTCTTCCTGTGCTCTCTGATGCCACCTCTGGGGGTAAAGGGCATAGGGAAAACTGCTGTTGAACTCACAACAGACTGCACAGCAAAATCAAGGTCACAAACTACTCTTAAATAAGTAATGCCACTTTTCCTGATATGCAGCCAAATATCCAGGGTAAGGATTTATGATCATAGATGACCTGTGCTCTAGACTGCACACAGTGTGGTAGTATTGAAGGTCTGCTCCGTGGCACATGTGCTCCTCTCATGTTCCAGCCCTACATGGATTGGGACCCAGCTTCCATCTGGATGCAGCACTCACACATCACACTGAACTCGCAGCTTTCAGTACCTCTGCCAGGACTACAAATTCTGTTCTGCAAACCCCATGTCTGCTCAGCAACATCTTTAAAACAGTCAAAATTAATCTTAGACAAACATTTAAGACAGAAAGAAAATCTATCTGTAGGACCTGCCAACACCTTCAGCTTTGACACTGATGGGAAAGGGGCTGCAGGAGAAAGGATCCACCACAGACCAACTGCTTGTCGTCATGAACAGCACTATGCACAAGTTGGCATAATTTAAGCAGGCAAATTTAAGCAAGAAAATAGGACAACTTCAGCAAATACCTAAGCCTCATTCCAAAAACCAGTCAAGACAGTGTGTAAGAAATACAAATAAAGCACACTGGCACACACTTCCTGGGAGGTGGTTTCATCACAGACTTACAAATAAACCAAATAAACAGAGTTCCAAGTATATCAGCCCTCTTGAAAATAGTATAGAAGCATCTCCAATTCTTCACAAGCTCTAGAGCCACACAGGACTGTAAGAAGGACCATGACCTTTCTAAAATTCCAAGAAAACTTTTCCCAGGTCCTGTCTGTCCAAAACATATATGCCCTCTCTTCTGGTTGGCACTGCCTGCCTTTGTAGATCCCAAACCATTACATCCACCATCTAATCCTGCTCTAATTTAAGTTTCAGGTACCACAGTGAATCTCTCCAACCTTGAACCCTTCACCAAGGCTCACGGTATGAATGCTGAGGATAGCCAGAAGCAGGAGCAAACCCTGATAATTCGGATTTAGTATGAGTGACTCTGACACATGATAAGTAACCCCAAATCTGGTGGTGATCATTAAGAGCCACTGCTTCCTGGCTAACACTGTGCACAGCTTGTGTAGAGTGCCTCAGCACCATAGCAAGCCCGTTTCACAGATTTGGAGCCACAGAGCTGCAAGAGATAAATAGAGATGGTAAGCCAAGTCTTTGAGATGCCAAAACTCTTAAGAAATGAATGGAAATCTAGTCCTTATGGCAGGAATGTAGAAGAAAAACCAGTTCGTCACATCATCTTGGGCTTCATGCTGCTTAGTTATGATGCTCTAATTGCCAAGAGCAGGTTAATTCTTGTAGTTTGAATGGGGACTTACAGGTTTCAGGCTTGATGGGATTTAGTGAGGAAAATCCCAGCCTAAAAATGATACCAACAATTTCTGGGGTGTGAGGAGTCACCTCCACACACAGTGACACCACTGCTCTGTCCTCTGCCCGCCAGTGCACTACTGTCTGCCCAGGTCCATGAATGAGGCATCTCTGTATCATCCCACTGCATGCAGTTTTGCATCCTCCTTGCTCTCATATAAAAATCTCAATGCCTTTGTCCTCTGTCCCCTATTAATTAGAAAGGACCTTTTTTCCTCTTCTCTCTACAAGGGATTCTGCAACCTGAAGGTACTTGGGAATTTTCTACTTAATAAAAAGGGCAAAATACAAGACAAGTTGGCAGATAAAAATCCCCCATGGTATGGAACAAGGTCACAGAGAAGTCAGTGTGAGGAAATGACGCTTGCCTGGAAACTGTATGTATCTATGAGCAGATAAAGGACATTTGTTCCCATGGCTGTTAACGCAATGACCCCTGGGACCTGAACAGCCTCCCAGTCTAACTCATATATATTTTAATGAAAACTTGCAAATTAGATTAGCTTAATTTGACCACATCTGCCTTTTTAAACAAAGGAAATTGCCATTTTAATAGGAATACTGGCTATTTGTCTAAAGGAGAAAGGTCTTTGTGAGGTCTGCTTTGCCTGTTCTGTTTCCATTTTTTAAAAAGAGAAAAGGAGACAGTGGGGCATAGGGCAGGGGATCAGGCTTTGAAAAGCACACAGTGGTTCTCTTGGTGAGCACTATAAAGAGGCCGAGGCACATTCCGGGGACTCCCCACCTCCACAGATATTTTCAGTTTGCATAGACAACAGAGCTTCCTTCTGTGAGCTACACTGCCTGGCTCAATTTCCTTCAGGAAGTCTATGTTGAGTCCCTGCTGTGTGCCAAGCATGGCGTCAGGCCTGGGATTCAGCAACATCAAAGCATTTCCCAAAGGAGAGGTGCAGAAGAGAAGCCAGACTCACCAATGTGAACCAAGGCCAGAGGAAGGAGCCAGCTGGGGATGCGGATGAGTCCTTCAGGCCAAAGGAAAGCAGTTAAGAGTACAGGAGGAGGGTGTGGCTGGATGAGGCTGAAGCACCCCAATAGGAACCTCAACATGAAGGGCAACCAGTGATTTGGGCCACCTGAGGAAGAGCAGACTATCCTGAGGGAGAATGGAGATTTCCAGAAGGTTCTCTGGCTCCCAGGTCAGAAGTAGGTAACTGCTTTACAGCAATGATGGAACTAACTTCCTGACCTCAGAGTCACTCAGAGTGTCCATAGGGAACATTTGTGCCTTTCTCCCTTTTCCCCTCATGGTTAATTCCTCTTCTGCCGGTTCTGAATCCAGGTCCTTGATGTTTTTCTCCTGGGACTGGGTCCTTCAATCCTCCCCTCTCTGAGCATTCTCAGTCATCCCCAAAGGCCTCCCTTCCTCCACTCACTCATGCACACAGGGCCTTCTCTCTTGCTCTGCTGCCCCACAGAGGTCCTGACCTTGGCTGCCAAACTCCCCAAGTGAAGCCTTTGAGCCTGGCACCTCCTGCCCTCCATGGCTTTTCTTTTTTTACCTTTGTGGTTTTTCTTTCCTTAGCTCCCTTGAAGCTCCTCTTCAAAGCACCCACTGACCTCCCATTGGCCAGCCCTGGGACTCTTCTTGCTCTCTTCCTCATGGCTTCTCCCAGTCTTATCACTGCTCCATTCCTCCATCTTGAAACTCTTTTTCTTTACTCTAAAAAAATAATTCAACTCCATGCACATTTTCCACCTACCTTTCAAGTCATTCATACGCTGGCTCAGCTCTCTTTTCACACATGTAAACTGGCCTCTGGCTCCACTACCAGCCTCCTCTGCTCTTTGACACTTTCCTTTCCCTGGGACAGAATGACCCCAGCCCAGGGCTTTCCCACTGCTGCCATCCACAGCCCATAGGCATTCAACTACCCAGTGTGCAATTTCCACCCCATCTCAGATCTTTCAAACCCCAACACTCAAAACGACTGCTACCTAGTGTTGCTAATCCTGTCAAGAGCACTACTTAGATGAGTAGGATGCTGAGTCATACTTTACAACTTACCTCCTTTTCTTTTCATTCCTATAAACTATGGTCAAGTCTCAGCAAATTCCCTCAATGGTATCTTCTGCTAACTGGGATGACTCGTGGAATTACAGGGAAGCACGTAGGCTACAGAGAAAGATGACGGCCACTGGATTGCTCTGTGACTTTGGATAAGCTGCTTAATTATTATGCCTCAGTTTACCAGTCTATAAAACAGAAGGAGTACTGTTCTGGGGATTATAAATACTAGCACAAAATGTTTGACATAGTACCTAGCATTCAGTAAGAATTCAATGCACGAAAGCCACAAGAATCAATCCAATTGTCCTGGCCCATTCCTTCCTTTCCATTTCCTTTTACTTCTAGGCCCATGCTTGGGTTACTCCAATACATTATGACTTGTCTCCTCGCTCCAGCCTCTATTTAATTAAATGCACCCCACATACCACTTTCAGAATTACATTTCAAGGCTCTACTCTTACTGTATCACCCCCACATTACTGACAAGATAAAACCCCTCTCTTGGCATATAATGCCTTTCACTATATACACTTTGCTTCTGGCAAGTGGATTGACACAGCCCCAAGATCTAGCACTGCCTCATAACTTTGTGAAAACACACCCTGAGCCTAAAGTATCATCCTCTGCAGGCGCATCACAGAATCCTAGACAGTGACCAAGTAAGGATATTAGAATGTACACTGAAACAGATTGTTGTAGTTTACATCCACATGTCCCCCAAAGCTTCATGTGCTTAAAGGTGGGGCTCTTGGAAAATAACTGGATTGTGGGAGCTTAGACCTGACTAGCTGTTAGGAGCTGGCATCTGGTTAGAAGAGGCTGGTCACTGGGGAAGGGCCAGAAAGGATTTTTCTTTTCCTCTAGCTTTTCCCTTTATTCTCTCTCTGCATCCCAGCTGCCATGCTATGAGCAGCTTTTCCTCTGCGATGCCCCTCTGTCTTGAAGCCAGCTGACTATGGACTGAAACCTTTACAACTGTGAGCCAAAATAAGTTGTGGGTGTCCGGTATTGTGATGAGAAAAGTGACTAAGACACAGATCAACTGCATTAAAGGGTCCAGTTCTTCACCTCTCCCTGTATATTTCTTCACCACACCATCTTGTAGTGGCATGGTCACTTTATGCTCCTATGTGACTTGCTAACATATATTAACACAAAGAGAGGCTTGAAAAAAGCACCTAAGTATTTCAGATTCTGCTCTTGTGCCTCAGCCATTGCCATGAGAATATGCCTGAGCTGGCAGCTGGGAGATGAGCCACATGGAGCTATCCCAGCAGAGGCCATTCTACATCAGGTGACAGCTAGTGGATCCACAGATATGCCACAAAACCAGCCAGACCAGTCAACCCCCATTAACTACAGATATGAATGCTTGTTGTGGTATGTCAGTGACGTTCTGTGGTGGTTGATACATACAATAAATGACTCACAATAAATTACAGAGAGAAAGTCACAGACAGCTGAACAATGACACAGAACATGGCCTCAGCTCTATGTGTATGCTTGTATGAATGGTAGATAACACTACTGCAATTACAAATTAATAACTATTCATCTAATGCCTCCTAGCTTAGAAGACAATGTCCTTGAAAAACCTTATCTGCTCCCTTTATTACCATAGCTTTAAGCAACCAGCTCAAGGCCAGAAACATTATATATTCTAAATGAATACTATCAAATGAATAATATAAATGAGTGAATTTTCAAGTATATGGATGCATCCCAAGATCTATAGTTTCCATACCAAATTATTAAAAACTGGTTATCTCTAAATGCTTAAATAATGGACAGTTTATGTTTCAGATTTGTTTTTTAGTAAATAATGTTTTCTATTTTTCTGCAACATGGAAAAATAATATAATAAAATAATGAGTTATAGTAAATCCATCAAGGTAAAGATCCCTGGATGCAGGCAGGCTCCCTTGGTCAGCCAAATCCTAGGAAATACCTTCTCCAAATTCTCAGTCATTTCTTCTTGTATTATAATTTGCTTTTTATTGGCAAAAGTCTTGCCTCCATTAGTAGACTGTGAAACTCTTAATTACAGGAGTTTTGTCTTTAACCTTTGTATATACGATACTGTTCCACAGTAGGTAATGAGGAATTTTTTAAAAATTCATACATGAGCATACCCATTTCTCATAATTTAGGAAAGCACAAAGTGCTACAAGTAGTGACCTTATTGTATGTTTTTAAAAAGTGAGACCCAGTGAATTGTCTAGGTGCCCCAGGAGAAGAATTGTATCTCAGCACAAGGTTAGAATCAGACCTCAAATCTCCACTCTTCATCCAATGTTGTTGCCCAACCTCTCTTAGGGCCTTCTCCAGTTCTTGCTGCTGGTGGCCACAAGCACAGCCTTCCCAGGATAAACCCTCAGGGCATGTATCACATTCACTTTTGCTACTCAGTGCTTCAATGTGTGTTCACTGAGCTGAGCCAGGAGAGAGAGCCCACAGGAATAAGGTCAGCTTGGAGCCAGTTCTCCTTGTCTCTTCACTAGAGACAAGTGTTATAAAGTCAAATCTGGTCTTCAGATGATTTCTAGACCAGGGGGCACAGTAAAGTTCATAGGTCACAAAGCCTTTAATCTGAGGGGTCATGAATGGAACAATGAATGGGGCCCAGGACATCCCTCGAGCCTTAGAACTGTATGAAAAATACTTGTGGGCTATGTACGTGTTTTTCATAGAGAGGGCAAGTCTTTAATAAACTACTTAAGTGCAGTAACTAACCCAGCAAAGCTGAGATCCAATGAGATGAGGTAACTTCCCAATGGTGAACCTTGGTCAGCGAGCAGAGCCAGACCCAAACCCAGCCCTCCCTATTTTTTCACTAAGGTCTTCTCTTCCCGGGAAACTCTCCACCATGTAGCATGTTTATGACAATGACATGATCCCAGAATGGTGCATTTCTGTAACTTAGAAGGATGGTCAGATAGCTTTACAGCTCTATTGGATTTTGTTTTCTTCAGACCACAATATTTTGTAATGGTGAAATACTTCTGACGTGATTGGATCCATTCTTTTAATTCATTGGCAATCCATACAGATGTCAGGCATGCCAAAGTAATTTTCCTCAAAATGATATATCAGCCATACGAATACCAGTCATCTCATCTGATCTCTAGAATTAAAAGCACATTTCTCTTCAGAATAGAATAAAAATGCAGTCTTGACAAGCAGAATGCATTTTCTCTGCTCTGGGATGAGCTGTTCTCCATCACCAAGCAAAGTCGTGCACAGGATGAGCTATCCAAGCATGTGTATCTTCCCCACATCTCATCAATACCAAACCTAGCACTGGTGACTCATTCCCAACTGACCATGTTTAATAACTAAAACAATCACTCATCTACCTTCCAAACTGCAGCCACTGCTACACTGTGTGTGCACTGGAACAAAGGAGAACACAGGGCTATAGGGAGGGAAAGGGATTGGTGGTGCAGAAATAATGTTCCTGCAATGCAGATTGTAAGAGATACAAGTCAAACTCCTGCAAGGCCTTAGAGCTGCATTTTGGGGAGGTGAGAAGCTCACCCAGATTTTAGAAGAAGGCCTTGGAGGCCAGGCAGTGTGCCCCTGAGAGGGTAGTTTGTGAAACTGTGTGACACTAAAGGTATAGTGGAGACCCTAGAAGATTGGAGGAAGCCTAGAATGTGGATTACCCAAGGAAAGCAGCAAAGAGTGAACAAAGCCAGCCCAAGAGAGTAGCCCTGAGAGCTGCAACCACATGCAAAGCTGTAGGGCCAGAGCCACCCAAACCCTTTGGAGTTCATATCATGCCACAGACTGCCTCAGATGCTGGACATAGAACTATATAACTTAAGGTTTTCCCTACTGGATTTTGGACTTGCTTTGGTCTCATTCCTTCCTATCTTCCTATTTGTACCTTTTGGAATGGTAATGTTTATCTCATGCCACTGTATGTTGGAAGTGTTTAACTTTCATTTCATCTGTACAGGTGCTCCCAGCTAAGAGTTTGCCTTAAATCTCAGAGGAGACTTTAGACTTAGACTTTTCACCAATGCTGAAACTGTGAGTGTGGCAGAACCTTTCCCCAGAGGAGTGTGGCTGGGCCTCTCTCAAAGGATTATGGTAGAGGGAGGACCCTTCTCAAAATCAAGAAAGACAACATGGCACCTAAGTTTCTAGATATGCATGTGTGGTTCTAGCACTGTTCTATAACATAGATTGTACCAAATCAGGCTGAAATATGCTGGTGTACTAACATTTATGAGAGACAAAGGCACAAAAATTATTTAAAAGGCAAAACCTCAACAGGTTCAGGGCTCAGGCTTTTGGGAATTAACCCACCAAGCCTTAAGCTGGCACAAACAAAATACTGCTTCCTGGAAAAAGCCTTGATGTCCTCTCTCTGAGAATCTTGCTACATTAGGACTTTGGCAACCCTTAGAGATGGACTAAATACCTTTTGAAAAGGATGCACATGAGCCTTTGGGGGGCCAAGGGTAGAATGTTATGCCTTGTATCTACCTGTCCCCCCAAAGCCTTATGCAGTCATGGTTAGGGCTTTGGAGGTGGGTGGATCTAGTGTGCATGAGGCTGGGATTAAGGATGTGATGTTGGGATTGATTAGCAGTTTGATACTAGGATTAAGGCTGCCCACCCAAGGTATGAGTGCTACCCACCCTAAGCACAGGTAGCCTGGACAGAATATAAGATACAGAAATAGAGCTGCTATTGTTGCTTGCCTGCTGCTAGCCATTTACTTCTTTGCTTCTTTGCTGTTTGCTGCCTTCTGCCTGCCATGAACTGTTTCTCCTCTGCCATGCCACCCTGCCTTGGACCCAGCCAACTATGAACTGAAACCTCTACAAACTGTGAGCTACAATGAACCTTTCCTCCTCTAACTTTGTCTCAGCAGTGAGAAAAGTAACTAAGATAGCACTTATTCCCAAAGAAAAGTCTAGATAGGAATAGTTAATAAATATCACACACTTAGTTTTCTCCTAAAAGATCTCAACTGCCCCTACACTAACAGGAAGCTACATGTTAGTGACATCCATTCATAACTCTGAATATTTCCCAAAATAAGCCACATTTCTCCATAGCTAGTGATACTCCTTAATTTGTGCAGTTTTGTCAGGTACTACTTCAATGGAGACTTTTGAGATCCAATACTGAGAAGGAGGAAAAGCTTTCAAATATCAAGTCCCAGATGCCAAATTGGATTTGGGGTTTCTCACTGCAACTGGGCCAGCTCTGTCCCTCAAAATTTCTCCACCAAAATGCCTGGAGTACTTCTTAATGAAAAGAAACACAGAAAATACTTCCCGCTGGTGTAAAGGTATCTCAAAAGAATTTATTCAACTAGCATGGTATTACTCAAAGTGTGATACCTATACTAATGAAGATTTTAAGGAATGCAATAGATTTTTAAAAAATGATTTATGTTAGTGTGCACCACACTTGTGGCTTCAAGGGCACTATTACTTAAGACTAAGTTGGTGGGAAAGGGGAGTTAATTTAAAGAGAAACATTTTCAAAAATAAATTCAAGTGCCTGATGTTTCAGAATGAAGACAGCAGTATTCACAAGTTTGGGAAATGTGACTTGACATGAAATGGGAGACCCACAATTGCCGCATCTGCAGCTACAATATGAACACACGTAACATCTACATTGTAATGGGGGGCAGCTAACATTCTCTAGGCACCCACTCTGCTTTAGGAGGCTCTCATGTACCACCTCATTTAATTTTCATAACAACCCTACAAGGCAGAACTCGGTCTCTTCATTTTATAGTCAGGAGAGAAATACAAACATTATGTAGTCATCTAAGGTAACACACTTATTAATCCTGTGTATATTGAGTGAATCATCTGATCTCCAAATGCAGCCGGACCAATTCATCCAAAGCTGGGTCCTTCAGTGGTCAGTTATCCCCTTCTGGCAGCAGATTGAGAATGTATTGTAACAATAAGAATTTTCTCTGCCTGGAGCCTCACACTACAAATATAGTGAATTCTTCAAAACACTTTCACATCCATTAACGTCTACCTATGGTATAAGCTTCATTTGACAAATGAAGAAAACAGGGCCCAGAGATATTGAGCAAATTGTCCCAATAAGAGAAACAGGCAGAATCAGAACTGAGATTTCTAGATTCTCGGTCTAGAAGCTCAAAGCACTACTCTGCAATTCTT
Source organism: Heterocephalus glaber (assembly GCF_000247695.1). Next base: position 9,654,285 of record NW_004624733.1, on the reverse strand, counting down.
TTACTATGTGAGGTCAAAGATCCAAGGAGTTTCTTCAGAAAATGGGGTTCAAGGAAGCTACACAGATAGCTTCAGACCTTTTAGAACAGCAGCAGCATCACATCTAGTAAGGGCCTGTTGACTCCTGGGAGGGCTTGAAGCTGCATTAAGAAGTGAAGAGGTTCAAGAATTAAAGGGAGCCATGCTCACCCTTCTCTGTGTTGGAATATCACCACAAGGCACATGTGCTGATGCCTGTGGTTACAAAATGCTTGCTGCCATCTCTTGGAGATTCACATCTGAGCTATACATATGGCTATAGTTATCTATCTACTCTTAGCTTCCCTCCTTTTCCATCCAGCCCTAAGGGAAGTCAAGTTTATTCTCTGACCTTTTACTTACAAATATGTCTTCCTTTTTCTTGCCAACACTGGGTCAAATTGTGTATTCTCTCCATCCATCTACTTCTAAGCTTTACCAGTTGCCCATACAGGCTCTGAAGAGAGACTCCCTTAGATCATTTCTAGTACCCAAACTTGGCTAAATTACTTTCCTTCTTTGATATTCTGTTTCTCCTCCATAAAGTGAGACTAGTAATAACAGCTACCACTCAGGGCTATGATGGGTCCAATTAAGTTCACCCTTGCGAATCCTTTCACCTAACTTTCTTATAGATCCTTCAAAGTTCAGCTCAGACATCACTTGCTCCAGGAAGCCTTCTTGGTTATACCTACCCTCCTGCCCACAGAGGCTGGTATTACACTCTAGATGCTGACTAAATATGTATCAAGTGCCATTTGATGAGACTTTCCCAAAGGAAAGAGAATCATCAGAATCTAAAAGAAGGAAAATAAACTACCAGAATGGCAATGGCAGAATCTCTCTTGCTTTAGCATAGAGAGCCTGCCCAGGATCCTCTCTCAGCACCAGCTCACAGCATACAGGTGGCTGCCCATATTGCCAATGTATAAGCCTATTCCACCCCCGAAAAGACTTTCAGGGAGTCTGGCTTGCATGCCTGCCATTTCTGGGCATGTGCAACCTTAGTGAGGCACCCTTGTTAGCTGATGGGTTGCAACAAGCTGGCACTATGACAGTAACTTGTGCCTTTAAAATAATTGGTGCCTAGAGACTGTTTGGTGCAAGATAAAGCAGCTGAGGCAGGTTCCCATCAGCCCAGGAGATGGGCCAGAGAAACCTGAACTGCAATCCGTGCTCTGTTCCCCTAGGAAAAGCAGAATTTAATGTGATTGTATCTGGCATTAAGCAATGTATCTGGCCTTGGGTCATTAACTTATATGGATCACAAAAATACAGTAACAAATCTGAGATATTTGCTTAATTTATCTCCCTGCCCCAATCCCTCCAAGCAGTTACTGATAGGATATGCAGAACACATTCTTCTCTCAGGAAGACAGAAACAAATCTTTGGGGGAATTATGGAAGCAAATAAAGCAGGAGTCACCCAGAGACCACAGCTAAACAAATACTCAACAAATCTAATTGAATACCTAATTTGAAAATTTGGCAGATTAACAGGGTTTTATGGCGATTTTATGGATAATATTTCCATAATTTCTTCCTAGTTAACTGATCGATAAAATCTAATACTGTGGCACTTGTTTATTTCTGAAAATCAATGATCTGTATGAAAATTACTTTATGAAGGATTCCAAGTCCACCAATCTGTGATAACCTGCGGTCCACAGATGGGGTAGAGAAACCAACCCAATAGGTATAATATGCATTAAGCCATTTGGATTTTCCAAAAACCTCACAATGCAGGGAGCTAGAGAAAACTGAAAGGGCCAGAAATTTTAGCCAAATAAATCAGATGGAGGATAACCATCTGCAAGCCAATGACACCATCTTAAAGGGTGAACAATGAAAGACAGAGACAATGCATATCACTTGAGAGATATTCACTTGACATTTACATTTTAGTCAGCCTTTATTCTTCCTGAAGGTTCTATTTTTCTGAGTCATGTCAGCCCATGAAGGGTGAAAAGCAATGCCAGAAAAGGTTTGAAATATGCCGAACATGGGGACATCAAGGAAAGACTATAAAATGTAACCATGAATGATGACTAATTCTGAGGACTAAACATGGTATGTAGCAAGCTTTTGTAAGCATGATCTAACTTAATTCTAGCATACTTCCCAGGGACATCCAGGGCCCTTACTGCTAGCTGCTGGGCTATTTTTCCTCTTCACAGTTTTTAACCACTTTACTGAGGTTTGATTAACATACAAAAAACTGTAGATATTTTAATGTGTACATCTTAATAAGTCTAGAGTTAAACCAATCATTCCCTATTAATATATTGTCCTTTGAAGTATCAAAGAAGACCTGTGACCTTGACTCCACCAAAGAAAATAGTTATTCCCTGCAGAACTCTGCAAATGCTACCATTATTACCAAAGTCTCCAACCATGTGAGTAGGTGAATCTCAAGATCAGGCCTAGCCTGGGTGACCAGATCATGTACACTGTAAAGAGAGGACCCCTGGAACACCAGAAGAAAGTGCTGGGTAGTGATTAAAAGGCAACCTTTCCAATTTGTATATAAAACCCTGATGAAATGTAGATTTTTATTATGAAATTATTTTTAATAGAGAATAAAGAAACCACCAGGCTTGTAAACTCTGGGAGACTTTGACATCTTTTCTGACTCACCATCTCTTAGGTCAGTATTTTCTGAAAATCAACAGAACTACTTTTCAACGTCTCAATGTTTTCTGGCCCTGAAGCAGGTCTCATCCACTTACCTGCAAATAAGCTGACTCTTCTGTAAGGCCTGGTTTCCCCAGATGGGCTGTTGTCTCCCTGCCTTCTGGGGCAGCTAGCCCATCATCACAAGACTGGTCATGGGTCCCACAGTATCTAACCAGCTCAGCTGACCACAGGCCACACAGTGGAGGATGGTGTTGTTCCATGTACAGCCCCCACACAGGCCTATTCTTGATGCCTGTCCCTGCAGCCAGCAAACATACCTCACCAGCTGATCCAGAGCCTGAAGTTTCCCAGGACTTTGCTTAGGCGAAGGCCTTGTTACTATTGGAGCCTTCAGTGAGAAGGGGCTCAGACAAGAACTGCATGGGAAGAGTCACAAATGGACAAGGAGAGCACTAAAGACAGCCAGGAAGCTACACCGAGTCCCTATGCACTCCTGTGCCTGAGAGCTGTCTGCTCTTCCTCATCAACCCAGCCCAGCCAGAATAGCATACCTGCAAGACACACTACATTTCCTAGAAAAAGAGCCTTGGATTATAACATATTACTCCTGCTTTGAGGAATCAACAGGCAGAACTTTCAGCATAACTGGTCTTTGAAGTTTTAAAGAGAGCTGTGGCAGGCTGATCGCCATGGTGGCCTTCAGAATGGTCTTTGCAGGGCCCATAGCACACAGGACACTCAGAATGTTAGAGGACTCTTGAGAGGACTTAAGCTGGGTGTTGTATGGGCACATAACCAGGTACAGCCAGTCCAAAGAACAACTGGTGAGGAGGAGGGCATATGTGCATCAGAGAAAAGAGAAGGCCCGGCTCAACACATACAGGGAGGATCCTCCACAGCACTTTCGGACCTGCCCACAGAGCATCCACTGGAAGTTCTGCACCAGCCCAAGTCCTACCTTTGCTGAAGCCAGAGTCAGTGGACAGGTGGGAGGGCCAGTCTCCCAACAAAGGCTACACAGCACCCTTGAACCAACTCCAAATTAAAACTGGGGCTGAGAACCAGGGGCCCTGCCTGCAGGTTCCAGTAGATGGGACAACAGCAGACTTAGCACCAGGAGAGGTGGTCACCAGGTCCTACTTCATGGAAACACTTTAGCTGCAGGAAGAGTAATAGTCCTCAAGAACTTCCATGTATCTTCCCACTGTTTCAGCAGAGACAAGGATTAGTAGGATACAGGAGGATGGGGGGAAATGACAGCTAAGATAAGCTAATGTTTAACTGCTGGTCATATGCCAGCTTTATACACAGCACACTATTTAGTCTTCAGGATAACTCTACCCAGCAGATACTATTAACATTCTCATCTTGAAGCAGAGAAATGGAGTATCAGAGAGGTTATATAATTTACCAAAGGTCACACAGCTACCAGAGCACCAATAAAAGTCCGCTTATGTGAGCATATGTATGCAAACTCCCCACATACTTCTTTCTTCCCTGCCTCCCTGTGGGTCTCTGAACCTCTTTCTTGTAGGAGAAAGTTAAAGGAGTCTTCAACTCAAGAAAAGTTTCCATTCCATCTCAGATCTCAAGATGTGAGCCTCAGGTATCTTGGGGAAGAAAGGAGTACTTTGAAATGGCACATTTATTAGTGTTATCTCAGAGGCATTTCTATCTTCCTCCAAAGGAGGCACGAGAGGCCCCATCTGTTCATGAAGATTTCACCTTGAGCCCAGCGCTGAAAAGCCAGGGAAGACAGGTTACAAGTGCAAAGCTGTCGTGTCTTGGAGAAAATAGGTCCATTTATTTCAGTTCCCCTGAGTCAGAAAGGTTTTCATTTGTTTCAGTAGAAGCTGTTAAGTCTCTTGGAAAAGCTTTTAGGAAAATGCACAACCACTGTAGATGTTCTAGCTCATGTGAGATTAATGTACTTATGGGCATCAGAACAAAACAGACTTGCAAAGTGAATTTATGGAAGAAAGCATTTCACAGACTTGAATTTAGTCAGCAGTTTTAAATGTCACTTTTTATTGACAACCATCTGGAGTAGGAATGAGGTATTTTATGCTGGTTGGCCGAGATGATGGTTGGCCTGCATTATTTCATGTTGGACTATAATTAATTCTCTATTAGTAAGTATAAACAGAGGTGGAATCCACACCACATAGGACACCACAGTGTCACTGCTCGCTCCCAGAAACAGTCACAGGGGTCAGACCTTAACATATTCCCAGCCCCTATGAGAAAGAAGACACAACTGCAGCTAAGGCAGCATTGTGAACACTTTGGAATCACATTGAATTTCACCTGAACTGGGGGGAAATATCCAAACCAAACGGGAATTTTTCTGGAAATCTGAAAAATCAGCCAGTGTACTTCCAATACCACTGATTCAGCTCTAGACAACAGCTGTGGATCATATAGTGTAGGTGAGAGGCACCAACAAATCACCTGGGGGTTCTCATCACTGAGATACAGCCACATGGATGAGGACCCTGTTAGAATACTGATGAGCAGCAGCACAGAGCTGTGGAGGACCCCACAGATTCTGAAAATGACAGGCTCATCTCGTGGATGATAATGGCCAAGCCCAAGGTGTGCCTCAGGTTACAAGGCTTGAAGACTTCAGAGCTGGCGCCACCTCACTCTTCCCCGGGCTTCCTTTCCTCCCCGCTTCCTCTTTACTCTGTTTAACACATATGCTGCCACCTTAGTCTGCCACAGATGGTCTAGTCCATGAGGTCTGGCATGTTCAAGGAACAGCAAGGGAGCAAGCATGGCTGGAACAGAGTGAGAAGGGGACCAGCTGGGAGAAAGAACAAGAGCCCCAATCATGACCAGGCCCTGGGGGACAGTGTGAGGGCTTTGGCTCTTCCTCAGGAGAAATGGGGAGCTATGGCAAGGTTCTGAGCAAAGGAGTGATGTGCTCCTGCATGTTTGTTTTTTGTTTTGTTTTTTAGTACCAGGGATCGAACTCGGGTCCTTGTGCTTGCAAAGCAGGTGGAGGAACCACTGAGCTAAATCCCCAGCCCTGCTCCTGCATGTTTTATAAGAACCAATTTGCCTGGTGTGCTGAGCATATAAAGAGGTGGAGAAGCCATAAAGAAGCCAACAGACCTGTTGGAAGATCTGCACTAGCCAGGATGACAGAACTTCACTGGAGCCAGAATGGGCTCAAGAGAGTTGGTGAACATGTCACTAGGCATACTTATACTCAGAACTCGGGTCCTGGAGAGCCAAATTCAAATGCCATGAGAGGCCAAACTCACAACTTTAAAAATAAAGCAGATCAGGTGCAAACAAAAGGTGCACAGCAAAGGTGCAGCTACTCCCAGCAACTACCATGTGTCTTTATAGGGACAGTGGGCCAATTGTCCCATGTGTGAGGAGCATTGCAGAGAAACAGGAAATTCACAGATACAAGTTTGTGTATTTTCTAATTTTTAATGTTAACAACAGATGCAAAATATACTTTTCAATGTACTGTGTAGGCCAAACAAAACACATCTGCAAGCCAGATTGAACCTATGGGCTTGTCACCGCTGCTGTTCCTGTACTGATCATCTTATTAGTCACTGAAAACCTGGCCTGCTAACATATGAAGAATTACACACTATCAGCACTACCCACAAAATTATACTTCTAGGTCTTGTGATTTTTATCTTCAAGAACACTCCACTGCTCACTCGATTCTGGACGCCAAGGCAGTAAACATTTCTAAGAGAAGCCAGCAGACTGAGTTCCTTCTGGGTGATACAGTTAATATTTAACAATTAAGAAAATAAAGATAACACAATTATATCAAAGACACAGGGAAGTTTTGGTCAACCATGGTGCTGGAAAATTTCCTCAGAACCTACACCTAAGACAAGCCTGATACAAAGGGAAGGATGTGGCAATCAAAAGTTCTGCTGAGGGCCGGCTGAGCTCAGTGGTTTTGCCGCCTGCTGCGCAAGCACAAGGACCAGAGTTTGATCCCCGGTACCAAAAAAAAAAAAAATTCTGCTGAACTGGTAAAGGCTGATGTCTAAATTCGTCACTGTTTAGGTCAAGAAAGAGAAATCAACCTGAAATGATTTTGCAAGCATCCAAGGGAAGGAACGGGGACATCCCCTCATCAACTCATGTAATTACTGACAACTCAAATAATGAGCTCATCTTACCCTCATAAATCAGCTGAACTTCAAGTTATTCAGTCACTGGTGGCAGAGAGTCCAAGGTGCAATTCCTGAGTCAAGGGCCAGAGGTGGGAGGTGGAAGACAAGGATGGTGGCCCTTTCTCCCAAGGGTCCTGCTGGGGGAAGCCCAGGGCCCAGCATCAACTGAAAACACCTGCCCTCCAGCCACACCCCTCTAAACAAGCCATGCAGCAGCCCTGATTCCCACTGGCCAAGGCAGACTCTTTGGATATCATCTTCCCAGGTCACTCTGGGGGTCCAGATTGAGATGGACCAAGAGGCCAAGACCACTAACAAAATCCACGCAGGAGAGGGCAAGAAAAAGAGAAAGTTTGTTCATTTCTTTCCCAATTGAGCCAAATATTTAAATTCTTTACTGGCAATCAGAAAAGAAAGCAAGAGCCAAAGTGCCATGCTGTGGATCACATGTGTAGCCCTGTCATGAAGCTGGGAACCCAAACCCAGGAAGCTGAACCATCCCACAGGCTTCCTGCAATGGCCACGTCCCCAGCTCTACCCTCTAATCAGGCCCACCATCTGAAAAGAAAGAGAAAATAGAAGGGTTTGTGGCCAGGCTGTGACCTGATTCTGTCACCCCTCAACCCTGTGTCCCCAGGGAAGCTGCTGCTGTCCAGACTCTCGTCACAGCCTGACTGAGAGGAGGTCTTCAGTGCAGAGAAGGTGAGATGAGAAGACACACACTTCCCACTTGGGGAAACAAAATTCTACAGAGTAGACTCACCAGACAGATGCTTGCAGCCCAGGGCCCAGGCAGGCTGACAAAGGCAGCCTGGCACCAGGACAGTCACACTTAGTGACATGTGAAGGTGGTGTCCGCACCTGGTACTCAATGGTGGTACCAAACCCTGTGGATGCCAGAGTCACCCAAAGGGAAATATCAATGCTAGGACTGAGATGTGTGTCAATGAGTAAGCATCCCAACAGGAGCAGACCCTCGCCCTTGACACTGAAGGCAACGGACTACGGGGGGCTTGAGGCAGAACACCACGCTCAGGCAGCTTTACCTTGTCAATACCTAATGGCTTAGTGACTCAACCACTGGGTGCCAGAGGGCTGTGACCACCAGGAGAAAGCCCACTGGATCCAAAGCTTCTGCCCTTCAACTCGGAAGGCTTCCAAAGAAGACTGATGAGAAGGGCCCTGTCTACCTGACAGGCACACACTTTTCTATTTAAGTCTCACAGTGACCTCAGAAAGAGGTTCTATAAATAAGTTTAGATAGATGCTGAGAGCACAAATCTGTTGTCAGATCCCAATTCTTCTACTTTCCTGGTGAGTGGGCTTGGGTCACTATGCCCTGGTGTTCACATCTGTAAAGTGGGAAGAATAACAGTACTTGTCTTACAGGATTTTTAAGAGAAATAAATGAAGTGCTTCAATAGTCTATGCATGAAGGTTAACTCTCAGTAGCTATTATACCAGTTTTATTTTGAGGACACTGATGCTCATAGAAGAAAAAAGTTTGCCTAAGGCCAAAAACCCAGTAAATGGCAGATGGGCCTTGAACTGAGCTCCTGCCTTTAGCCACCATGATATATTAATAATATTTTGGGATACTGCTAAAGTGTGGTTGAAATAAGCTCAAGGAGGATTAACAGCTTCATTATACCAGTACAATATATACTGGAGCAGGATATAATTTTATGGTGTGGAAAAGCAAATATAAGATCTCTATTTCAAATCTGTCACTGTCACTTTGAACCAGCTGCTATCTGAGGAGAATGAACAATTTTAGAGCAGTTGATCTTTTTTCTCTAGGAAAAGGTCACAACACTGTGATATTTTTACATAAAGCTACATTTCACAATTGGGGACAAACTTGGGAAGAGACAGGAGACAGAGAAAGGGAAGTGCTGAGAAGTTTAACCCAGAGGGCAGGATGTTATGTAAAAATTATACCTGCTCAGAACATGGGACATGAGGTTCTTGCAGTTACTAGCTGGGTATACCTGACAAGGGAAAATAGTGATTAGATTAGGAAACTAATAGTAGCATTAGATAGGTACCCAGGGCAGCCTACATCCCGGCTATGCCCACCCCGCCCCTCCCAAGGTTCCTGTAGAAAATATGATGAAAGCACTAAACACCACTTTCTTGAGGCCAGACCCCAACAGAAAACAGCAGTGATTCAGGCTGGACCACACAGACAGCTCCTATCTCCCAGGTTAATACAAAGGACCTCATTTTTCCAAGACACAAAGACTGGATCTCCAGTCTCTCCACTCTGTGTGACGGCACGTGTCACTCCCAGCTCAGAGAAAATGGAGTCAGAGAGCCAGAGAACATTGGAAACTTCTATCAGGTCTCATCACTCGAGGCTCACTGCTCCCCTAGTGCTTACGACATCCAAGTCCTGCTGCCAAGCCACAAGGCCCCACAGAGTCTGCGCCTGCTTGCCTCTCTCCTGACTTGCTGCTTCCAGCCACATGGGTCCCCATGCAGCAGCTGCCACAGGCCAACCTCTGAACCACCCATAAGTCTTTGCAGACGCTATTTCATCTTTCTGGGAGGTTATTTCACTCCAGTATGATTTATGTCCTTCATAGCACTTACCACTATCTGGAAATAGATGATTTATTTGTTTTCTGGCTTATTGTCTGTCAGTTTACTCTACTCCACCAAAAAGCCCTTGAGGACAAAGGCCCTAACTGTATAATTCAGTGCTGCATCCCCAGCACTCCCTAAGAATGATAGCAGGCAGAAGCTGCTAGGTTTCCCCTAACTCCACCATGAGTGATGGTGCGCATGACAACTGAATGCAACAGAGTGGATTGGGAGGGAAGACAGACACATGGACAGTTATGTGAGCTTCCTGTCACATGAGCTCACCATGATCCACGGCCCACTGATGCTAAAGAAGAGAGAAGAAATAAAGAATGAGAAACTAGAGACATTTACAGCTAAATGGATGCACATTGAGGCCATACTCTAAAGCAAAATAAATAGGACACATATATATAAATACTGAATAGTTTCTCTGGTATGAAAAACTAAGTGTAAATAAGGTTCAAATGATATAATTGATAATCTGAAATAGGAAGAAAAGGTCAAAAGGAGTAGGGGAAGTGGGAGGGGAAGGGGAAAGGAAAGAAGGGAAAGGAAAAAATGGAAACAAAGTCTCTGTAAATAGGGACTGATGGAGGGGGTGAAGGGAGGACAGAGAAATGAAAAAATAAGAACCAAGATACATCATGTACAGGCACAAGATCCCAACGATGAATGTAACTATATTTTATACCTAAAATGTACCAATAAACTTTATGAAAAAAAAAAGAAGTAGAGAGAAAAAGGCCACATCCCTATGTTGTGACCACTTTGCAAGCTCCATCTCTGGAATGCAATGCTTCCTAAATGCTCTTGGCCTTGAAACACATCACCCCTTTGCCTCCTTCTGAATGATAACAATCTTACCTTTGATCATAACCTGTCCTTCAGTAAAAATAAGGGGAACGGGGAAGGACCTTAAACTCCTATTCATGACCAGTACAGAAATAAGTTACTTATCCTCTATGGACCCCACTTATTTTGTACACTATGTAACTTTTTAAGGTCACTTGTACTTTAAATATTTTCAGAAATATTTTATGTCATGGCAAAGGATACCAGCCTTCACCAAGAACTGATTCCCCTGGAAAGCTGAGAAAGAAGTCAAAGAGAGAACGTGGGTTCCTGGCCAGACAGACTAGGGGCATTTCAGCTTGGTCTCTTACTAGCTGTGGGGCCTTGATCAATTTTCTTATCCTCTCTGAGCCTCAGCTTTCTCAACTGAAAACTAGGAGGACAATTCCACCTTCTCCATTGGGTGGATGAGAGGACAGACATGTATAATTTATATTCCATGAGGTCAGCCCATCTTCTTCCCAAACTTTTCCCCAAACACATACCTCAGAACACAGCCCTCTGGACACCTCAGGAGGAACTTCTGAGTCTGAGAGAATCTGGGACATTGCCAGCATCCCATTTAATCTTCAACCCAGCCCTCTCTCCATCCTGGAAATGTCAGACATACCCCCCAACCTCCCTATCCTCAATAAAGATCTTTCCATTCTTCATTAAAAGCTGAAGAAGGTAACACTAAAAGGGTATTGCAAACCCTGTTATGCCCTCTATAACCCCAGGCAGGTGGAATAAACAAAAGCCATGGCTTGAGAAAAGCCAGATACATGGCCAATGTGCTCATGGAGATGGAGGCTCCCATGGGACTGGCTGAAAGGAAATCTGAAGGACACAGTCTGCCTAGCAAGTCAGGACATAGGATCTAGAATCAGACAGCCTGGGCTCACAACCCAGATCTGCCACATGCTAGCTATGTCAGCCTCTGTTCTCATTCTGTGAAAGGGGATACTTATACCCAAGTCAGACTGTCAGTAAGGGCTAAATGAAATTAACCTTAGCAGCACTTTCACACACAGTAAAATCAAAGCATTTAGCAGATGATGAATATTCCATAGGAAAGAGACAAAAAGCAACTGCTACTCATTGAAGATTAGCTGTTGTGTTCACAATTACTAGGTTGGTTCAGTTAGTTTTATTTTGTTTCTTCATGCTTCTCTATTAGGTTAAAAAGATATACATACAAGAGCCGGGGATTTAGCTCAGTGGTTTCTCTGCCTGGTGCCCAAGCGCAAGGACCCGAGTTCAATCCCTGGTACTCAAAAAAAAAAAAAATATATATATATATATACATACAAATACTCCATTCAGTCATTGGACATCTATTAAGGACATGGTTCAGTACTAAGGGCTGAGCAAAACAGACATCTGGCCCTTGGGAAACTTATGGTTGAGTGGAAATTCAGTTTAGCTCAGTTTAGCATTTACCAAGTATGCCATATATTTCAAGTCAGGGCTAAGGACTGGTGAGGGAAAAGGGATGCCAAGGCAAGTCAATGTTCTCTGGAAATGGAGCCCATGAGCCACGCATGGTGCCATCACACAGCTAGCCTGGGCCCCAGCTGCTCCTGTATTCCATGAAAACTTAACTTCTACCCTCAGCTCTTCCAAAGCGCAAATCATCATATCACAGACTTTATTACCTTTTCAAGTCTGCCACTTTAGACCCTTATTATCATGCTCATGCTATTCAGTGTTCACAGGCACTTAATCAAGGTGCTCTGCTGGTTTATTGCATCTTCCAGCTGATATATTTTCCCTTATCTGGGAACTCCACCAGTGCACTTGTGAGTGTTTAAAAAGATCTTTTCCAGGTATCATTTCACTTGTTCCTAGTGATAATTAATTTTAAGAACTGATCAAGATGTTAGGGGAACCAGCCTTTGGGAATTGATGGCCACGTAGATTTATAACGACAACAGGACCTTTTTAAAGATGTTCCCAGCACATTGGCTGCAGAAAGAGGGGAAAGGGAGCTTGGTGATAACCACTCTGGTGGCTGCACGGATCATCGCTGCTGGATTTCATTATTAGTTCCATTATTCCGAACAAGTTCTGTTTTGTGCCCACTGGATAATTGGCCCAGAAGATATCTCTGAATTTTAATGGAGTCAACAAGCATTAAATAGAGCTTGCACCCCATACAGCGGGGCAGCTGTGTTTGCCTAGGGCAAGTCACGAACAGCAGGCACATCATAAGGAGCAGGCATATGAGGCAGGCATGGACTATGGGGTGCATACCTTCTGAGCATAAGCTCCAGGCAAAAGTAGAGGGTGCCAGGAAGCCTTCTCACAGGTACCACTCTAGGCACAGGCAGAGGCATCCCCTGCAGCAAGGACTGTTTTCTCCTAGGCGGTCCAGAGGGAGAGGGAGGCAGCAATGAAGAAGGAGGAAGGAAGGAGTGCATGAGGTGGGAAGAGAAGAAATGCCACCCTGAGAAGAACACCAGGACTTACAGATGAGCACATCAAGATTGTGGAACCTCAGAAAAAAATATTTCCTAGCACCCTGCTTTGGATAAAATGCAGAGTCAAGTCACAAAGCCCTGTGCTTCTCAGTGCCAGTGGCAGCACGGATCTCAGCCAGGTCTTCTTCTGGCACCTTCTGATAGGCTGGATATGTACTGGGCCCTACTAAAGACAGCTGCTGTCCCTGCCCCCAGACCCAGGGACACATAGAACACACCATTACAGTGCAGGGGACAGGGTGCTGTGTGAGCTGCTGGGACAGCCTTTAAACTGAGACTGGGATAAGCCAGGCTGCCAGACAAAGGAAGACGAGCTTTGTTTACTGTCATTAAGAGGATGGACAAGAGAAGAGCACTCTCACAGGGCAACAGGGAAATAGAGCATTCTCTCTATGGCTGGGAGAAAGGACTGTGGGAAGAGAGGGGTGCCAGGAATGGAGATGGAAAGGAAGGTAGGGTCAGATATTAGGGGCTTTGTTCATCTTGTAAAGAGTTGAAGGACTCCTTGACAAGGCGCCCCAAAGATTTCAAAGAAAAGAAAGTTAAAGTGACATTTAAAGGCCATCCCTCTAAGTAAACAATATGATGCTCTGGAATACATTCTGGACTGAAATCTAAGAAGTTAGGGCTTCATTCTGTGCCATTTCCCAGCTATTTGTTTTTAGATGAATCACCTCCCTCACGAGCCTCACTTTATTATCTATGAAACAGAACAATAATTGGGCCCTGTTGAGTTCACCAAGGCACTAGAAGGCTCCAATTATGCAAACAGGAGCACCACAAAGCACAGCATGTTCCACCAATGCAACAAACAATGACAACTCCCACAATGTCAAATTTTTATTTCAACTCACAGCTGTAACCCTCTCCAGAAGGAAAATTTCTATTTGGACCTAAAAAGAAGGTTAAATGCTTTTCTAAGGCTCCTTACAGCCCTCACTCATAAAGGAAAAAAAAAGATTTGGGTGGCTATCGCAGCAGCCGTGGAGAAAGAGGAATGAAGGAAGGAAGACATTCTAGGACCCTGTGGTGCAGAACATTGTACTCAGATAATCCCCAAGATAAACAATCTAACTAAACTAGAAAGAGTTGAGGGAAATAACAACATGTCATGAAGATGGAGAGTACAAGCCCAATGCACCAGAGACCTCATATACTACTTCACTCACCAGACAATCATTTTCCAGGACCACAAAGCCCCTCACAGCTCAGGCCCAATCTGTAATTGTCAGAACACAGGTTTGCACCCTGCAGGACCATTCTTCCCCAGGACCTGACTGTCAAAGGACTTGTGAAGAGCTGAGATTGTCACCTAATTTCCACAGCCTGGGATGCCTTGCACCAAATCAAACATCTGGCAGCCCTGGAGAAGCTGAGCCAAAGTGAAAAATTAGCAGGATTGCCATTTTGCAGCTGACTAGCCTGAAAATAACAACCCATGGGAGATGGCTAAGTACAGATAGATGTTCCCCCAACATTGCCACCGTGACATTAGGAGTTAGAGAACAGCTGCATAGATGCCCATTGATACAAGGAAAGACACAAGAGAAGTACTAGATCTCTGCCTGGAAAGCATCACTCCTAGGCAAACTGGAAGGAACCACATTGATTCACTCTGGGACCTTGAGGCTCAAAGAGACAATCAGTCCTCAGGACAGAGAGACAACAGTATGGAGTCTGGCTCCCTCGGTGGAAGAAGCCTGGGAATGTCAGTGGAGTCTCAAGCAGGGCCTGCAACCCAAGGCAAGGAGTGGACACTGTCCTTCCCTGCACAGTCACAGGTGGTAGAGACACTGTACCTCAGAGAGTACAGCAATGTAAGTGAGCAAGAATGTTCTCAGCCACATTGGGAGAGCAAAGGACCTAAACTTCTTTCAACAGAAGACTGGGAAAATAGTCAAAAGGTCCTCAGATCATCTGACTAGATCTGTACGTTCTGACCTAAAAAGTTATCCAGTACCTAACAGTAAGTAGGAAAACATATATATATACTTTTGGGGGGGGTACCAGGGATTGAACTCGGGCCCTTGAGCTTGCGCAGCAGGCAGCAAAACCACTGAGCTAAATCCCCGGCCCAGAAAACATATTATTAAAAACAATGTGTAGGGTAAAATCCTATTCTTATACAACCTTAAGAGTACATTTTTGGGCATGGCACCAAAAACTTGTACAATCATCACCTCTGTTGATCCTCTAAGGGGTAGGTACTACTATTAATTTACTTTAGAAGTGAGGACATCAACTCAATCTCTTCAGTCAATTCTGCTGAATGAAGAACTGCATTTCACTTCTCACTCAACAGTGCACACACTCTTAGTATACCTCAAGTTTTTCTCTCCAGGATTATACCGTATTCTATATCTAAATTCAAAAAATATACAAAAATGCATATGTAAACATTGATTCTCCTTGCTGGTGACAAGCAAAATAAAAACCCTTATAGATACTATAACCTATGACTTCACTAACTTTTCTTATTTCAAAATTGGCTTTGATTTTTGAGCAGTTTTAATGAATTGATATTTGATAATGAGTAGATAGAGGATGGGGTTATTGGGGATAATTCACTTACTGAGTAGTTTCCAACTGATCTTGTCCGGCCTTCCTGTGGCCACAGCTACTCACAGGTCCTGAAGTGAGCTCCATCCCACCCAGGCACAAATCACAGGCCTCCAGCCAAGACTTGAGCCACACTGTTGAAGCCATGACCTTTGGAGGAAGCCATTGTATGCCCAACCCTCACAATCCTATTTAGCAATCTCTGCCTCTACATAGACTTACCACCAAACACCTGATTACTCTGAAATGCCGAATAGCTCATACTGAGCCTCTATTCCCACCAACAGCTAGTTTACAGAAAGCAAGGGTTCATCCTGTTTAGGAATGATAAGAAACTGCACTTGGCTCTGTATCCACTATTTTTTTTAAAACACACCCCCTTCTACCCACTTGTCTCCAAATCATGCCTCCAATTTCCCTAAACCAAAATTTGAGTACTTATAAGTCAAACACTCTGTCCTCCGACTATTGGTTCAAGAAAAGATCATCTGTAGACAAATTATGCCTAGAAAATTATTCCAAATGAAAAGAACACACAAAAATACTTTGTTCAACATAAAACAATGTGAATACAGAAGAGCCAAAATTTTAAGGGGTCAGGCAGATTTTACTTCCTCCCTATTCCCCTTTCCTCCTTCACAAAAGTGTCTACAGTTAAAAAGCCTTCCCCTCCCAATACGCACACTGGCTGGGTAGGGCAGAGCTGGCCAGTGTCTCTGGGTGGTGAGAGACAGTGACAAGACATGCTCGTCCTTTGCCACTAATCACCTTTTGAGTTTCTCCTTCTGCCAAGCCATCTGCTGGAAAATGTCAACATGTGCTACAGGGAGAAAATGTATTTGCTAATTTATGTGCTGGGTAAATTCACTTATTCACTAGAATAATAAAAATGTGACTGCTCATCACCCTTCCCTTCAAAAGTAAAGACATCTTATTAATGATTTTAAAGCCTGAAGAATCAGAAATGCTTGCTCTGTTTACATTTCCCTATATTAAGTAGAAGACATTTGCTTGCTGATAGCAAAACATTGGAAATATCCTTCTTATAGTGATTTATTGCTGAGGAAATTGTATTAAATTAGAATGTGACCATGGGTCCACCCATCAACTACATCAATGGAAAAAGAAAACAACAGAGATTTACATTTTCAGTAATTCTTATGATAAGTGCTCTGTGTTCCTGGGTGGTATTAAAAATATTTTTAAGACCTCATAATTCAACCCTAAGGTTGAATGCCCAGTATTCTTGTACTGAACAGAGTGACAAGTGATCTCCAGTATGTCCCCACCTCCTTTACCAACAGGAAGATTTTCCATCCTGTCCCTCATGTGCTGAGTCTTTACTGATCAAAGCCTGTTCATCACAGACCTTCCTGATTAGGAATTTGGCCTGAATCCACAAATGAACTCTCAATTAGGACCAGGGAAGCATTCAAATTTGGCAACTACTGCAATTATAACTAAGCCAGAAGAGAAGATACAGGGTGATATTTCTAAGTCCTACCTAGAGGATATAAGCCATTTGGGGAGTTAAATTCCAAGTAGATAAGGAAAAAAGATGCTTGATGATATAAATATAAGAAAGATTCATGAATAATTCCTGGACTAGGGAAGAAGGCAAAACAGATAGAGAAGGTCCCAAATGTTTTGAGATTCCTACCATAAAAGGAAGTCCCTTTCTCTTATAGGCATATACATATTTGAAAAATTGAATCAGTGCTTCTGGTGACCTTCTGGGCTGATTTTTAAATAGGATTTATGAATGAGAAGGAGAAATCCAAGCGAGGAAGTTCTGTGGCTTTAGAAGGCCACTGGCTAAGGGGCAAACTGTGAAATCCTCAGGCCAGACCAGAGCAAAGGCATGGGGTCAAGGCAATAGCCAGGTCTCACCTTCTCCCTCCATTGTTAAGAATAGTGTATACTGCTTGAATACCCATAATGGGTAAACATTATTCCTTGGTACAGATGAGTTTTTCACCAATCCCAGGAGTTCAACCCCAGTGATCACTGAGCAAGACCACAAATGGAAAATCTCTGACTGTCAATAGCTCAAATGAATCAAAATTAAAATGAAGGCCCTCATTTTCCTTAACCACAGCCTGGCAGCAAGCCACTTATAGCTTTGGAGAAGAGAAAAGCTGTAGTTGAACTATATCCACTCACTTTCCTGTTAACTCAATTAAATAAGAATACATAAGCTAGCACTCTTAACTGTTACCTTGGCAACACTGAGAAATCACATATGCCTAAATATCCCAAATTCTCAGGTCACCTTGTTAGTCCTCTGAAACCTAAGCATACAAAAACTTTAAACCCACAGATCCAAGAATGTCAATGAACCTTAAGCAAAGAAACATGGAAAAAAAATACAAAGGCACATCATAATCAAATTGCTAAAACCAGTGGTAAAAAGAAAATCTTAATAGCAGCCACAGGAAATATAGACTTGTTACATGCAAGGAACCATTGAAAAGAAAAGGAACAAAGTTCTTGGTAGAAACAATACAAAGAAGATAGAAGAGCAACAGCTTTAAAGTACTAAAAGAGAAAACAATCAACTGAAAATTCTATGCCCAGCAAAAAAAAAAAAAAAAAGGCCTTTTGAAAATGAAGTTGAAAGAAGACCTACAGACATATAAAAGCTGAAAGAATTGGTCGCCAACAGACCTTAAATTAAAATCTTCAAGCAGAAGGAATATCATATAAATGTATCTGCACAGAGATATGAAAAGCTCTAGAAATGGTAACTAAATGATTTCTCAAAATCAACATCATTCATGGCTTTCCTCATAATAACTGCCTTCATAGTAACTGTCCTGTTGAAATAGACATATTGCTCTCTTTGAGTTAAGCAGAACAGAAATAATCCCTTGATTTAGCCAAATATCATCCTGCTCAAAGAAAACAATACTCATGATTTGAGAAAACCTATTAATCACCCTAAAGAGGTATAAACTGGATAAAACAGAGAAGGTAACCTACAATTCATTGAAAAATAACAGAAAGCTACCAAAAATGATATAAGAACCTAGTAGACATTGTTCCAAAGTGCATGTACCATTTTACACTCCTAACAACAGTCAATAGGTTCCAGGTGCTCCATATTCTCACCAACACTGAGTATTGTTAGTTTTTTAAATGCTAACTTCTCCTGTAGAAGTGAAGTAGTATCTTGTGGTTGAAATTTGCAGCTCCATGATCAATAATCTTTTCCTGTGCTCCTTGGCTACCTATAAGCTTTCTTTAGTGAGATTTTTATTCAAATATTTCACTTATTTCCTTATTGTATTGTCTTATTATGAAATGTACTTTTTTATATATTCCAACTATGACTTTGTCATATATGTGGATACACATATACATACATATATATGCATATGTGTGCATGTATCTTTTTGTGTAAATGTTTATTTTATTAGTATACATTTGCAATATATGCATTTTACAGTCACCTTGGGGAGATGGAACATGTATGAAATATAGCTTGTTGCTTTTTTATCCTCTTCCCTCCCCCTCCTTCCTCCCTCCTCTAGTTCCCCCATCCTCTTTGTCATTCTTGTTGATATTATTAATCTTAGTTCATGTTTATGACATATAATGTCCACATTTATTAAGGTTATTAGGACCTTGTATATGGCACACCTTCCATCTACTTATTTCCTCATTGCCTCCCCCTCACCCTTGGCCCTTGGTCCTCTGGACCCCTTCCCATCTGCAAGAGATCCAGCCCCTTATCTTGTTTTATCCTTCCTTTATTCTCTTAGTTTGTACTTTGCCTTATTCAGATGAGAGATACCATAACCATAAGGTATTCAAGTTTTTGAGTCTGATTTATTTCACTCAGCATTATATTTTCCAGGTGCATCCATTTTCTCACAAATGTCTCAAAACTATACTTCTTTATAACTGAGTAGTATTCCATTATATGTAAATACCACATTTTCTTTATCCAATCATTTGCTGATGAGTATGCAAGCTGTTTCCAGGATTTTGCTATTATGAATTGTTCTGCTATAAACATTGATATGCATGTATTGCATAAAACATTTTCTTCTAGCTAGTCTCTTTTTTTCATTCTCTTAATAGGGCCTTTCAAAAAATATAAATTTTGACTGCTGGTTAAGTTCAGCTCTTTTTTCTTGCATGATTAATGTATTTTACATCTTATCTGAAATTTTTTTTGCCTATTCCAAGGTAATGAAGAGTTTCTTCTGATTTCTTCTGTAAGTTTTATAGTTTTACATTTTATGTTCAGGTGTGTAATCTATTTACAGTTTGCTTTTGTATACTGTGTGATATATTAGTCAAGATTCATTGTTTTCCATACAGATATCTGGTTGTTCCAGCACACTTTGTTGAAAAGATTATCCTTTCCCTAGTAAATTACTTTGATATCTTTGTCTTTAAAAAATCAAATGATCATAAATCTATTTATGGTGCTATTTATGGGCTCTTTATTTAAGCTCACTGATCTGTAAATATAACCCAACAATTCCACTATTTCCTCAAAATAAATTTAAAACTTTGAACATGAATACCCATGACAATACCCTATTCACAATAGTCCTAAGCTGGAAACAGATCAAATGTCCATCAAAATGTAAATGGATAAACAAATTACCTTAAAACCTATCAGTAACATTAAAGAATTACTGATATACAGAAAAACATGAACAAATACAAAAAAGATCATGCTAAGAGAAAGAAGCCAGACACAAAAGATTATGTACTATATGATTCCATTTATATGCCACACTTATCTATAGTGACACAAAGTAGATTAGAGGTCTCCTGGGACTGAGGGGCTGACTGCAAAGGGACATGAAAAAGCTTATGGTGAAAGAAATATTCTGTCTGGAATGTGGTGGGATTTACATGTGTGCACACATTTGTTAAATTTCAAGCTGTGGACTTTAAATGGGTGCATTTTTATTGCAGGTAAGTTATTCCTTAAGAAAAACTGATTTTTAAAAAGTCTTTGCTGTTATCCATATGCACTTTCTACTCTAAAAATTTACCAAAGAGCCTATCTACATTCATAAGTATAAAAAAAAACTTACAAAGATGTCAAGTTGTCCCTTGTTTCCATTATTTCTAAAATGCTTCCACAAAGCTAATTTTTAAACCAACACTTAAAACTGGGCTTAATACAATGGATGGCCTTACCTAGTGGAGATACATTTATTACTTAAGTACTTATTGATCTGCCCTAGTTGTTTATTTTCTGTATTCACATAAAATCATTAGTATGGCAAAAGACTATGACATTAAAGACATGGCAGAATATTCAATGCATACATATCCTACTACACATTAGCCTCTACTCAGGTGTGTATCTCTCCATCTGTGCCATAGTACTACACCCTCACCACCTGCCCTCAAAAAGACAATGGTGAATTTTCCTGCCAATTCATCTAAGAAAAAAAAAGAAATGTATGTGTGCATTTGCTGAAGCAAATAGCAACTCTAATAATGTTGGCAAATAACAATACAACCAGCCCTGCAGAGAACTGAAGCTTGCTCAATGGTCCCTGCTGGTATCCCAGTTCCTGGACAGGTAACACAACTTTTACCTCTGGTTTACCAAACTGCACAGCCAAGCTTCTCTAGCTGAGATCTGCTTACCAATTAGTTCCTTGCCTGTTACCAAGAACACAGCAAGCCACCTGATAATAGCACATCTTTTCTGGAGCATCAATTTTACATGGAAATTTAGAAAGAAGAAACTGTTTTTCTGGTCAGTCATGGTACATTACAGAATAGAAAACCAATTCACATAATTGGTTAAGAGTTTTAAAAAAGATATCTTGAAGACATTTCCCACCTCCAACAGATTCTTCAAGTTAAATTTAAACCCTCAAGCCCCTTTGGTATATATGCTCCCTCTCTATATTGTTAGGGATATATTTCATAAAACAAAAAAAAAGTTGTCAGAAGAACCAGGATATGATCAAACCACTTAACTGATGGAGCTCAAAAACCCAGAGACCAGCATGTTCCTAGCCTCCCTCAATTTATGTGGCCTAGCACCTCTTTAGAAGGCAGTTGCCAGACCCAGCAGATGGCTCTAACCCTGCTTTGGCCACATCTCTACAGTACCCTTTGGAAAACACTGCCCTATTTCTGCATCCAAAAAGTAAAAAGGACAACAGTAGCTATATTGTAATGCACATTCAGTTCAGATTCCTGGCCAATAGTAAGTGATCAACCAATGTTAGTTGCCTATTATTGTCACTATAATTTAAGATTGAGTATCATTTTTAGTGTATATATATATATATATATACACACACACACACACATATTGTAGCACAACCTTTTAACATATCAACCATAATCCATTCAGTTATAAGATTATTGACTACTTGCTCTCAAAGTAGAAGAGGTAATGAGAATTCTGCACACTCAGTCAGAATAGCATTTCAGGAGATCTAACTCAGAGGTATATATATCCTCCCTGGATATCAACTGACACTGGCAAAAGAAATAAGGGCTCTCTTGGACTGAGCTTCAAAAAGTGACCTGATGCAACCTGCTCAGTTTTACAGTAGAGATGGGCTCAGGAACTGATACATTCCTTCTGAACAAATATAAAACCAATTTATAACTCCGAATGTCCACTTATATATTAAAATACAATGGGAATATCTATGATCAAGAGCCAGACATGTACCCAAGGAGGACCCTTTGTTCTGGACTCAGCACAGGTCAGAAGTTTGCTCATGAGTACAAGATGAGAGCTGAGGCAATGGCATGTTTTCAAAAGATATTTCTAACAATGGAAGCCTGACGAGTTATTCTCCTACATATTTCAAAAATATTTCTACTGAAAGAATTTGGATCCTCTCTCCTAGCACAAAACTGGTAAATTCTTACTACATGTAGCCTGAGTTGCCATAATGGCAGACTTCCTGCTTCCAGAAATCTCATCCTATTACTTCCAGGAATCCCTGGAAGGGAAATACATGAACTCACAAAGAATCCTTCCCTTTCTGGCTTCCCCTATTGCTATGTTCTCCCCTAGCCATACTTCAGGAGGCTGACATCTCTGCCAAGGGTAATCTCCTAGGGAATTCCCAGGAGGTGTACATGAGACTTCTGTGTGTGGTGCAGAGAGCGAGTGGCCCAAAAACATTCATGCTACTCTTCTAGAGTGTAGAAATATTTCTGGGGAAGCAGCTGACAAGCCAAGAATGTAATTTCTCAATCCCCCTTCCATGTACGTGGGAGCATGGGACTTGTCTTCACTAACACAGTGAGTGGAAATAATATGTCACTTCCAGGTTTAAATGGTTACAGAATAGTTATGTCTTCTCCATGCTGACCCTTTCCCCATTTGCCAGACACATGTTAGCAATGGCAGGCTCCCCAATAGCCTAACTCCCTGATGACTTCAAGGAACAGAGTTTTTCTAACCCACTGTGATACTGGGATTTATCTCCTACAACATGCCTTAAATTAAAAAAACAAAAAAACAAAAAAACTATGCTCTGTGCTGCAGTAGAGAAGTCCCTTCTTCCCAACATTTCTTGATACTTTGATACCTGGGTCCCAAAGCAGTGTGGTCTGTGCTCACATATCTCACCAAGGCCCCCATAAAGACAATGCTGAAAAACAAGGCTGAATCATTTAGTTGACTCTGGAAGAAGCAGGTAAGCAATGTTAGGGTTACAGAGAAGCTAAGGATAGAGGTGAGGGCCATGTTCTCCACCATGTCTCAAGTTTCCTCACACAAGTGCATTCCAAATACACTCAATACAAAGGGCACCAGAACTGTGGTTTCACTGCTACCATTCCGGGAGCAACTTTCCCTTAATAGTACCTGCACTGAAAGGCCCAAAAGTTTTCCAATTCTGTCTACCTTCAGTTTTCCACTGACAAGCCAAGTTATGGCTTACCACAAGCCACTCCCTGGGACCACTGCGGATATAGTACCAATCTCTTCACAGCCTGGTGGACTCAGCTTGCACACAGGTTAGCTCACATGGAGGAGAAAGGAAACAGATCAGCAGTGGGAGGGAGGTGACTCCTTTAGACAACAAAGAAACTCCAGGCTCTTAACCTGTTCAGTGAAAAGTTGTTAAGATACAATGCCATTACCGGAAGAGTCAGCTGGGTGAAACAAAAAGGCAAGGGGCTCAGTGAAGCCATCACAGTCAAAAAGAACCACTTCAGAACCCTTCCTAGCTGGTCCTTCGCTGCAGCTCCCACAATGCTCCCTAGAATCACTTATGGTTTCCTAGACTCCACAGAATTTGAATTCCCTGTATGCTGTTCATAGCATTCATCTCTATCCTGTCTACAGGTTCTGTCTATTCATTGAGATGAA
Organism: Heterocephalus glaber; assembly: GCF_000247695.1. The sequence continues at coordinate 9,630,682 of NW_004624733.1, read as the reverse complement.
ATCTTATGTTCTCCCTCAAACGACCTTTTTAAAAGGCCTCCTGTCTCATCCAAGTTAGACAGTAAGTCTCTCCCTGTGTCTAGCTGTCCATCTTGCTATCCTCTCTGGCCCCTAGTCCACTCTACTCCCAAAGACAGATGACCAAAATTACTGGAGCTGTCCTCACTATTCCTGCCTCTTGCTTCTCCCACACTGGAGTAAAACACAATATCCTATCAATTCTCTCTCCTGAATCTCTCTCAAGCCCTCCGTCTTCTTCCCATCTCTCCCACTGCCACTGTCATCCAACCCAACTGTCACATGGACTGGTGACATCTCAGAATTCAATACCCCAAGACACAGCCACGTGGCAGGTGATCTATCTTAAAAAGACAGCACTGGGGCAACCCACTTTCCAGTCCCCTTTCTGTCTCTCTTAGGCAAAAGCTTTCTTTCTCCCAATAAATTTTTCCTACTCTTAACCTCTGTTGTTTCTAGAATTCATTCTTCAATTTTAGAGAACACAAACTCATGTTTCGGATATCTAGTAGGTTTGGGAGTTACATCTCTTCCCCTTATATCATTTTGGAGGTCTTCCACTGAGATTACTGGTTGGAGGTAAGAGTTTGCTTTTGTTCTATAGGTTCTAACTTTGGTCTTTTTGCTTCATAGAATGTAACTGTGTGTTTCATTGACTCTGGCTATTTGTTTCATAGATTCTGGTTTTTGTTTCATAAATCCTGGCCTTTGTTTCAGCTTTTGTTTCAAAAGTGTCTTCATTTTAAGTTGTGTGTTTTAAATGTTTGTATTTCTTGGTTTTCTTATGCATTGTCCTTTGTTAAAATTACATTTTATTCTTGTTTTGTATGTGTTACATTTGGACTTAGTTGCTTAAAAATATTGTAAAATTGGGGCCGGGGATTTAGCTCAGTGGTTCCACCGCCTGCCTTGCAACCACAAGGACCCGAGTTCGATCTCCAGTACCCAAAAAAAAATATATATATATATTGTAAAATGGGTCTCTTATGAAATTGTCTCAAATAAAGACAGTTCAAGTTTTTATCTGTCCCTTAGAGAATGCCAAACAGTGTTTACTCTGCCAGCTAGTAATTGCCTTTAGGGCAGCTGCCACT
>NW_004624733.1:9582941-9629035 GCF_000247695.1 Heterocephalus glaber | reverse complement strand
CCCCCATGCACCTGGCCAATCAAAAATGTACACTTCATGCTTGCTAATTGTCAACCAATTATGTAACTGCTAAATGGAAAATCTCCAAACCTTGCTGTAACCTCTATAAAAAGCCCGCTAATTTGAAATTCAATTCGGGGCTCTCGATCTTGATCCGCTGTGTCGGTGACAATTGAGAGCCCCTGCTCAAGCTTGAATAAACGACCCTCATGTGCTTGGATTGGAAACGGCTTCCTGGTAGTCTTTGGGGACTTCACAATCTGGGCACAACATCTCCACATCTTGTCCCTATCTGGACTCCTCAGCGAGGTGAAGGGGGAACTCTGTCAGTGATCATCAGATATCCTCTGTCTCAAGAAATGATGCCATCAGAGCCTTTCTTAAGCCTCCATTAAGAGTTGAGCTACAGGTTTGGACTGCTTTCTCTACTACTAGTAAGACCACTAGACAAATGTAAAACATGAATCTTTGATAGATTCAAAGCTACCTGAACCTTTTCTTCCCCCCAGGCATGGTCTTCATCATTTATGTGTGTAGGGGGAAAATGCCTTTTCCAATAGGTTATGGACTTTGAAAGTTGACTGTGGACTTATAAAATGCTATATGGTGGTTTTTTTGGATGTTTAACCAGCTTGAGCTTTATTTGGACTTCTTCTCTCTGCTAGTAAGTTAAAAACTCCCCTTAAACTTTTCTCCAACTTGTTGGGAGTTCATTTCAGAATGCTTAGTAGTCAGACTGCTCCTCCTTCCAGAAAGTCAGACTAAGGCAACTCAAAACAACCATTTTGTCTTGCACTAAGGAAAATAACAATCAGTAACTTGCATTTGTGTTTTTACATGCTAAATAGAATATGGGACTATTTTGGTCACCCTTTCTCTTCCTTCATGCATGCATGTAGGAAGTTGATAAAGATGCCTTTACTATGTAGATTGTGGCCATTGTGAGGACCTATGAGCTTCAAATACTTATTAAATTTAAAATGGACCTTAAAGGAGTAGGCTTGTCTGGCTAATAAAACTTGCTTAAATGACTGGATAGATAACAGAAATTTCTCAGAGCTTTCTCTGCCCTAGGCCCCAGGGCAGAACCTCTGATTTACCATCTCTGGAGGTGATCTCTTTTGCAGGAAAAGTGCCCTAATTTGACTGTTGACTTATTTTCTTCTCTCTCTTTCAAGGAACTAGAAAGCAGTGGTTTAAACCTCTTGGTTTGCTAGCAATACTTCCTTCTCTAAACATGATTGTTATGGGTAAAGTCAATTGTCACTTGTGCTTTGAGAGTACCTACTGGAGTAAGGATATGAGTCACCTGAGAAAGATAAGATGGTGCACTGGTGATGGGTAGATAGCCCAGTCCAGTTTTATTTTCTGGTTCTCTCTTCAGACAGTAGCTACCTACCCTGGAGTGGTATAAACCTTGGGGGACGCCCTGGGGACACCCTAGGGGGCACAGAAACCAAGCAGAGACTTATGGGACACCATATTTGTCTCTCTTGTTTCAGATTAGGAACTCCATATCTGAACCTCTTACTCCTTTGGAATATATTAAGAAACAATGTAGTATTTCTCTTCACCCATGTGTGGTGTGCCTACCTCCTAAAACCAAGTACATGGAGGAAAGTACTATGATGCTATCTCACAATTAGAATTATACTCTAAAAGAGAGAAAATGGTCAAAATAATCTTATATTGAGATTTTCTTCACATTAAGAAGTAATTCTTGCTTGTGTTCAAATGTAAACATCAGTGATAGAAAACTGAGACACCTTACCCTTAAGGCATTCAGTACCTCTAAGCCTAAGGCTATTCTTCACCCTAACACCAGGTGCTGAGGGTGGAATTTCTAGGCCAGCTATAATTAATCTCCATGAGGCTATATCCATCCTTAGCTAAATTGCTGAGGTTCCTCAAAGACAATATTCCTTCCAGAAAGCAAGTGGTAAATATGAGACTACCTGTGTTCATGTGTCTTTTTCTCTCAGTAATCTTAGACAGATCAAATGAGACTTAAAAGTTTTCAGATGACCCTGATGTGTACATTGAGGTCTTTAGAAGACTTACTCAGACCTATGAACTAGATTAAAAAGATGTAATGTTGCCCTTAAATCAAATATTGATTTTGAATGAGAGACAAGTAGTATTATAAGCTGCTACTACATATAGAGACAGACAGTTTCGTTTTGGAAGCTCAAAAAGACAGGCAGCCAGGAGAACAACTGGCTTCTACTAGAACACAAGGAGTTCCCATACAAGACCCCCACTGGCCTGCCAATCAGATAGGAGATTAAATAGAAGACATTTTCAGGAATGTATTCTTGAAGGTCTAAGAACATGAGAACTAAGTCCTTCAATTATTTTAAATTGTCAACTATTTTTCAGGAAAAATAGGACATCCCTACATCCTGATTTGATAAAAGGAAAAACTATAGGTTTTCCCAAGTCACAGTCTTGCAATATGTAGATGGTATGCTGTTATGCGCCCCCTCAGAAGACCTCTCTAGCCAAGACATGTACTCTGCTGAACTTTCTAACAGACAGGGGTTATAATATTTCTAGATCCAAGGCACAACTTTGCAGCCTTGAGGTAAAATATTTAGGCCTTATTATATCTAAGGGAACCCAAAGACTGGGGGAAGAAAGAATTAAACCAATTCTTTCCTTTCCACAGCCCAAGACTCTAAAACAGCTAAGGAGATTCCTGGAAATTACAGGCTTTTGTGGCCTTCAGATAGCAGGATATAGTGAGATTTCATGACCCCTCTATTAGCTTATAGAAAAACCCAAGAGACAGACACCTGGAGACCTCATTCCCAGACTGCACTCTAGAAGTTCAAACAACCACTTCTAAATGCCTAACTACAGGACACCATTTCAGTTTGTAAGTTAAAAAAAAGGTGAGACATGGCTTTGGGAGTGTTTCTACAACATCAGGGAGCTGCTCAACAGCCTGTAGGGTATTTCAATCATAAATTAGATAGTAAAGATTCAGAGTAATTCATTAAAAGGGTAAGCCCTAAACAATATAGTTAGAACACTTTCATTCTCTTTCAAGAGGCAAAAAGCAGCCATTTGGGTTCTTTGCTTATTGCTTTGATTTTTCTGCTTGGCAGTGCAGTGGGAGTCAATCATAGCTTTTGTCTGGAGACAGGGTTTGCTAAGGATGACAGATCCACTCTGGAAAAGCTCCTGATCTTAATTGTCCTTCTACACCTGAGATCGTTAAGATTTAGTTCTTGTGCCATACTTAAAGGCACTCTTCTGTCCTTTCTCCACTGCCCTGCTCCTGAGAAATAACGCAGTTTGATTCAAGGTACTTCCCTCTTGTGTGGCTGCTGGATTTCAAGACAAACCTTCCAGAATGGTGAGTTTCCCCTCCCTGGAATCCCTCCAGAGTAAAGCTGACCTTCATTTATCACTGGGCCACATAGAAAACTGGTCTAGGTTTACTCCCAAAATTTTCAAAAGATAAATGTAAAAGTTTTAGTCCAGATTTATCTTTCAGTCTTCAGATAAAATTAGAGAATGGTAAGAACAGCTAACCTGGCTCTGGTCACTTCCTTGCACCTCTAGTCAGCCACCACTGGCACTGATGAGATAAAGTCTAAGGGACACCTTAGATTGGGCCCAGAACAAGAGAGATAGAGGGGGATGCCTTTTCCTTTGTTTCTTTTCAAAATGAAAAAACGGTCATAGGTAGACATCTGCAGCACAGCAGGTTGGAGCCTTGGCCGGACTTCTTGCCTCACTGCTTGGAATTCATTCTGAGCTCCAAAGAGTGTCACCTAGTCTCTTCTACATGCAAACCTGGCCTGAGTGGACCCCCACTGGAGATAGATAAAATTACCTTTAACAGTCTGTCCCTTTAGAGGGAACAATTACATGTGGCTATTAAACAACTGTGGCTATAAAAGCAACCATGAGAAGCCTGTGTAGTTGGGTATTCCAGTGAGATAAGCTTTCAGCTTAGGACCCATCTTAAAATGGTCTTTGCTTTTACAGGTGTAGAAGATATTTATTCTTTTTGATTCTTATTACAAGAGATCTCTGTTAATTGATATACAAAGTTCTAACTAGTCTTTTTTTATAGTTATAAACCTAAAAATTATAGAAGTTGTTATAATTCAACTTGGCCAAATACATCTGAGTGCATTCTGGTTTATAAACAAGTTGTCTTATGTGTATGTTTGTCTGTTCAATTTGTTACAACACATACAGCTGTTGTGTTTGAGCTTTTTTTTTGCATTTTGGATTTTTTAAGATGTTTGCCTATAACTACAGATAAATGTCACTAAAGACATGCTTCTCTCAAGTTGCCAGATTATCCAAATAATGTCAACTAGTTTTACAAATACAGTCCATACTGTTGTCTATATATAATAACTCAGGAATCTTTCGTTGGTCAAAAATAATGTGTTAATTGTTATGATCTGGCTCTCACAGGTCATCTAAAAATTTGTTAAGATAATAATAAAGACTCTTGGGCTTAGGAAAACTACTGGACAGGACTCCCTTTGGTAAATAAAGGAGCAGCTGCCTGGAAAATAATTTATTCCAGCCTTTGTTCACAAAGGGGACCCCAATAATTTCTGTAGCCTTGTGGGAAATACATTGCTAAACATATTATTGTGACATGTATACATTGGTCATGGTCTAAGTTTTCTGTGAAAAAACAAGGTTTTATTTAAAATATTCTTGGTACAAAACAAAATTAAATGACAAGGGGTTTCATATAACTGATATTCATTGTTATTTCATGGTGTACTAAATATTATTCATGCCTTCTGGGTGTACAGGTCTTCTAAGGTATTGTTTATGGTAATGATCTTTTTTGACTCAGGTATCTGCCTTTCTCTTACACTCCAGCTACTTGTGATAAGAGGTACATGTCAAACCAGCATAAGAAAACCAGTCAAATAGTAGTTTTCTTAAAAACTTATGTAATATATGTTACATGTGTTACCACACTTAGGGATGTTCAGTCGCCAAACAGTTGACACAATGTCACATACTAAAATTAGAGGCTAAATATTATGAACTCCTAAGGTGCATTTATAGGCCAATATGTATGCTCTCTTTAGATGGCATCCTACTAAAGGATAACAAATAAGAGTTTTCTTTATGTCATTTAATGTCTTGGGATCAGATGGAGGTGTTTGACTGAAAGACTATACCATACTAAGATGGACATGTGTTATAAAGACATCATCATGATTGTCATGCTAAAATACTATGTATGGCTCTTGATTTTAAGTTTCTCTATAATATATAACTGTTGTCTGTTAATATTCTACAGGGATTCAACTACAAATCAACCATGGTTGGTAAGAAATAACAGCCCTCTAACTGTGCTTTATACTTCAAAAGTGCTTGATGTTTTAACTATTATAATAGTTAAGCTCACTGCTCCTACTGAAATGCTCATGTCACTGATCTTCTCTTCTGGGTGTTCAACAACTAAAGTTTGGAGACTAAAACTAGAAAGGTAACTAGGTTATGAGGACAGCCAATATTTTGACCCTGGCCCCTCAAGGTCAACAAAGATCCAGGATATAAGGGAACCTTTCCTACAGGATCTACATCTTCGGTAAGTCACTCAACCTCCTGAGCAGGGAGACTGCTGGACACCAGAGGACAAATGTACCATGTGCCAAAGGAGGGTCACAAAGGGAAAAATCTCCCATGCTGTCACTGAAAGCAACATGGTCAAGCAAGGCCATGACCCATCGTGACAGATGACACTGACAGGAGCTGAGAGGCTCTATGCATGGTTCCAAACCAATGCCCGAGGAGACTTAACTGACCTTGATAGATAGCAAGAGGTTCATACTGATTGACACAGGTCTCACTTTAACTTGGTCTTAAACAACCAGGAGAAAAGAATAACTAAAAGAGGTATAAAATACTGCTATAGTAATAAAGCTAGATATAAAAAGGGGCTCCAGTCACTGATCCCTTCTGGTAGTTTCCAGCTACACCAGTAGCTGACCATGGTTATGGATCATTAGGAAAAAACTATGGTAAAATCTATGAGAGCTCAGCTAGAGTTTTAAATTTCTTAGGGAGATTTTTCTTCAAATTGTCTCATCTTCTTACAGGTAAAACTAGAGAGATTTATGACAAAGTATCAGACTTATACATAACCTCTATCAATGAATCTGAGTCAGCTGGTTACAATCACTATTACAGTATCTAAAAGTAACTTCCTCCCCAACCCCTCCATCCATTCTAGTGTGCTCATGCTTAGATTATACATGCTCTAATTTCTTATTTTGTTTATTCTTGCCTAGAGGCTGTCAACTCCAAGCAGTCATACAAATGGAACCAATGACAAATGTGCTAGACTTCTTTTACTGGGATCCACCAGATCAACCTTGTAAAGAGCTCATAAGTGTTAAACTATATAATAGGACTTACATGTTGGATTCTAAAGTCCCCTAGACCGTCTTATCCTCTCTGTAAGAGGCTATTACTAGTTCCTCCCAGTACAAACCTTTGTTGGCTATATTCATAGCAGTCCTGCTGACCTTATTATTTAGCCCATATATTAACTGTTTCTTTGGCTTTTGTCTCCTCCAGACTCAAAGCTATATGGCTACCAAGATGACAATGCCTGGCACCTATGGGGGGGCCTTTAGATAGACTCTGTAGAGTAACTCTAACTGCTGATCACAACTATGACCCTCTTCAGCTGGACATAGCCAGAACTATCTTCGCCCTTTGCCTCCTCACAGTAGTTAAAGGTACTTCTTCAGAGGGGGGAATATTGCAGATAGGTAAGTTAATTAGACATCTTGTGTGCAGTTAGACAGGACCAGCCCTCCAGGAGCCAACACAGCAAGGAGCCAACATGGAGGACAATCAAGATACATTCACTGAAGTCCAGAATTATAAAAGGAGAGAAACTACACACCCCTGTAGGATGAATAGCAGTGATTGATATTCTAAGTAGGTAACAATCACCTGGGTGAGGGGTCAAGGTCTTAACCCATCCTTTCCAGGAAATATCCTTGACCCCCACCCTTACTGAAAATCCTTGTAGCTTGCTAAGTGACTTGCTCCCCTATTTGACCCCCATTTAATCAATATTACGTGGGTGACTGTACTTGTAATCTTATTGGTTGGTCATGATTTTGTCCCACCTCATGCCCACCTTGTAAATTTCCACTGGGTCTTCCAGTTTTGTCCCACTTTGCACCCACCTCACCACATGACTTTGCTGTATAAAACATCTTTGAAAAGTGGGGTGGGCAGGCAACCCATTTTCCTGTCCTCCTTCTGTCTCTCTTAGGCAGAAGCTTTCTTTCACCCAATAAATTTTTCCTACTCTTAAAACAAAAAAAGACAGCACTGCTGGCTGATTTCTGCCAGCAGTTGTAGTCACTAGACCTTCCCTTGTTCTCCTCCCACCTTTTTCCCATATTGTAGCAAACATGGTCTTCCACACATTCACATCCAATCCTGGTACTCCCTACTTGAGTAAATGCCTTTTACTCTTGGGATAAATACTTAAATCTGCATGTGACACAGCACTGAAATGACCTGGTCCAATCCTTCCCAGCAATATTCTCCTATTCACCCATTCTGTTCCCTAAGATTGGACTTTTGGTTCCTGAAATACAGAAAATTCTGACTTTCTCAGGCTGTTCTGTCCCTGGGAATGAATTTGTGATGCCACCTCTCACCTTTCTCTCTTGACTCCTATGTGCTCTTCATCTTTGTTTAGGTTCTGTTGGGTCTACCTCCACCCAGGCCAGAATAACTAAGTCCTTAGGAAGGCAGAACAGCATTTCATAATGGCAAGCACCATTCCCCCAGGCAGAGAGCAAATAGTGTTTCATAAGAATGATAAACACATGATACTCATCTTACCACACAGAGCTGTGTTCGACATCCTAGCACACCACCACGTGGCAGGTGATCCATCGTAAAAGGACAACACTGGTGGCTAACTGGTTTCTGCCAGCAGTTGTATTCACTAGAAATTAAATTTTGATTTAAATGTACCTATTGCATTATTATTGAATATACCAAAGGCTCTATTCACATGTGGGCAAAATGATAATCCATCACCCTAGCTCATAATTGATTCACAGAGAGCTTCTTCCTGCCTCATTTGGGAAGTTTGGGTGTCCTGGAAGCATTTCCACCGCTGGCATATTAAAATGATATTTTAGCCAATTCTGTAATCATCTATCATTTTGTTCATGAGGTTTCAGGTTCTGTGCAAGGAAGGCCCTGGGAAATCAGCAATGATGAGAGACAACCCGTGCCCCAGGAGGATCCCAGTCTAGTGAAAATAGAGCTCTTTACAATCTACTAAGTAATTTTATATAAACCTTTTATCCATCTTTAGGTACTTTTAATTATTATATATGCCTTCCTGGATCTGAGAAGGATTTATGTAAAAAATTTTCCCAGTTACAATTAGGCAGAGGTGCTTAATTATCCTCATTTTGGCTTTAGAATTCTAAGTAGAGAGCAACAGCTCCTGACTTCCTCTGAAATGTATACTAATGGGAGGCTGCTGTCTGGCTGCCTCAAAGCTGTTGCAAACCCCCTTGTCCCTTGCAGCCTCTCATAACAGAGCCCAAACAGCCAGACACCTACCTGCTAGCTTCACTGTTACAGAGTGGTCATAATACAATCTACTTGCAGCCGCTGAAACATCAGTAGGAATCTGTTCAAGGCTTCTCGGAAATATTACTTCCATTTTAAGAAGACACAGTCCTGGGCTGGGGATTTAGCTCAGTGGTTTTGCCGCCTCCTATGCAAGCACAAGGACCGGAGTTTGATCCCCAGTACCAAAAAAAAAAGACACAGTCCCAGCTGGCTTGTCCCTTATTCCTCCTTTTTGTCTTCAATCAAGGAGGTGTAACCACCATTGTGCAGATAAGAAGACATACGAAAGTCCTAAAGGAAAGACCCTGAGGATCAGAGATGTTAGCCCTAATGTTGCTGAGCCACTGAGATGACGACAGCAGCCAAATTCCTTCAGACTACTTATTAGATAAGAAAAACAAATCCCTGTTAGGAAAATTTTCTGATACCTGCAGCCAAATAGTCCTGGGATATACAGGTGAGGGGAGGCAAACAGTCTTGAAAAGTATAGCTCAGGGCATGCTCAAGCACATGAACTTTGAGCTAGATACACTTGAGTTTACCAGCTCACTCGCCTACTGCCTCCATGAGTCTGGAAAAATTATTTAACTCCTCAGGGTACAGTTTCCATCATGTATGAAATGAAAATACTATAACTGCCTATTTTACTGATCTGCAACTGGGAATAAGTGAGATGATCCATATGAAGGGCTTTTGTGCAATATCTAGCTAAAATAAATACTCCAGTGATAAAACTGTGATCAAGACATCCATGAAAAATGTTCGACATCACTCATAATTAAGGAAATACGCATCAAAACCATAACGAGATGCCAGTTCACATCCATCAGGATGGCTATTCCAAAATAAAAACATGTTGGCAAAAGTGTTGGTAAAGATTTGGAGAAATTGGAACCCTTGTATATTACTGGTGGCAAAATGGCACAAGCACTGTAGAAAACAGTAAGGACGTTCTCCCAAAAGTCACCCATGAAATTAACATGCTTCAGCAACTACACTTCTTATCCAAAAGAATTGAAAATAAATGTGTACACCCATGTTTAGAGCAGCCACAGGGGAAAAGCAATCCAAGTGTCCACCAGTGGATGAAGAAGGAAAACATAGCATATATACACACAATGGAATATTATTCAGCCTTAAAAAAGAAGTAAATTCTGACCCATGCTACAAGATGAATGAAACTTGAAGACATTATATGAAAAGAAATAAGCTAATTGCAAAAAAAAAATACAAACATTGTAAGATTCTACTCATATGAGGTAATCTGAGCAGTCAAATTGATATAGATACAGAAGGGTAGTTACCTACAGCTGGGAAGAAACATGAACAGTGTCGCCATTTTGTAAGGTGAAAACAATTCTGAAGATGGCTGATACACATACCTGATCCTACTGAACTCATGGAAAAATGGTTAAAATGGTAATTCTTAAACTGTATTTCACCATACCAATATTTAGGTATTTACCAATAATTATTTCACCAAGTATTTTTGAAATAATTTGTAATAAAAATAACTTTAAAATTAAACTTATAGCCTGTAATCCTGATACTGATATTAACATCTTAACAAATTCATAAGCAGTCAGACAATACCATTAGCTGAGTACCATCCTGGGTCATGTTCTGCAATGTTTACCCTATTCCAGATATTCTCAAATCAACATATCTAAAAGGTATTTTATTCTTGCAGAGGCACATTTATTTGTCTCTCTAGGAAATCAAAGGTGAATCAAATGATTTCCTTCCCTTGAAAAAAGCAAAGCATATTCACAAATAGTGCCAAGGCAGGGTCTCTCACCTGCCATAAAAGGAGCTGGAGATAAGAGCAGTGACTTCAGAGGACAGAGCCTGCTCCTGACTTTGGAGTTTCAGAAAAGTTACAGAAAAGAGATGCAACTGGAGCTGAACTTGAATGAGTGCCTTTCATGCTGAAGCAGAAGGGGCTTTAAAGATATTTCCAGGTAGAAATAACAATAATGTGAGCAGAGACAACATAGCATCTTCTTGATTGGAGGTGTGTAACTGTGAATTAAGATGAACAAAAAATATGACAGCCAAATGCCAGAAATCTTTCATACAGGAGAATAGGAGCTAAAGAGAGACAGAAATAGATATATAGATATTGTTAAGCTTTAGATCTGCAGTGTTCCCCCAAAGCCTCACAAATTCAGAGGTGGGGCTTTTGAAAGGTGATCAGATCATGGGAGTGCTGTATTCATCAGTGGATTAATTAAAGTGTGTTCTGGGTGAAAGTGGGTCAATGGGGGTATGACCTGGAAGGGTGTATCTTCCTCCTTCTCTGTCTGCTTCCTGGTCATCATGATGTAAGCAGTTTCCTCCCATATGCCCCTTTGCCTTGGAGCTGGCCAACTACGGACTAAACTATGAAACAGAATAAGCCTCTCTTCCTCTAAGTTTTCTGTGTCAGGTATTTTGTCTCAGTGACAAGAAAGTAACTAAGGGAAATAAAGGCAGGGGCTAGGGGGAAAGGACATCCACAGCACCTCAACCCTTCTAAGCACACTCCAAGTTCTCAAAAACTGTCAGCATCAGCATCTGGAAAGGCCTCCAAATGACTGGCACTGATTATTGCAAAGGCAGGCCTGCTACCAAGACCACCTTTTACATATCACTGTGATGTAGGCTTCTTCCAAAGAGACAGACCACAGCAGACACACAAATACCTCAAAAGGCCTTTGTTTATTGGTGAATACTGCAGGCTGGCCCTGATCCTAATCACCCACAACTCTGTATCATGCATCTCCCAGTGGGGTTAAACAACTAGAGCAAGGCTTCCCTTCTAAATGAAAACTGAGCCTGCCCTCCCATCACAACCTCAAATCTGGGCTCCTTGACAGCATTCACTCTTGCCCTTCTGTATATGGAATACAAGTAAACCAGTTCAAATAACTGAGGGGAAAAAAGAGGAAAATGCACAAGAAGACCCAATCTTTAAAAAAATGTATTTGAGTCCAATTTTAAGAAATTATTTCAAAGTTCTAATCGCTCTAAGTAAGTGATGAAACAATTCATGACAGAAATTGTAATTACCAAAGAAATGATCAGTTCTGCAACAGCAATTTTAGTGACATTTATAACATACAAAAAATCATGAAGCTTAATTATTTGAATTTACTGGGGCTACAGATGCCATGTTGGAATCTAATTAAATAGATCCACTGAACCTGGCTGGCTGAAGAAATGGCAGAGTTGCTGAACCATGCACTGGTTTTTAAAAGCAGTTCGTGAACAGCCTCCAAATAGGCAGTGAGTAATGATCTATCTTTCTTCCTCAACTGTCATTTGGGAATAAAAGAAACATTTTGGTATTGATCTTCAGTCCTTCACAATAGAATTTACTCCGGCTCCTAAAACACCTCCTCCATTCCAATGATCTCCAACAGATCTCCAGGATAGACGGAAATTCTTCCACTATTTACCTTTCAGGTCTTACATCCAAACTACACCAGATCTCAAGAAACCAAGTGGTCCTTAAGTGGCTGAGAAAAAGGTTTCCTTTCTCAATTTCTTAAGAATGTTAACTGTTAAATATTAATAGCCTACAGGCGTGTAAGTCCTGAAATATCAGTGAATTATTGGCTTAAACACTACCCCACAAAGATAAGACTTTGGTTTTAAACTACAGAAAACCCATAAAAGGACAAAGGAAAAATGAAGATTGCCAACAATTTCAACCAGCCATATTTAACCACAATTTACAATTTGGTATCTGTCCTTTCTATATACTTTCTAAGTTTCCATATTGTTTACGACAATGTGAACGATTATGTTCTATTCATAATCTTATATCTCATTCTTTCATTAAATACTATATAAAGTATATTAAATACATTTAATATGATTTTGTTAAACAATTCCCTATTGTTATATAGCTTGCTCTCAATTTTTAAATTTTCACCAATAAATTGACTCATAATCCACGTAAGTAAAACCTATGGCTGCCTCTCTGATTACTTAACAGGGATTCTCAGAAAGAAACTCTCAGGACAATGTTCATTGGCTTTTTAAGGTTTCTAATAAGATATGCCAAATTACTTTAACTAAAAGTTATACCAATCTACATTTCTACCAACAGAGTAATGAATAGTCCAAGTTGAAAACTACTTTTTTCTTTCCAACAGCATTATTAAACTTTTAGCGAGAGTCTTACCACTTGTTTTCTATTTCTCATGGTCCTGTATATTTTAGATGTACTGTTCTGTCTCCTGTTGTTTCCACTTAATATTATGTTCATTTTCATAGGATTATTGAAGGTTTTTTTAAAACATAACTCTCTTAATGAGCACATATAGACCACCAAATAAAATGCACTTCTTAAGTAAGGTAAGAAACATTAAAAAGTTGAAAACCATTTTACATTGGTTGGCTTTTTCTATTTGTTCTTTTAATTGTCATCCTACATCCTTTGCCAATTTTCCCACTAGTATTTTAGTGTTGTTTCTATTTATTCATTAACAAAATTAATCCTTTGTTGTATATGTTTCTCCAAGATTTTATCAGCACCTTATTTTTAATGTCTTGGGAAGTTTTTGACTTCTAGAAATGTTAATTTTATGAGAAGCAGTGAGTCATTTTCCTCCATTGACATCTTGTTTCTGTTGGCTTCCCTAACATCAGAGTCATGTGTGACATTTCCTAGTTATTTTTTATGATTGCAATTTTTGCATCCAGCAGAATAAACTTTGCCTTTAAATCCAACTGCAATATATTTTGGTATGTTGTATAAAAAAAGACTATAAAAATATTTTTTCTAAGTAGGTACTCTAGAATAAATGAAGTAATTAATCTTTTTCCTTCATAGTGCACTAAGCCCTCATTTGTGTCAGGCTGTTTCTGGACCCCTCTGTTCCATGCATGGGTATGTATCTGGACAGATAGCCACATGGTCTTAATTAGCATCATTTGAGTACATTTTATATTTGGAAATGCAAATCTCCTCTGATTATACATCATTTTCAAATTTTTCTTGGCAATTCCAGCCAGTTTATTCTTCAAGTATTTCAAAACAATTTGACACATTCCAAAAAAGAAGAAAGAAAGAAAACCCCAGCTGAGATGTCGATTAGAATGTGGCGAAATGATACATTACTTTGGGAAGAACTGACATCTTTAGCACACGGAGAGAAGCTGGCAGCACACATCTCCATTTATTCAAGTCATCTTTTATGCCAGTCAGTAAATTTTTGTGATTTTCTTCATATGGATTCTGCAACATTTCTTGCCATGTTATTCCTGTTTTATATATTTTTGCTCCCAAGTAAACTGCCCCATGCAATGAAGGTCTGAGATTGTATGCCTATATTTCAATGCCATATGATAAAAGACATGCTTGTCTCTCCAGGGCCTGAAAGAAAGGGCTCATCCTTTTCTGAATGAATGAATGAATGACAAATGGGGCTAAAAGCCCTGGTGTGAAAGCTGAGTTGGGTAGGCCCATAGCAGATTCCTGATGGTTCTCTTATTCTCAATACTAACTCTGTATTTTCAAAGACATAGCAATTAAAACTAATCACACCGGGGGCCAGGGATTTAGCTCAGTGGTTCCGCCACCTGCCTTGCAAGCAGAAAGACCTGAGTTCAATCCCCAGTACCAAAAAAAAAAAAATCACACAACTCCCTCTGGAAATCCCACCATCCTGGCATACTCTCCCATCTCTCCTGATGCTCCATCCCATCCTGCTGGCTGGGCACAACTGACTCAGTATATTTCTAGGGAACTTCAGCTTTGAAAAGGAAGACACCGCCCTTTGGAACTGAGCCAAGAGGTGTCTCCACGTGAAAACCACCTCTGAGTTTCTATAGACAAGGACAAAGGAAACAGGAGACACCAAAAGGGGGACCAAAATGAAGGAGAAGATTTTTAGCAATTTTATTGAGAAAGCATCCAGGTAGGATACAATTCACCCATTTAAAGTGTACAATTCAATAGTTTTTAGTAAGAAGTGTGCAACTGTCACAACAATCAATTTTAGAATATTTTTATCTCTTCAAAAAGAAACCTATTATAAAATTTTTTAAATGGTAAAATAGACAAACTTGTACCATCTTAACCACTTTTAAGACTATACTTGGTAGAGGTAGGTCTATTCACATTGTGTACAACTAATCTGCGGAACTTCCTCAACTTGTGAAAACAAAACTTTGGATCCATTAAACAACTCCTTGTTCTCCCTTTCCCCATCTCCTGACATCCAACATTCTACTTTCCGTCTGGCTTTCGAGCACCATATGTATCACAGTATTGCTATTTTTGCATGTGTGCAATTGGCTTTCTTAGCATAACGTCCTCAAAGTTCATACATGTTGTCACACGTGTTAGAATGTCTTGCCTTTTATAAGACTGAATACATTATGAACAGTTTTAAAGGGAAGGGAGCAGAGGTAAGGAAAAAGTAAGGAAGAAAGAGGGAGCAATAAGAAAGACAAGAAGCTGGGAGATTGCTGTGCTGGCCCAGGCAGGCGATGACAATGACTTGCCCCAAGCAGAGACGGGGACATGGACAGTAAGTGCGTTCAAGGTACCTTTTGCGTTAATAGAATACAAGTAAAGACACAACAATAGGGCTGTGGTGAATTTGATGGAGAAGTAAAGGAGGGGAACACTCAAGAATAACACAGAGTTAAATGCAGAGGCAAGCCTGCAGAGGACAGAGGCAGAAGGGAAGGAGAACTCAAGGGTCCAGGAGCCCCTGGTGCTGTTTCTGCTTCTCAATAACTCAAAGAAAAAACAGAAATGCCTCACAACAATGAACTCAGTGCTGCCATGGAAGATGTCTCTACTTATTCCCTCTTAGATTGTGCTCACCAGTTTGTCACCTCTACTTATTACATTTGTATGAAAACTTTATTGCCAATTTCACTTTGAGGTATTTACATGAGTACACACATGTGCAAACATGAAAGCCACAAAGCTGCACCTAATGACTTGTCTGAATTCTCACCAGAAAGTAAAGGAGCAACATGAAGAATCCGTTGAGCAGCAAAGTGAGTTACAGAACAGGCTGTAGCCCCGCAGTGATACGTAAAACAGCCATCACTTAGGGCTCCCAAGCTAAATCCAGCTGCAAAAAGCCATCATAAAAATAGGAAAAGGAAACAGATAGTTTGGTTTTTCAGGCAAGGCCTAACAGTCCGACACATGACTCAGAAGGGTACAAGGTAGGGGCCAAAGTATGCACTTTGGAATCAGGTATGGGCTCTACCACCAGTAGCTCTATGGCTATGGGCAGATTTTATTATCTGAATTTGTTTCCTTACATGGAAAATCAACATAATCAAGCATAACACATGGGATTCATGGGAGGATTTCGTGAAACAGAGGGAGGAGGAGAGAAAGGGAAGAGGACAGACTGTGTGCACACATGCATGTGCCCTATGCAGAGATGAAGTACACCAGGTGTCTCAGGGTTGAAAGAGGAGTTAAGAGATCTGTCTTCTACTCCAGATCCTGTACTAACTAGTTACACGACAGTAGACAAGCCACCCCTTTTCTCTTACCCTGATTCCTTGCTCATTAAAGTCTCAGCTGACCTGAGTGAATAGAATTGTAAAAGAGCAACAGAGAAAGCTAAGAACCAATTCAGCCAATGCTGCAAATCTTAGAATGGCTGAAGAATACATGCTCCTAGTTTCTTCCAGATGTGTGGGATGTGGCAGCTGAAGTATGGAAGCTTCACTGAAACTTTCATTGAGAAGCATCAAGTCCCCAGATCCCCTCTGCCACCCACTCCTTCTCTACCACAGCAAAACAGGTATCACCGAGAGTCTCTTAACTGAGAATCCTCAGACAAAGGGTAAAAGACTGGGGTACCTCACTTACAATAGGCAGATTAAGCAAGAAAAGGGGAGTTGCTGAGTGAACCCCATAGACCTCAATTCCTGTCATACCCACGAGCTCCCAGGAGCACTAGCAGTCCCATCTTCACTCTCCAGACATGCGAAGATCTGAGCGGCCCAAGAGGACAGACCTGCAGGCACCAATACTAATGCTAATCCAGCACTCAGCCAAACTACCCTTCAGTAACGCTTGGAGTTGACAACTGCCCAAAACTTTGGACCTGCCTTACAGATGAACCAGCAACTCCACATAATGGGACATTTGAGGAAAAACCTTTCACATGGAAATGGATTCAGAGGAGGAAATAAATTTAAAAAAAAAACAAACTTGTAGGAAATAAAGACTCTAAATGGAGAGAAAGAAACTTAATTATTATTAATATCAAACATGGAAGAGACTAGAAAAGGATATTGTAACTATGAAATAAGAGTAGTATGGTATAATAAAAGAACATTTGTATATATAGAGACAGAGACAGAGAGGGTGAGAGAGATCTTAAAGAAGTTAAATTTAAGCATTTGCATATATTCATAGAAATGGGAAATAATAGAAGAGAATTGGGACATGAACTTAGGTAAAGCTTGAAATTACAGAAGGAAGCAGAGATATACAGAAAGTGAAAGAGGGAAGAAGAAAAGAGGGAAGAGAGAAGTATGTTTTTATGGCCCAAGGACATAATTATAGGACAGATTATGTAGCTAGCTTTGCAGGAATGTTTGCTACAGTAAAGCCAAGCCCAATAAGAATGGTTGTAACAGACTCCCATAAATGGAATCTTCTGATTATGTCACTGGTTCACCCTGACCACCTGTGCAGTTTTTTTTTAAATGACCACTGAAACTTTCCTGAGTACCATCTAGCAAGCATAACTGCATCTTTGCTATGTGCAATCATCTTACAGAACTTGGAATTGAATTTAAAATCTAAACCATATTATAGTAAAGTGCTATATGAATGGAAACAGTATAGCAACTTGGAAGTTACATTTTATTTTTTATACCTACATTTGATTCGTTTTAATTTTTATAATCCACTAGCTTTATTTTTCCCCCAAAGCCTATTGCTCCAAAAGCAAACCCCAGAAAAAAAATAAGCCCATCTAAAATGGAAGAGAAAGTTAAATGTCTCATGAAAATGATGTCTATTGACCCACATCCTGCTGAGTGAGCAAAAGAATCCTTGGGTGCAAATGAGGCACTTACTACTATCGTTCAGCCTCAGGTGACTTCATTTGTTACATGACTGTCAGGGGCACAAGTAGTTCTTTGATAACCTGAAGAGCAAAGGAGTTTTCTAATGTAACAACTGATCTTCATTCATGGACTGAGAGTGGTTGACCAACTGTCACTATGATTCTAGAGAGAAATAAGTAAGACACCATAAAACATTCAACACCCATGTGGCTGAAAAGGAAGCTATCCCAAGAGCAGCAGAAAGACCAGTGAGGTCTCTCCAATTTCTTTATAATCGTCTTTTCTCCGATGTTCTTGGGCCTTTTGCCACTGAGACATCAGAAATCACTGTGGTACAGGTATAGGGTTGCTACTGCTTTCCTCTCAGTCTCAAAGCCAAGCCAAGGAAATTGCTCCTTTCTCTAGCCTTTGTTTTCTCAGAGGTAAAACAAAGAGCCTAGCCTCTGATTCTAACTTTTCTCAAATCACATTACTCAGCAAGATAAATCCAAACAGCAGTTTTAGCCACTCGCCAGGCTTAAACCACTGCTCACAACAGCCAAGTGAGCAAATTTGTATTTGCAGGACTGCCCAGCATGCAAGAAGTGAATGGAAAAGTGGTGAACGGCACAGCTTTGCCATCACATGGGAGCACTAACCCCAGTCCCAGTCACACAGGGCTGGCCCCTGTGTCATATGCTGCATGGAACACAACACCAATCCACTGTGCACGGGCCATTGACTACTGGGTAATTCATTAGCAAAGGAGCGCAGAGCCACCCTGGTGACAAAAGAAAATTTATAAGCAAGAGGCCTCCAACGAAAGAAGTATTTCTGTCTGTGTTAAGGTATCACTTCTGAAAGGACACTTACTCCAGGTCTTCCAGAATGAGCAGTTACCTATTCACAACTAAGCAGGTACAGAGCTTCTAATAGAGCCAGAAAGCATGTTATCTGCAAGAATGAAGGGCCCAGAGCTGCCTCTAAAGGCCACACAGTATTTTATGGCATAATAATACATCTCAAAACAGCTACATTCTACCTCTCAAAAAAGCAAAAGAATAAAGTCTGCTAGTGATAGGCCTGGAGCATTTGCTCACTGATGACATTCCTGCAGATCTTGATTCACTACTCCTGGATTTCAACTAATTCCTAGAACCTCCCTCAGTTGTTCCAGTTCCATAATGGCCTCTGCAAAGGTTCTTATAACTCTTTTGATCATTCATCCAGTTACTTCTTAAAAGCTTGCTAGCCCCTCAAAATCATCAAGCACAATCATCAGTTAGCTTTTTTTATAAAAGAAAGAAAAAGGATTCAGGCCAAGAAGTTTCTGACTTGGATAAAATGCCAGCCAAGAGCAAATGAGGGCATATATAGAGAATAAATAGGAAGGTCAGAGAAAGGATGGCTTCAAATCCCTAATTTGCTACATATTTAGCCATAGGATCATGGGCAAATTAATTTTCCCAATTAGCAAAGAAACTATGATGCCAAAATGAATAGTAATATTACCTAACTCTCAGGTTTGTGCCAAGAATTAAATAAGAAAATGTCTGCACCAACCCTCAAGTGCATTACTTTGCACACAGTAGGTGGTCAGTAAATGTTCAATGTGTGTGTAGCCACACTCATACAAACTGAGGACTCCTACACACCTCACAATGCAGCTAGACAGTTCTAACATCAATACTTTAGGTAAGAGCTGATCTATCATGAGCACTCAATTAAGAAAAACACAGAGAAGCATTTGCCAACAAGAAAAACAAAGCCCAGAACTAATTACTATAGTTGGTTTTCTGTGCCTTGAGCTGAACAGAAATGAATTTGTTGCTAGGCTCCTTTTTGGGCTATACTTTATGGTACAATCAAACCACTGGCATTGTTTTCCATGTTCCATTTGAAACAGCCTCCTTGTCCAGGTCTCCATTATGTGGCTCTCTTAGTTACTTTCTCACTGTTGAAATAAAATCCTGACACCTAACAACTTAAAGGAGGAAAGGTTTATTTTAGCTCACAGTTTGTAAAGGTTTCAGTCCATAGTCAGCTGGCTCCAAGGCAGGGTGGCATGGCAGAGGAAAAAGAGCTCATGGCATGGCAGGCAGGAAGCAGGAAGCCATTGAGGGAGGGAGGGAGGGAGATAGATCGGCCGACCAACCGTCCAACAGACAGACAGACAGATAGGCATCCCCTTCCAGCCTATACCTACAATCCCACAATGACCCACCTCTTCCCACCAGACTTCACCTCCCAATATCACATCCAGCTATAAATCTATCAGTGAACTAATCCCAGTATCACATCCCTATGATCCACCAGTATCACACACCCATGATCTAGTCATGTCCCAAAAGCCCCACCTATGAGCACAGGAGGCTTCGGGGGACATCTAGATATAAGCCATAAGAGTGGCCTACTCAGTAGGGCCAGCAGGAAAGGAGATCAGTAGCACCCTTAGGCTTGCATGTGCAATGGTCAAGTTTTTCAAATTTGACAATTGCTGAAGTTGCTAAAATCACCTGAAGGAGGAGGGTTTTCTGGACTCAGAATCCTCCATCTCAGCTGCAACTACCAGTTCCATGGGGTAGAAAGGAACACAAACTTTGAAAAAAGACAAGTCTGCCATTTTGACTGTACAGGTAACCTTGAACACGTTCTATAAACTGAGCACATGGCAAACACCTCCCATTCACAAGGTAGTTCAGATTCAAAAAGCGAGATGCATGAAGCCCCCAAGCACACAACCTGAATTGTGTTATACTTTTAGTTCAAGGTAACAGTTATTCCTGCCACGCCCTGAGATTCCTCCTCACTCACTGGTTAGGCCTTTTCAGTGACCTTTGTGCACACTCCCTTTTTCTTGCCTTCCCCTTAAATGCTTGTATCCTCATGACTTGGTCTTTCATTTTCTTTCTTTCTTGGACACACACACTCCCTAGACAGTGTAATCCTTATGATAGTTTCAAATATCATCCACATCAACATGACTTCCAAATGGCTGTCTCCATCCAGTCATCTCTCCTGGACCCCAGACCACTATTTCTACCTCCATGCTTGACTTCTTTATCTGGCTTTCCCATGGCCCTAAACCATGTATCTAAGACAAACTTCAGTACCATTCCAACAAAGCCTACTCTTAGCTACCTTCACCATGGGTTCAGCCATGGGTTCACAAAGCACTCTCTCTCATTACCACAACTTATCTCAGGCCCTAACTCTAACTTAGCCTCCAGTCATCCTCCACCATTGTCCCCTCTGCCTCAGGAGTAATCTCCTTTACTTGACTTTCAAAATCCCGCAGTAGGTCCTGCCAGCTAAAAGCAAGGTGAAGATATCATTTATATACAAGCCAGGATACTTTTGAGAGTAAAAGAGTGGCACTGCTCATCATTAGATCAAGATTACTGGCATGAACCGGGACTGCCCCAGGAAAACAGATAGATAGGCACTCTTCAAATGGAGGGTGAGCCTCACCAGGTTTACAAAGCCTTTCAGATCTGGCTTCTGCCTGTAGTGCAAATTTTCCTTTCTCTCCAGTACCATTTGCTCTGTCTTCATGGACCTTTCCCTACCTTCCTATTGTCATGCTCTTCTCAGCCTGGCATATCGTACCACCTTTGCCCTGGGTACTATATCTGGTCCCTCGTCCCTTCCCCTCCGGTGCTATTCCTCTGCTCTGCTTCCTGGTACCATAAACTCTGTTGTCAGGCCCTTCTGCCATGGAGTCAGCTAACCATGGTCTGAACCTTCTGAAACCATGACCACTTCCTCCTTCAAGCTGTGGGTGTAGGGTATTCAATCCCAGCAAAGGGAAAGCTTACTAACACAGGTGGAGACTGTGGTGCAGTGAGCCTAGGCAGGCTACCTTCATCCCATTTCTCTACGTTCCCTTTTATCTGAATATGCCATTTTTTCTCCAGCACAAATTATCTCTATACATTGCCCATTCTTTAGAACTGAGATCAAATTTCACTTCACCCATGAAGACTTCCGTGGCTCATTCTATTTACTTACAAAATCTTTATGATGCTGCATTTTCTTTGTGATACTTTTTCTTCCACCCTGTGAACTGCCTACTTAAATTCAGTCCAGAGAGATTGTAAATGCTCCTCCTGTGTTCTGGGCACTGAGGTAGAGGACACAGGAGGGCCTCTGGATGCTTTATAACCACCTAAGAAGTAACTTACAAGATCCCTGAAGAATATGTACAGGCAGAAGGAGAGGGATGAGGGAGTCAAAGACAGATCCAACACTGTTTTCCAAGAAAGGTCAGTTCAAGGATGATTTTTTTTCATGTTAGAGAAGAACTTTCCATTTTCAAAATGACTTAATCCAGCAATTTTATAATAGCTCGCTCCTTGGAAGCATTAAGTCCAAAAGTTGGCCTTTGCCCATGGCATCAGGAGCACATCTTTTGAATTAAGTGAGGGCAACCCACACAGGACTTCAAACATAGTGAGCAGCCACTACCTGCAGCTAACAGACTAAGGACACAATCACTTTGAGCTAATAGATATATTATCCTCTAAAATGAGTAGTTTTCAGATCCCTGGCACTAAATACAGTTTTATAAATCCCAAGAGAATGCATCAAAGAATAGAAGGAGCTTACAATTCAAACTGGGAGCTATGCCTCCTTCTGGCTCTGCCATTAGCCACCTTCCTAATAAGGACCCCAAAAAGGAAGTTGAAATAAAAGCTCTCAGAGATCCCTTCCGGCACTAAAATTCTATGTCCTACATTAAATTAAGTATATCCAGGTTCCACAATATCCCTTTGGACTTAAATATCATGCCAAAAAGCAGTGCTAGGCATTTATTAGCAGTAAAAATTCAAATGATGCAGAAAAATGGTTACATTTTATCTTTGGGGAAAATGAAAGTACCCATAGCCTTTTTTTCTTGTTGTACCCTGTGTAAATTTGTTAACAGCAGAGTTACTGCAATTAAACTAAACCTAATGATGCAACTAATCAATGCAGCTGCAGAAAATGATGCCATGTTTAGATCTCAGGAGAGCAGTTGAGCTCATGGCTGCTGCCCAGACACAAAGAGTGGAAACCACAGTGGGGACCCAGAGGGCAGGCAGCCTTCCCTTTGGTCTCTGCAGGATCCCACAGGTAAGAAATTCCAAAACAAATCTCACCTGGCTTTTGAGGAATTCCCATGGGATGAAGATATGTGAAGGGCACAGTAAGAAAACACTGAGAAGGCACCAACACCAGAGAGAAGACAGGCACAAGCCAATATGGCTTAGGCACTGAGAATGTGATGATTCATTTTTTAACTATTGTTTTAAAAACAGCATAAAACTTACCAATTTAACCACTTTAACTGTGCATTTCAGCAGTGCTACACTCGCATTATTGTACAGTCTCCAAGACGCTTTCATCTTTCTGAACAAACTATACCCATTCAGCAACTCCTCAATGCCCCCTTCCCAAAGCTTCTGGCAACACCACTCTCACAGTAGGTGTCTTTATGACTGAAGTCAGTGAAATAAGCTTTCACTAGTACAATATCCTCAAGGGGCATACACATTGTCGCATGTAACAATTTCCTATCTTTTTAAGGCTGAATAATATTCCACTCTAAGTATAGGTCACACTTTGTTTATCTGTTGATATAAATGTGATGGACACGGGTTGATTTCACCTCTAGACTACTGTGAATAGTGCTGCTTTGAATATGGGTGTGCAGATACGGTGACACTTCTTATAAGAATCACCCAGTTCTATAAGGCCAGCCAGAAACATTAACAACCCCAAGGAATGTGACATTGTGACAATTAATCCTGATATGTCAACTTCATTGTATTAAGAAAGGCCTAGCAGGTTAACAAAACACACTTATGACCTTAAGTACTACCATATATGCCATCCCTGGCCCCTTTCCTCTCGTGCCTTGTTCCTCTGCTCTGCTTTCTCACAGCTATGAAGTAAGCATCTTTGCTCCACATGCCTTTTGGCCATAATGTTTTTGCCCTGGAGCCAGCTGACCATGGACTTTATCCCCTAAAACTGTGAGCCAAACTAAAACTCCATTCCTTTAAGTTATATATGTCAAGTATTTTGTCCAGCAACAGAAAAGCTGACTTATACATATATGATCTGGCTGTTCAGAAGTCCAGGAGTCAATGCCTGGTTTTCTATAATAGTCACATTCAATCTCTAACATCATATAGGCTCTACACACTGGTATTAAAAATACAAGCTCACTGGTTTCTCAATAAGAACCCCATCTGTGTCACTAAGAGGCACATAGTCTGAGAGCCAGGCTGAGTCCACTGCCTTCTTACAACATCCTTTGATTAGGAATCTGGCAGTTTCTTGAAATATCCCAGGGCAGGGAGGATTGGACAGATTTCCTCTCTGAGGAGCAAACCATGAAATCCCCAAGTCCCTACAGATTCACCTGACCCCAATATACCTGTGCTCTTGGGACAGGTCTCAACAGACCCCCTTCTACCAGGCACAGACACTACATGGAACTCAAACACAGGTAAGAAGGTGTGAAGACAGTCAGACATATTTTTTTAAATTCTTTTATTGGTACATTTTAGGTATACAATACATTTACATTTATCATTGGGTGTTTGTACCTGTACACGATGTATCTTGGTTCTTATTTTTTCCCCATTGCCTGTGCGCCCTTCACCCCCTCCACCCTTCCCTATTTATGTAAATTTCATTTCCTTTTTTTTCTTTATTCATAATTTTTCCTTTCCCTTCTTCCCTTTCCCCTTCCCCTCCCACCACCCCTACACCTTTGGACCTTCTCCTATTTCAAATTGTCAACTATTCATTTTAATCCTTATTTACACTTTCAGTTTCTCACACTAAAGAAACTATTCAGTATTTACACGTGTGTGTCCTATTTATTTCACTTAAGAGTATAGCCTCAATATGCATCCATTTAGCTATAAATATCTCTAGTTTCTCATTCTTTATGGCTGAGTAGTACTCCATTTTATTAAAAAATCACATCTTCTTTATCCAGGTTCCAGTTGATGGGCACTTGGGCTGTTTCCAAGCCTTAGCTATTACAAACTGTGCTGCTATAAACAGGGGTGCACATATATCACACTGTGGTATGATTCTTTTAATTCTTTGGGGAAGATACCCAGCAGGGGAATATCTGGCTCAAATTGGACCTCTAGCCCTAGTTCTTTGAGGTATCTCTATACTGACTTCCACAGTAGTTGCACCAGTCTGCACTCCCACCAACAAGAGAAAAGGGTTCCTTTCTCTCTACACCCCTGCCAGCATTTGTTATTGTTTCTTGATAGCAGCCATTCTTTGTGGGGTGAGGTGGAATCTCAGTGTTGTTTTCATCTGCATCTCTCGAATGACCAGTGATGTTGAACATTTTTTCATATATTTATTTGCTGCTTTTATTTCTTTGAATCATACATATTTTTAATTTTACTAGTAAGTGTTCTTTAAACTTAAGTTTTCAAACACCAGTATATTTCCTATCAATCCATTTGAACCATGAATTTAAAATTAATTCAATAATGGAGTTCAGATTCAAAAATAAAAAAACAGCTTCACCACTGTTCCATTGTTAATAGAGTCAGCAGACACTTTGCACAAATACATTCTGCATTTGGCACCTGCTCTACTTCCTCTCCCATCCCAATTTCCCTCTTTCAGGTTGGGCAGGACCTATCCAGAAAAGACCCCCTGGAGGAAGAAGGTCTGCCGGTGAGCAGGAACCTGGTCTGAGTCAGCTGAGTGCCAAAGCAGCAAGGCCCACCATTTATGCTGTGGCCTCCTCCATGAACTTCCAAAGATCTCTTTGGACCCTGCTTCGAGCCACCATGGGAACAGCTCAGCAGCCAAGGAGGAGATGCATGGCTTTGTCCCAGGACATATCTATAGGACCAAGTGCTCTGGTGCTCTTTCCAGCCTGCCAGTTGGTCACAATAACAAATTTGAAAAATGCCATCTTTTCAACTGATCCAAGGACCTGAAACCTTCTGTTCAGTGAGGCAAAGAGGGATCCAGCCTCCTCCAGTGGACACTGGCAATTCTGGGCCAAGTGTCAGGGCTGTGAACCACCTGTACCATAATCATAACCCTGATGAACATTCTCAGCCTTGTCTTACCTCTCTGCCAGGCCTGAAAATAACAGCCAGGCAGTTCTTCATTCCTTTTTTCCAAGTTTTTTTTATTAGTACATACTTGCAGTATGTAATGATTACATTCCTCTTGAGGGCTTGGTACATGTACATAACACACCTTAATTATTTTTTCATTCTTTCACCTCACCTCATCCCCTCTCCCTTTTAACATCAGCTCTACTACAACTTAAAAAAAAAAAATCTTGGGCCGGGGATTTAGCTCAGTGGTTCCGGCACCTGCCTCTCAGCACAAGGACCTGAGTTCGATCCCCCGCAAAAAAAAATCTTATGCACCTCCAATTATGCATTCTCGTGGCCAGCAGGAGGCAGCTCCAGAGACTCAGGCTCTGCCAACTAGGAGCTGTAAGGTCCTCTAGACTTGTCCAACCTGCAGCCCACAGGCTGCTTGCCCTCTTTTTACACTATAAAACAAAATACTTAGAAATAAAGGAATTATGTTACTTACATACATTAACTATATATTTTATATGTGACTCAAAATAATTCCTCTTTATTCAGTACAACCAGACAAGCCAAAAGATTAGACAGTCTAGAGCTTCTTGCGTCTCCAAGCTCCAGATGTCTCCTGTAAAATCTAAGAATTAAATAAGCTATCATTCATTAAAACTCTCTAGAAGACTGTGTCTGATACAAAAATGTTAGAATCTTCTTCCCTTAATGCAAAACAACCCAAAGAATTGTGACGCCATCCCCTTGGAAGAGTGAGATGTTAGATCCTGCTGTGATTCTTATCCTTTTCAGCCTTGGTTTGACTCAGGCATCCTGTACCTCCTCATGCAAACCTGCCCTGCAGAGTTGCTCAGGAATTCCAAAGCACAGAGCAGTGCCCAGGAAATGTGTGGGGTGCAGGTATATTTCGGCATCCCTGCCCAATCTGAGCTAGATGTCAGATCTGTGCATTCACACAAGGCCCCGTGCTCAGAAGGGTCATGATCTCCTGCCATCTTGAAATTCCTAATTTAACAAGAGGCCCTGCATTTTAATCTTATGTTGTGCCCTAAAAATGATGGAGATAATCTTAAGTTCCATATTTTACAACAGTATTCAGCTTTCCCCTCAATCTTTCTTGCCTGTCTTAATAATGGCACCACTATCTTCTGTTACTCAGATTCAAAATCAAAGACCCTCCACCAGCCCTCTACACTGAAAAGCTGCCAGGTGCTGCCAACTCTACTTTTACATTGCATCCATGTCTCCTTACCCATCATCACTGTGTGCTTTTCCTTCTTCCAAGTCTCTTCCCCTCAGGCCCTTTCATAGTTCATCTACCCTGCCCAATCATGCCTTAATCTCTCCAAAGCAAGAATGATCACAGCATGCTCCTATTCAAAGATGCTCAGTTTCAGGGGAGCAGCTCCACTGCTCAGAAGCCAACCATAATCCCTATCCCCAGCCAATCTAAGAATAGATCCACCCTTCCCAAGATTTCAAACCTTTCTGAGGCCATGTCTCCTTTCCCTCCTTGATTCTTATTTTAAAACAGAATACCAACCCTCTCTTTGATTTACATATAATCTTTGGTTATACTGCATTGTCCCTGAGATCAAAATATATGCTTGATCATCCCATTTCTGCTTACCTCAAGCACTCCTGCACAGTGCACAAGTTTAGAAGTAACTTCTCAAGATACACATTTTAAATGTTGCCCTAAATTCATGTTTTAGCCTTAGCAGGGGGGAATTCAATGTTATCATGGTTCTTTTTTACAACACCTTCAATTTGGCAGGATGTCTGTCACATCCCTTGCTCCTTCCTTTAAGAGGTAATACACAGAAACAGAGGAATTACATTAAGCATGAACAGACTCTTGAAATCTACCTCAAAGTAAATGAAAGATCTTCACTAATCCAGCTAATGTGCTTTTCTTCCAATACCACCTGAAATCTAGTTCTCATTTGAATATTTAACAAGCATCATCTTGGTAAACCTCTTTTCCTCTTGATCTGTCTAGAAGTAAAAAATGGATTTATCCCATTCAGACTATGTTTGGTCCTTCACATACTTTTTATGCCTCCTTTCAAAATCTTAATCCTACTGCAGCACACGAATTCTGATGTGCATGAAATGCTGCCAGAAGACTCCACTGATTTGTTCCACTAATTTATATGCATTTTCTTCAGTGAGTTCTATAACCTCTTAGTGTAATTATATGCATATGTTTTTTAGTTCTATAGGTTAGGCTAATTTCAGAAATTATGATAAATGTGTATTTTAGACCACTAACCTTATGGAAAACCGTGAAAATACGTTTTGTAAAATAAACCAACATCTAGTGAACTACATAATCTCATCATCATGTGCTACCTGTGTGTTTTGTATAACAATGATATTATGATTAGATGAGTCTTTACCAATGAAATACAGTTTACATCAATTCTGCTGGATTACTGTTGCACAGACTAAGAAAAATAGAAAAATGGAGTATTTGCCAAGCCATTATGAGCCTGTCACATTGAAAAGATGGTGTGTATTGGCTCCCAAGTGACTTAGTTATCCTTTCTCTCATTCAAAATGGCCATTACCTACTACCACCTAGAAACATAACAAAACTGAATCTAATTTGAGGAGTACAACATAGTAGTCTGGAAAGAAGTCCCCCTCTTTACTTTGGTTATGTTTAAGAGATAGCCTAATGATTAAGATTGTAATGTGCATGAGTGGCATGCCTCACCCAACAACTCATTGTAGTAATGCTTAATGAAAGACAACAACAGTAATGAATTTCTAGGCTAGGGTTCTGACTCTCAATGGTACTTGTGTTTTTAACAGTTGCATTTCATACGCAAAGATACAACTTCACTCTGCTTCTTTCAAATCATTATCAAATGGGCAATAACTTATCCAGTGACTGCTTTCTCCATTATACTGTTAACTCTATGAGGGTCCAGCTGTAAATTCTCAATATATAGCAACTTGCATATAACTTTTATTCTTGGTGCTCGTATCAAAATGGTACAGCTACATGGTTGAAAAAGAAAGCCCTCTGGTGTTTCCTAAACATTTTTGAAGTCACTAGTATTAGGAAATCCAGAACAACTTCAAGCTCATGATTATGAGTTTTAGGAAAAGAGAAGGTGGAGGTTATTTGACTTTAAAAATCAAATTTAAAAATACTTTTACACTGTAATGTGTTGTTCACCTTCATTCAAACTAAACAGGGCTATGTTTTTCTCAAATGTCACAACTAGCAGGTTTACTAAGCAAAATAAGGAATGCTTCTGAAATAAAACTCAAAACCAGAGCCCATTTGGTTCTTCCAGAAAGTGATTATTCAAGTCACTGTTAATGCAAACAGCATCAGAAATACATCCCTAACCCTCTGATTCCACTGAAGAGCAGCATGGAGAACTTGGGGTGTGAAAGTGCTTCACATACACTTCTCATTAAAAATAATTGTCAATTCCCTATGTACTCTCTGTGATACTCTGAGATAACTACAAGAAAGGAAAAATGAAAACATGAACTTTACCTGCTAAAAACAGCCCAGTAAGGAGAAAGACTCCCAGGATTTAAGACCAAGGCAACTTGGGTTCAAAATATCAAGACACTGGACACTAATATGATTATTTTGACTCAAACCAGTGACATAATTGTCCCTAATTTTCTATTTCTTTCAGTACACCAAAACTAGCTACAGAAATCTATAGCTCTATGAAGAAAAAAAAAAAGGAGCAATAGGTTTCACTTCAGGCTGCATTTTTATTCAACAGTACTGTAGTTTTCACTTGATCTTAGCCAAAAGGCCGAGAAGCGATAGTACTGTAATTTTCTTCAATGCTATCAGCACCGTGGACAGCTCCAAGGAGTATTACTGAGAAATGCATATTAATACTTACTCCATTAAGTATTCACATTAAAATATTGATGCAATTTAGGGAGTAAAGAGAGGGTTGAAGTAGCTTCTTTTTTATTTTTGTCCTGTTCAAGAGGATGAGGGATCCAAAGAACAAAAAGTAAATTAAAAACCAAGGACTCAGTGTATTGTGACTGTACTGCAGTTCTTTTAAGGCCTGGGTTTCACTTTCCCAAACTAAATTTGGCGATCTGTGCATGTGTATACCATATTTGTGAAAATCAAAGATTATGGTATGTAATAACATCACAAGTAAGAATAAAAGATATTATTGGGGATCAGAAAATGAGATGTAAGGAAAACAAAATCTCAGAGCCCATCCATTGTGTTCAAGGACATAGATGAGAATAGCAAAGACAAATTTTGACAGGATAAAATAGAATCATAGTTGTCTCGGTTCATGTGGCCCAGCTAGTAGAAAATGAGGATAGCTTATCTGACAAGGAAAGCCTGGGACTGGGTGAAGAGTTAATGAGACCTCAGCAACAGAAAGCCAGACCTAAGAGGGCAGCTGATCTCATACTCTGCCTGAACTCTGGAGGCACCAGGGTGGATTCTGAGCCAACAACAAAAAGTAAAGATTCCCACTACCCAAATACCTAGAAGAATGAAAAATACATTCCAGGGATCAT
The DNA here is from genome assembly GCF_000247695.1 of Heterocephalus glaber. The sequence continues at coordinate 9,598,760 of NW_004624733.1, read as the reverse complement.
TGGGCTACTGCTCAAAGTGGCTCAATAACATTCACATGAAGGAGCATGTAAAATCTCCTTTACAGTACTAATAGACACTGAAGCAAATGTCACATCCTTTAAATCCATCCAAGTGCCTCAAAACCTGCTGAGGTGGATGGGTGGGGGTGTGCATAAAAGATTTGACCCAGATTCCCTAGAAAAATACAAAATGATTCCTCCCAGAAACATTTGAAAGGGCCTCACAATGATTACTACTCTCTCAAAAGTGGATATTGATTCCTCAATGGAAGGATTAATAAACATGAAAGTTACATGGTTTGCATGACAAGAATGTTGTTTTCCCTTAATTTTGTTTTGGCAAAGTATACAATAAAGTCCTTGAACAATTAATCACAATTGCTGAATTACAGCAATAAATGACACATCCTCCACAATCCTAGACCACAAATGCTGTTAAATCATATATATATGCAAAGGCAGGTTTTTGTTTTTTGCCTTTAAATATTAGCTTTGTGAAAAGCTGTCACATATAATTTGGAGCACTTGAAGATAAAGCATAAATCTGTCTCATTGCTTTTCTACCCAGAGAAAATAATAAATGAGGAAATAGTCTCTTTTTTCCAAATTAAATTTATCACACAAACAAACATCTGTCTTAGAGGCTAAGCTTCAGATATGTGCTCAATTTTCAAACCTTTGTATGATCAGTTCATTGAGCTAGAAACTGTGGAAAGCCAAGGCTAAGTTTTTAAGCTTTAACAGACCACACTTTACCCAAGGAAGTGCACATTTTTATCATTGTAATAGAACTGCTTCACTGTCATCTTCTAGATCATCCTTCCATAAAAAGAACATAGGTCTATTCACACATACCATCCTATCATAAGGACAATAAAAACATTATCTTCACCAACTGAGAGGCCAGAAGTGAAGGGACTTGCCCAGGGTCCCCAGAGTAACTCATCAAGAAGGATCCTTCCTTACAGATGGTTTTGTTTCCAGGGCAGTGCTGGAGACACCAGACTGCCTGAATCAAACTAAGATAGCTGCTCTCAGAATATCGTGCATGTCTCCCAGGAGACAGGGCCCATGCTGGCCTAACAGAGTATACAAGAAGAATGGTTGCTTTGTGGAACCTAAAGACAACTCTCAAGAGAGAGTAGCCAGCCAAAGTCATAGCCCTGAGATGGCCTGGAATAACAGCAACTATACCATAGATATGAGTGCTGATCTGGTCCATAATAACAAGATGCTCCTTGTCTCTAGTACCTACAGCCAGCCATAGGAATCTGAGACACTTTGAGAATCTGCTCTTAAAATAGGGCCATCTTTTCCTGCAGCCTCCAGCCTTCTTCATGACTTAGAAGTGACAGACTAATTTACTGTCCTACTACAATTTGATAAGCTAGACTAGTCACACAAGGGGCCACTATCTGCACCTACCAAAGCTCTGTATCTGTGTGTGGTGCTTCATCATTGCTGCTTCCTGGTGTTTCTATTTCTCAGGAGGCTTCCGCCCCAATGCATTCCTCATACCTCTCATTTTAGCAGGAGGAGAAGTATGATTTTATAGTATCATAAAACTAACAATAACTCATGCATCACATTTATGTATCCATTTAAATACATTTCTCATTCTTGCAAATATGTTTTCTCTCTTTTTGCTACATTAGAGGCCATGTGCCCTTTACAGCTTCCCTTTAATTTTCCAACTATATAAAATGCTAAAGAATATGAGTAACTCCTGAGACCACATGGTGTCATCATATCAGATCACCCAATAATGTTTGCAATACACCAAGTTAATTACTATTTTTGATGCATTTACTCTATCGAGACATACTTACTGAACCGTACTATGCACTGACACAATTATTACCACTGGGAATGTATATGAAAAGAGAAAATCCTGTCCTCCAAGAGATAATAATGAATGATGAAGGAAAAAAATCTTAATCAGGAAAATGATGATCTCTAGGGACTACAGTAGAACTTCTTAATGATACCATAGTAAAGCCAAACAATAACCAGTCTCCTTGAGCCAATGAGAAATTTGTATAAATTTCATTTTATCTGCGACTATAATAATGATATCAAATATGCTACTTCAATACAGCAAAGCTGAAAATCTACAGAAGACATTCATTGTTAACACACTACCAAGTACTATTTGTCAATGGTGGGTATATTAATGTTTGTTTCAAGAAATCATGCAGTAAGTCTGAAGTAAGTCTGCCAGTTGGTTAGCTGCTAGTATCTCTTAATACTTGTCCACTTAATGGTCCAGGGTTTCTGAGTTTAGCTTGATATCTGGGAGAGAATAAATTGAAATTTGAGGCTGACTCGCCTGATAGGAAAAATCACTAGGTAAAATGAGGCTTCACTATCAAGGAGAAGGAGTTTCACATATGGCTGGTTCTGAGCAGAAACTTTCATATAAGCAGATATACCTTCACAGATCCTTATGAATTTTTCAGAGGAAGATCAAAGAGAAAATAGACATGAATGGGTTGGAGCAGAATGATATGAAGTGGAAGCAGTGCTAGCATGGATTAGAATTTAGATAAAGCCTGTGATGCACAATGACTTTCAGCAAAATGCAGTGTCCCCAGGCTAGAAGAGACAGATGAACAACATCCCTGTGGGACAGCAGCTCCCAAACTTCCAAACTCAATAACACTCTGAGACATTTTTTTTAAACTGTAACAAGAATGAAGAATATATTCAAATCTCATGTTTCATATTGACCCTTACTTCTAGACAAGACTGCTGCATGAGCCATACAGGGGAATGTGTATGTGAGAGGAGCCTCCGGAGTTATGCCTCTTCCAAAGAGATCACCCATGAGGGGCTGCCATGATTTAATTTAGCATTCACCTAGCTTTGTTGTTTTTTTTGTTTTGTTTTTTTGTTTTTTTGGTTTTTTCACATGGAAAAAAGTATTTTAATTTTTAAATATCCAAGTTTGCTTAATTTCTTGTAATCTGTTCAAACACTTTTTAATATCTTGAATTAATAACTATACCAACAAAATTCATGCCTAGTGTTTCCACAGGAGACATTAAAATAAGACCAAATTATGTATTTTTTCTTCAACCAAAGTAGAAATCTCAGTCCTTTTTGTGCAAAAATATTGTAAGAGCAGTCAAATGGAAATGCTGAAATGACATGCCAACATTTCAGGGCACATTTAAAATACTCAATAATTCTTGAAATTATTCTAAATATTACCCACCTAGCTTTGAGTACCTACTGTGTCCTGAAGACTATGAAAGACACTGATAATGCAAATACTAAAAAGGAGCCAGGCACAGTGGTGTGTACCTATAATCTCGGCACTTGGGAGGCTGAGACAGGAGGACCACCACAAGCATGAGCTCAGGTTGGGATAGAGACTCTGTTTCAAAAAACACTAAAAGGCACCTAGCCCACTCTCACTGAATTACAACATCCCTTTTATTGCAACAGGAACATGTTGGCTTTCCTAATTATCTCAGAGAAATGAAAAGAGGAATCTGTTCCTCGAATGAGATAGATCTCCTTCAGTTTTAAACAAAGTGGGAGCTGCATGTGGGGGATAAACCAAAGGACAAAAAAGGAGAAAATCCACAGAAATGACTCGATTCTTTTTGGTGGTTACTGAAAATAAAGATGTAAGGGGCAGTCAGTACAATGCCAGGAAATATAAGCAAGTTCTTCGAGAAATGTGGAGGTGTCTTCTAATGAGAGATTGTTGCTTTCTATAGCATTGCCATTCTTCATTCTAGATCAGCCAGAACTCTGTCAAGTCAGAGAAGAACATTTCAGAGAGTAGAGAGGACCTGAAAAAAGGCTCACATAAACAGACTCAGGTATCACTTTCTTGTAAGGTTTACAGCACATGCATTGGGAGACCAAAATGATCCCAAGGAAGCCAAAAGCTTTGGTCATTTCCAAAATCAGGTCCATGATCAAGTTCTCTTGACTGGCCTAGAGTAGTCTTAGAAAAGCTTAGAGTTGATTCTACTTTCTAAGTTTCCTATAATGAATACATACAACTATTATTTTATAGTAAGAAAAACAAATTTTAAAAACAAAAAGTACTAAATATTACTTGAGTAACATCTTTTAGCCCTGGAAACCTTAATTCTGAAAAATAAATCCACTCTTCTCAAAAAAGTCAGTGAATCTTGGCCTTCAGTCAAGCTCTTTCCGATAAGATATAGTAAGACCTCCTGTGCTGTGAGATTTTGCTAACAGCTCTTTCTTCGATTAGCTCATTTTCCTACATCAAAATTTCTCCTGGAGTAGGAGTATTATTTCTATTGTTTTTAGCTTTTACTAATAAAAGAAGGAAAACACAGATCAGCCCTTGAGCTCATTTATAATACTGCAGAAACACTTACGTCAAAATGAATATTAGAGGAAGCTGATTTGGATAGTTGTACCAAATTCCAATTCCGTGAGGATGGATTACCAACTTGGTAGCACCTGTCTGAAATGGTGTTTACTACAGAATACACACCAGGAATCAATGTGTGCTCCTCATATTCTGGCCACATCTTTCCATTTCTCAGTGAAGCTGCACATACAATGACATGAAGCTGAACAGCACTGGAAAGCAGGCAGCCTGGGCTCAATGCTCTATGCTGAATGAGTTTGTTGGTGACAGCAGGCTGAACTGACAGAGACCTTTTCTTGCTCAAGACAAGAGGGTATGTGTGCACCATGTAGTCTCTTAGGAACTAAAATCAAGGCTGAATTCTGAATTTCAGGTCAGAGAAAGCTCCTTGAGGTCTGAGACAAGAACATTTATCAAACCAATGCCAGAAGCAACATGATAGTCCCTGTGACCAGGCCCAATCAGCTCTAGAATTGGCATCCCTTCTCAAAACTAAAAGGGCACTTCAACTCCAAGCCTCCAGGTAATATTCCAGTCAATGAGAGGTGGTTCCAAAAGCAAGTTGTCCTTGTGCTCTCCAAAGGAATAGAAGCCAGCTCAGGGCTTATGGATAAGATAAAAAAACTCACTCCTCTGGAGCTGGAGTTTTAGCCTAGTGGTAGAGTATGTGGGCAATGGGGCCCTGGGTTCAAACCTCAGCACAGCAAAAAAAAAAAAAAAAAAAAATGACTCCTCACAGTTGGAAATCCAAAAAATTATTTCAACAAGGGATCCCTTTGGGACACTATATGTAGAACTGCCAGGAATTGTCTGCAAATGTAAGTGAGGCTCTATCTTTCTGGACTATTTCATCTGGAATGTCCTCTCAACCTGACCTAAAGGAGGTAAAAGTGGCCTCCAGCTTATTCATAGTTTTGCACTGTCCCTGAGGTCTCCTTCAACACCATCAATAAGGAACTTCCTTCAGGAACTGATGGTACATTGGGAGAGGCATGAAGAAAAAACTACCACATTTTGAGGTCATTATAGACTAATATCATAAACACCAGAACTCCAAGAGGCATTGAGTCTTGTAAACAAAAACAGTCAGAAAAGCTTCCTGGAGGGGAAGGTTTGGGACTGGAAATTTAAGGTATTCCTAGAGTGTTCGTGAAATGGAAAAGGTATACTAGGAGAGGGCCTTACCATGTATGAATGCAGCAAGTCCCAGTGGTATTTGGAAATTACAAGTAAACAAGTCTCATGAAGGTGGGTCCATGGAGAAGGTGGGGCCATAAGACTGGATTGAAGGAGTTTCTTGAGGGCCTAAGGGTGTAGATTTCATTCATTGATATTAGGCAATCTTTGAGAGCACCCAAAAAGGTACATCTGAGTGCAACATGAATAATAAATGTAGAGCAGGCTGTGAGACAGTCAGGGTGGAAAAGCTGGAAAATAAGAAAGGGTTCAAGTACAGGATGCCTGGCTCTGGCATCTGCAAGGCTGGAAAGGTTTTGACCATGACATTTCTGTACTCCCTGCCCCTGCATAACTCACAACCTTTCTTGTAGGGGACCAAGGGCCTAGGAGGGAACCCTCCAGAGAGAATTTCCCAAGTCAAGGAAGAGATCAAAGGCGAGCCTGAATACACTTAGGGGACACAGAAGAGCTCAGCAGCTGCCTCCTGTCTTCCTGGTGTACTCCAACCATAAAGAAGATATTAAGCAAGTTTGTCTAGTCAGCTAACAGACTGAATTCTGGACACATAAGGAAGATGATGGTGACTGTCCCTAACACAGGGTTGCAAAATTCCCAGGCAAGACCATTATGAGTTTCCACTTGTTGCATATGAACTTGAAATGTAGAGAAAGTAATTTGTAACTTTAGATAAAATTCAATTATTTACATTAGTCCACAAGGCCCTGCATGATCTGCAAAGCCCTGCCCACCTATTCCACCATACTATTGCCAACTTAATGTACTCCAGACATACTTTTTATTCCTTAAACATCCAAGCTCATCACCACCTCTGGGTCTCTGCATTTCCTGCTCCTCCAGCCAGACAGCCTTTCCCCAGATGTTGACTCAGTTGGCTTTACTCAACTTCCAGTTATGCAGTGAGGCTTCCCCAACTGCATTTATCTAACTTGTATGCCCTCAAGGAGGCACATTACACCTATAACTTGCCATGCCTTATTCGCTCTATCAGAAATTCTGACTTAAGTTCCTGGTTTGTTGCCTGCTTCCCTAGTAGAATGCAAAACCCAGGAGGGTAGGGACCTTTTTAGTTTGGCTCACATCTGTCTCTCCAGTGTCTATAAAAGTGCCTGGCACATAGCAATGTTCAATAAACATTTGTTAAATAAATGGAACAATTAATTAATCAATCCATGTCTTGAAAAAGCCATGAAACTTTACCTCCCTGGGTAGAAAATCTGTTTGAGAATATGTGACATTCAAGCAAATCTTAAAGAGACTGAAGCAATAGAATTTCTAGTTTCTTTTAAACCATCTGCATCCAAAACATTGGCAGCTGGGTATTGTGCGTGTTCACATCAAACAAGGCAAAAGCAATGGGAAACTTGCTGAACAAACAGTCAGTTAGAAAGAAACTTCCAGAAAGGTCTTCATTGATAAAGTAGCTTATGGGGGAAGTCCCTTGAAATGCTGTCAATGTTGGTAATAAAACTCTATGAAGTTAAGGGTGTAGGAGTAAAAATTCACCAGCATTCCACTGTGGTTAAAATAAGAATTTCCTGGAAGGCTTAGGCTGTAAATCACGCAGTGCTCTAGGGCCTGCATCTTTGTTCTGCCCCTACCTCTAGCTCTAACAAGGCCTTATGAAAAGTGGATCTGCCTTTTAAGAAAATTTCCTTCCAGCCTACAAATTGGAAAATGCATCCAAGTCTCACTTATTGGTACTAACAAAATAGAGAGACAATAAATGAAATCTTTAGATCATTCAGAAACATCTTCCAGCCAACCTCTCTCTGATTTAATAATAAAACTACTTTCATTTCTACAGCATTTGATCACTTCTCACAGCACTATCATATCCCATCATCTCCTGTGAATCTCAAATTCCCATCATCATCATTTTGCAGATGGAGACAACTGAGGCTTAGGGAGATGAGGGATCTGGGCTGGTTGTTCCCAATGGTAGCCAAAGGAGAACTCCGACAGGGCCCACAGACTGACTGTGTAAAGGAGGGTTAACTCCCAGCCTGTGGCTGCACCTGCTTGCACAGCCAGGCTGGAGCAAGAGTAAGCTGGAAGGACCTGTAGGGCCCTATGCTCAGTCTTCTGTGTGAGAAACAGTGCGAGGCTCACTACCGGGCAGACCCTAAGCCATGCAGATGGCTTCCTCTAGTTGCTCCCACCATGCGCACTTCACATCAACAATCAGGACACAGGAAGGCCCCAAAGGCAACAGTCACCTCTTCTGCTGTTCGTTTGGAGAAATCCAGAGCCTGGCACTTCCAGCCACTCAGGTTATTTTGGCTCAATAGTCTCCTGCAACCAGGTGTAGACAAGGCTTACCACTCAGGTAAGAAAGGCCTTGACAGGTCAGATCCATCCTTGCAAGCCCCAAGCAACAAGAGACTGGGTAGTACAATGGTTAGGGGGAAGATTCCTGGTCAGACTACTGGACTGTTTGATCACTTCCCATCTGGATGACATCCCAGGCAAGTTACTTAGCCTTGATTTCCTCATCTGAAAAATGAGGATGATAGCAGTATAGACCTCATGGGGCTACTGTGAATACTAAGAGAGAAGACACCTGTAAAACACTTAGAACAGTGTCTAACACTGTTAAACAAGGGCTTAATAAATGTTAGCTATTGCCATAATTGCTCATGTCAGATACAGTGCTCTTGAAAAGTTAGGAGAGTCTGGCAAGAACAAAGGATGGGAAGAAACGTGTACACATATAAGCTAAATGCAGTGTGCTTAATATTTCAGAGAAATGAACACAGGAAATGGGGAGCCAAATATAAAATGAAAAACTCACCCAAAGAGACAGAAAGCCTCACTGTAAAAATCAAGCTCATTCCAGCATCAAGGCCTTTTCATTATCTCCTTTGCTTAGAAAGTTCTATCCCCAGCTCTTCCCATGGCTGGTTCATATGCCCCCTCCACAAACTCTATCATGGCACCCTACAACGTAATTCTCACAGTATTCATCACTATCTGAAAAGACCCACACCCTCATTGCCCACCTTCCCGCTCCAAATATTGGCTGTGTGGAGCAGGAAGTTACCTGCTTTGCTTCCACTTCCTACCAGCACCTAGAACCATGTCTACCACGTAGCACATGCTCCTTAAATTTGCCCATTCAATAACTAAATACTGAACCGTGTCTTGAAGAATGAGGACATTTTGCAGATTGAGAAAGGATATACTAGGAAGGGAACCTTAAGGGCAGATGTGTATCTGACCATAAGTTTTGCCTAGGGCCAAGGGCCCAAAGATTCTCTAAGGTCAAGCTGATATTCTCCTATGGCATGAGCTTCACAAGGTGGCCAAGACTATTTAGTCTCTGACCTCCATTCAATTTGTCTAGAGCCAAGCACTCACACAGTTCAGCCAGGCAGCTGCCACCTTATTCCCTAATATTCTCCACCACAGGAGGCGCACAGGCACGCCAGCAGCCAATGGACATCTGCCTAGAGTGAAGAAGATTCCTAAGTCTTCATCCTGTGTCCTGAGAAAAAGAGTGTATGTGCATGTGTCAACCTCGTCACACCATGGCTTCCTGCAACAAACTGGAGAAATCCGAAGAAGCCTGCAGTGTTCTATGAGATCTCTTCCCCAGGCCAGCCTTCATGAAGAAACTCACCTGTAGTGAAGTGCCGACATCAGAACATTTCAGTGAGGGGAAAATTTTGAAAATTAACAACTATATTCACAGAGAACTTGCATTTTAGTTGATTTTTGCATCAGTGGAGAAATATGGATTTGTAACATAAAAATATATACAAATAGAATCATCCACTCACTCAATTCACCCACCCACACATCAAATATTTACTAGGTGCCTAGTCTGTGCCAGGCATTAAGATGTACTAAGAAAAAAGTTACAGATCCTTTCTTCAAGGCAGTCATAAACTGAGTGTGACCAAATAAGAGATGATAAAGTTTCCTCGAGACAGAAAAATTATAAAAGAATAAATAATACATCAAAGAGTAATAACCATGATGATTATATGAGCAACTGACACTTTTTGAGCACTTACCTTGCACTCATTTATTCCTCATAACAAATAGATGAGGTAGTGTTTTTGCTACCTACATTTTACAATGAAGAAATTAAGACATGGAAAAGTTGGGTCACTTGCCCAAGGTCACACAGCTCATTAGTGCTACAGAGGTTGATTGTGCTTGACCTAATACCAAGAAGAGTTCCCCAAGTAGTGTTCAGCAGTGTTTCTCATCCTCAGATCTAGGGCTTCATTTTCTGCCCTGTACATTACAGAAGGTTAGCACCACTAATAGCCTCTATTCCCTTAATGCCAGTAGCAACTCTTTTCCCTCTTCTCGCCTCTTGTGCCAACCACAAATGCCTTCAGACATTACCAAACATCCCTTGAAAAGTCTCCACTTTGAGAACCACTAGGTTAGAGGGAAGAACCACTGGGTTTGAGAACCACTGGATCAGGGGGAAGAGCATGCTCAAGGCACCAGGACAGGAAATGGGATATCAGTTCTGGGCAACAATGAGGCTGGTGCGGCTGGTAGCTGGGGTGCATTTCAGGAAATGGCAAAGGTAAAGCCTAAAGGTGTAATCAATAACCAGATTACACAGGAGCCTCAGAGTCCACACTATGAATTTAGATTTAATCATGGGGATGATAGGGAGCATTAGAAGCACATTGCCAAGGTTAGATTTAGGGTTCAGAAATATGGAAAAGGGATCAAGTTCCTTCCAGAAGGAGACTTGAAGATATTGTAGCAAGAAATGCTGAGGGCCACGATAATACCTATAAACAAAAACTGGTATCTGATAAAAAAAGAAATGATGAGAGCCTAAATTCAGAGACTGACAAGAAGTCAGGAAAAAAACTCGGAGTTGAGAGCAACTGAAAAGATACACAAACAGGCCTGAGTAGGGTGGGGCATCCAATCCAAAGGTAACAAATGCCTACAGACCTGAGAGCCTAGATGGACAGTGATGCCACCCACTGGGATTAGAAGCACAAAGGAAAAGGTTCAGGTCTAGGAGCAAGAGCAATGCATGCTGGACATGAGCTGCCAAAGGGAAGGACCATCCAAGTGGGGGTCACTATGCACCTGAGGGAACCAGGTCTTGGACCTAGGAGAACATCCTGGGCTGGAGTCATGTATGGAGAGCATGAGGCATGTCTGGTGTAGTTTTAAAAACAAACTAGTGAACTCAGTTACACAGAAGAGATTGATAAAGTAGGAAGTGATCTGAGGACAGGACCCTAGCGGGGAATCACCAGTATTTAAAGATTAGGAGGAAGAACAGGACCTGGACACACACACACACACACACACACACAGAGTCAGAGATATTGAAAGCCCATGTCACAAACCATGAGAGAACAGTGCTGCAGAAGCCAGTGAAGACTGGATGGAAGAAGTAACTATTGGGCACCCAGGCCACCCACTGTCATTATTCTCATAAAATTCCAAGAAGAAAGTATAAGGTACTGCCATAATGTAAGTTAGCACAGTTCTCCCAGTTTAGATTGTTGAAGAGACAACTGAATCCAACCCACTTGTTTAATTCGTTTGTTTTCGCACTGAGGTTGAAAACAACTTCAATATCAAAAGGCTGCCAAAATCATGATAGCTGAAAAAATTAAAATCATGACAACTGAACAGTATGGGCAAAGCTAAAACTTGAAATATAAATTCTAAGTTCCAACCAAATTATTCTCCATAACATTGAGACTAAAATGTACAAGCTTGTACTTTTGAAAGAGCCAAAACTTGATTTTTATTTATACAGAAACGTTCTGCTGAACCCTGGAGGTTTTTACTATGAGATACATAGATATGTTTCCAGAATATAAAGTCTTATTTGAGCAACACTTCACACTGTAGCACACTCCTACTCGACACTTATTTGCAATCTGTACATGCCTGGCTATTTGTCCATCACTCAAAATGAATCTATTGGAGTGAACAATTACGATGCAACTCCACAGTGCTCAAGAAGTTGGTAAAAATCAATGCTGAGGCAGGAGATACTTAGGCACACCAGAGGACAGAAAAATAGACCACAATGCAGATTTGCTCTTCCAAGATTTCTCTGGAAAAACATGCATTCCAGAACCCAAAGCTCAAGTCATTCTACACACAAAATCAGTTCCCAATAGAAGGTTTTGCAACTGCATAATCTAAATAGATGGGGTTTTTATATATTTATCTTTTCCCACCAACATCTTCTATTCTGTTCTGATATATTTTTAGATCTATAGATAAATAAAAGGCAACATAAGCTTAAAATCTTGTATCCCTGGTTTAGATATTCACCATGCTACAGTCTGCCTCAGACAAATCAGAGTCATGTGGTTAAATGTGCAAACAATTACTCAATTTAATTTCATCATCCACAAGTTGAAAAACAAGCTGTAATCACAGTGGATGCTGTTCATTTTATTCCAAAAGCCACCATCTTTTATGTTTCTGATTGGATTTTATTCTTGGACATAAAAGGAGGGGCTGACTTGGAATTTCTCCTGTGGCTTCCACACTAACCATGCTAATTCACAGGGGGTTAAGAGAGTCATGTCTAAATAAAGTGGCAGCTGAGTCTCTCCTATACTGCTTTATTTCAGCTCTGACAGAGACAGGGTCCAAGCTGAATCATGGTCCAAATCCTCACACAGAAGAGTTGCACATCACATTTGTAGGGTCCTGGGAGCTGAGTCATGAGCACTGGTGTTTAGATGAGGAACACCATTCCAGGTTATAGTTGAAGTGATGTTTAAGAGCACGGGCTCTAAGAATTTTAGACCAGTGATGCCACCTCTCTTTGCCTCATTTTTCTCATCTGTACAATGGAAATAACAGAACCTATTTTACAGAGTTAATATGAGAAATAGATAAGAGTGTCGTGTTAAGTGGTTGGCACAAGCTCTGGTATATACAGTTAGTTTCTGTGATCATTAATATTACCTAATGAAAATCTAGAATTTAAAAAAATCTACCTATTCATACCTATCCATAGCTATATAACAATGACATTTACTACCTCTGTTTCTGTGGGTCAGAATACTAAACACAATGCAACTCAAAGCCTCTGCCTTCAAGTTTCTCAAGGCCTCAGTCAGGGTCTCCTGGAAAGCCTCAGTGGAGGGGGTCTGCCTCCACGTTCACTCCCAGGGTTGTTGGCAGTTCCTCAGAGATATTGATTGGCCTGAAGCTTCATTTCCTCTGTGGATGTAGGCCCCTCAAGGCACCTTACAACAAGGTAGCTAGCTTCCCTGCAAGCAACTGAATGAGGGACCAAGACAGGGCACCCATGGCAGAAGCCACACTCCCTCTTATAACCTAATTTCAGAAGTGATATCCTATACTTCCAGTGTTTTCAATTTAATGGAAGTCACTAGGTCCAGCCCACACTTGAGACTAGATTATACTGGGCATGAACATCAAGAGGTGAGGCTACTGGAAGGCTATCTTGAGGCTGCCTATTAAGATATAAAGAGTCAGTATCTTCCCAGCAAGCTTCCCTTCCTTTATTCTTTCTCTCAGTAGATGTGTGAGTACTGACCCTTTGCCAAGCACTACATAAAGGCCATGAAGATCTATGAAAGAAAATAGACATGTTTCTGCTGTCATGAAGCCTAGAATCCACAGGGGAAATAGATATTTAAGAAATAAGATAAATTATCATTGAATTAAAGCAGTGACAAGTACCATAAAGGAAAAGTACATCTTATACAATTATAGGACAAATGTACCTACTCCAGATTCCAGGAAGGATTCCTTAAGGAAGAGAACCAAGCTGAGATCAAATAGATGAGGAAGAATTAACCAGGCAAAGGGAAGAGCCAGGAAAGAGAACAGAGGCTCAGACACAAAGAATCAGAGCATGTGAAGGCTGTGAGGATGAAGTATCTTGCTCCTGGCAGAGACTCTGTTATCAAGAAAATTAAATTCAGGCCGGGGATTTAGCTCAGTGGTTCCACCGCCTGCCTCGCAAGCTCAGGACCCGAGTTTGATCCCCGGTACCAAAAAAAAAAAAAAAAGAAAAAAAACGAAAATTAAATTCAGAAAACATAATTCAGATGTCTGTTCTTCAGAGTTTGGATCAGACCCACAAAAAAACTACCCAAATAGAGTTAGTAAAATTCACTCTGGTCACAGTCTTCCAGACTTCTGAACCTCTAGGGCAATGGAGGCAAACCTATAGCACGCATGCCACAGAGGGCTGTTTGTAATGATTGAAAGTTCTAAAAGATTCGCCATCACTGCTCTAGCATCTCAGGGGTCTAAAGGTTTTTTTTAACAATATGCTAATAAAGACAACATTATATAGTAAGACACACTGCCCCTAACCAAAATCAGACCTCATTCCAATGGTTTATTCCTAACAAACATCCACTCACTTAGAATAATGAAGACTGCTTTCTCATTCCATTTCATTATATTCGATCAATTTTTCCCTAAATAGTGCTGCTATATGACTCTTAAGAGTTCAAGAAAATGGTGAATGTTGATACAGGGCAGAAGCTTGAGATTGAGCTAGATTGAGACACTCAAAGATTCTTTTCTTTTGATACTCAAGGTTAGAGATTAGGCTTAGCAACAGATGCAGCCTAGTAGGTGTTTAAATAAAGAACTTTTCCTCCAAGGCATTCAAATTCTGTGCAATGCTCTCTCCTGCTTACCAGCAAGCTGCAGGTTCAAGTGTCAAACAGCCACAAAAAGACACACTTCAATACATTGGAAATCTAATGCAAATATACAGGAAAAGAAACTAGTGGATTCTCCTTATATGCATCTTAACTTGGGCTGAAATACTTAAGACAAATGGCCTACATTGTAATGCTATCAACAAAGGACCATCTTTCCAATTCAGGCTGAAAAAAAAGTCAAGTACTCCATCAGTAGTCGATACACACATAATAATGCAATTAACATTTAAGGCTTAGTAATACACGTTTAAGATGCTCAAAAATTGAGTGTCAACCACATGCTAGCTCTGGAAATAACAGGCATTTACACCCAGTTTTCTCAGACTGACCACCAGGATGGAATTTCCAAGGTAAAACCCACAGACAGAACAAAGCAGGAGGGATCAAAGTTGCACGCTTTCCTGGGGCAAGAAACCACAGTGAGTTAAACGTGAGGGAGACGGGCTGCACACAAGTGCGCATGCGCAGGCACACGCCTGCCTACTGCTCGCACCTTCACCCACATTACTGCAACAACCGTCTGGGAGAAGGGAAGTCCAAAATGATACACCAGGAGAAAACTACTTAATAAAAGAGTTCCTTAAGCTTTTAAAGTAGTTTTAGGAAACTGCAGGAGGCTGGAGGGCCCTAAATTTAAAGTTTGTTGGCTGGCAAAACAAGTCTCTGGCTGGAAGTTGAAAGAACTGGATTCTAGCCTCAACTAATTAACTCTTTGGCCTTTAACCAACATCTTCAATCAATCAATTAACAAGTAATTATTGAGAAGCTATTATACAGTCTGCTCTGAGAAAACGGTGGGACTGGCATAAAGGAAGTTCAGACTCCATTGCTTGCCCTCAAGGAACTTAACATTTTAACTCAGGAAGAAAAACAAATACGTAATAAAACCTCAGCTTTCCAAACACTACAGGAATAACTCTGCTGCTCAGTCCTCAGAGAGGTGGAAATTAAACATTTAAGTATAAGAGATTTTTAACCCTTATGTACCCTTAAGATGGCAATCTTTCAAAAATATATTACCTCATCATTTCCAAAGATTTGTTTTAAAGTACAATCACTGATTCTTCCAGATATGTTATAAAAAAAGAAAAAAAAATGTGGGGCAGTCTCATGGCCAAATGACTTTGGGAAACAATGTGTGAAAAAGTTAAACAGATACTTAACTAAAGGACTTCTCAGAGCCTTTGAAAAGCTATCCATCAACAGCTGAATGGAAAATAGTGTTCATACACAATGGAGTACTACGCTACCATAAAGAAAGATGAACTTGAGGTATTTATAGGTAAATAGATGCAACTTGACAGCATAATGTTAAGTCAAGTCAGACACACAAGCTCAAATATCACATGGTTTCTCTTATATGAAGAACACACACAAAAAGCAAAATAAAGATAGATAAGAAGTAGGGAGAAGTTCAAACACTTCCCCAAATTACTTATTTCATTGTTTCAAAAATATTTTAATTTGTTTCATTTATACTACTAGTTTTTCTTAAGATTGCTGAAAAGTAAGTTTTGCGTCATTATCTATTTTTTATTTTGTAAAAATATTTTTGGTTGGGCTGGGGCTTTAGCTCAGTGGTTC
>NW_004624733.1:9524293-9582841 GCF_000247695.1 Heterocephalus glaber | reverse complement strand
TTCTTTGTAAGAATTTGATTTATGTCTTGTGCTCTGAGTAACTACCTTGAAGATGATAATACACAGCATACTAACTATTGTCACTCTCATTATTTTGTTATGAAATTTTGGGTTTTTTTTAATAAAAGAAAAATACCTAACGTGTAGGCAGTTGCAGTGTTGCACACCTGTAATCCTAGCTATTCTGGAGACTGATTTGGGAGGATCTCAAGTTTGAGGCCAGCCTGGGCATGTGCAAGGCCCTGAGTTTAATCGTCCATAAGTCAAAAAACAAAACAAAACCCTGGTAAGTATTATACCTAAAGGGGACATACTATATCCTTCTCCAGGGGATCAGCTTATAAGCTGAAGATTCAGCACAATCTATTTGGAAAGACTGCTATACACAACACTTTCTCATAGAGAAAGTGCTCCCAATGGCTCAGTATGATCTCCTCACAGGCCTTGGTCATGATGCAGGCTGCTGAAAACCAGCTGTCTTTCCTGGCCACCCTTGGCATAATGAGCTACTCCTGGATCACAGCTGTGGCCACCACTCAACAAGGCTCCACTGAAGACAATGCCACTTAGGTTCCTGGGCGGAGGGGTGTATTCAGAGTAGCTCACTCTAAATATTCCTGAGTGGACCCAGAGGTTGGCTGTGACCACCTCAAAGGTCTTAGGACACCTCTCCCCCTATGCTGCCCCACCCTTGAAGTTCCATCTCCTCTAGAAAGACTCCAGCCCACAGTGACCTTTTCTGTTCCACACAGAGCACAGAGGACTACATAGTGTTCCTGGCACTTATGCAGGCACAGCCTGGACACCTCCTGTGGCTGCTTTTAAGTTTACTGCCCTCTCTGACCATTTCCTTGGGAATGGATTTGTAGAGCTTTGTGCCTCCTTGTGGCTCTGAGAACATAGACACTCAAACTTTTACTCATCCATCAAGAAAAATTTAAAGAAAAAATGCAAGGCAATGTGGCAGGTGAAGCTGTTCCCTAACTGAGATGTTAGAATCGATTATAAGGCCAAAGCCCAAGAGAGGTAAAGGAGGCCACATCTGGAAAAGTTTCTGAAAGCGTACCTGGTAAGCACAGTGCCCTCGGGAGTTCAGCTATCTCCAAATCCAATCTGATGGCTGAGGCTGCCCAAGAGCCAGGCAGCACCCTGCAGCCTGAGGAAACTGCTTTGAAGACAAGCACACCAAAGGCAGAAAGCATGTGGGCTTTCAAACAACAAAAACATCCTGACCTTCCTCCCTCTGGTACTGAAAAGGAGGATCTTCCTAGAGGAAACTGCCAGGGCCTGATGAAATATGACATCCTCCTAGGAGTCAGAGCAGTGAGACAATTAGGGGCACAAGCACTGGAGGAGACCAGCCAAGGCTAAGCCATGGCTCTGTGGTGATTAATCTTCTGTACTTGAACAAATTGGTAAACGTTCTGAGCCTCAGTTTCCTCCTATGTACACAGGACTGCAGATGGTTCTTTTTCCATAGGATTGTTGTGAGATATGGGATAATTACCCAGAGTCCCTAGCACAGCACTGGGTACATAGTAAATGCTTACTAAACACTGGCTTTATTAGTCACCAGCTCCCCCTAACCACTACCTACTTTGTGTGAGACTTAGCTCTCTCAGTTCCCCAACCCAGCTCTCTCAGTTCCCACACAAGGGATTTTAGACTCGTCTATCTAGATGATACATGTTCAAGATGCATTCTTTTTCACATAATTAAGTTGGCACATTTTGCAGTGCATCCCACCAAATTACAAAGTCCAATTACATGAATGTTTTCTTGCTTTGCCACTCAATAGCTATGAGGATTTGGGTAGCTTCTTCATCAATAAAAATAGATATGAGAGCACATATTTCATTCAATTGTTCCAAAGGTTTAATGCAGATACAAAGTACAGTGAAGTGCTAAGAGCATGGCAATTCCCCATCAGTAGCAGCAAGTATTAGTATTTGTGTAGTTATATTCACCAGAATGAAGAGAAAGCTCCTCCATTACTGCATAGGCTGCTGGAAAGTAGCTAATGTATACTGCTGGAGGACTGCAAGGACTTGGTGGCTAGTCTGAAACCTTCACCAGCTGAAATAAATAATGATGGCTCCTGTAGCCAGTTGGGACCAGTAATCAGCAGATCAGACCCATGGCAAAGTACAGCCAAGCCCAGGAGCAGAAGGTCCAGCAGCAAGAAAATGAGCATCTCTCCTGAGCCAGATGGGTCCCAGGATGTTCTCCTCTCCGCAGGGAAAATACCGAGAACAAGGTGATCAGGGAACTCTTCAGCCCTGCAATCAGCAAAAAGGTAATGACATGTCACGAGCCCTTCAGGCACAGAAGATAACAGGGCAGAGTGAGTTAGTCCAGGTAGCTTGAGCAAGAGAGGGAAAGGGAGCAGCTGATAAGGATGAGTAGAAATGAAAGTCATGACAATATTCTTCAAATCACAAGGTGTGGCCCCAGAGTCAAACTCTCTCCACTCAGGAAGTCACGTGCAGGACAATTCTCCCAACACCACCACCATGAATTCATGGGAGGAAATGCCACCAAGGGCCTCAGGCTTAGGCACTGCCATCAGACTTGTGCACATTTGGGCTAGAGCTCAGGAATGGGGCACTTAAGAAATGATTTAGTCTGAGGTTGCAACCTTTCAGAAGCAGAGATCCTGGTCAGACAGGAGAGATTCCTGTCATGCTATCTTTCCTTTGATCAATCCCCATCACCACCTCAACCAGGAAGAATGGAGTTGTCAGGGAAAAAAAAGAGCTCAAACCTTAAAAGAATGTAGAAGATGGTAAAACAAAAAAGAAGTACAAATGTAACAAGTGCACAGACATTGCTCATTGCAAATTAATATTTCAGAGAGTCTCATGTTTCACCTATTAGGACAAAAATTCAAAAGGCAATAACCCAGTCAGCTTAGGAGGCGGGAAGAAAATAAGAACTCATGTAGACATGGTGAGGGTGTTAATGGGGGCAATCTATGAGAGGGGAGTATAATTTGGTCATATCCATTAACGTAACTAAGGCTTCTACTCTTTGACTAAGCAAATCCACTTCTGAAATTTAACCAACACATAGAGCCAGACAGGAGGGAAATTATGTTTCCATGAGGTTATTCATTGCAGCGTTGTTTTTAACAACAAAATATAACAAAGAAGCCCAATTTCCACAAATAGGAGACCAGGCATATAAAATATATCTGGACAATAGAATACTATACAACACTTTTTAAAAAAGAAAAAGAAGAATTAGGAGATAATAGAAAAATGGGAAAAATTTACTATAAACATTCCACACAAAAAAAGACATGGAAGATACCTGAAAAGATGTTCTACTTCACTTATAAGAGAAAAAAATGTGAATTAAAAGTACACTATAATACCATTTCTTACTACCCTATTTGCAAAAGTCCAAAAGCTTTATCACATACTCTTTTAAAGAGGCAGTGGAGAACCAAGCTCCATTACATGTCACTGGCTGGACAAAATGGTTCAACCCCACGGAGTGGGATTTGGTAATAGCCAACAAACAAAATTGAATGTACTTCTTCTTAGACCCAGAAGTTCCATGATTAGAAATTTACCCAAAGATATACCCTTACAAATATGGAACAAAAGATGCACCAATTTATTCATTTGCTGTCATGAATATACCAGAAAATGTTGAAACAACTTACATGCTCGTCCACACGAGACTAACTAAACCTCTATAAACCTACAGTAGAAAAACTTTGCAGCCATATGAAAGAAGGGGCAAGATCTCAATGAAGTGCTATGTGCTCTACCATACATTATTAAGCAGAAGAAAGCAAGATACAAAAAGTGCTTATGAGATGTATACACGGTCACATACTCCATTCACACATACACACACATCTATGAGCCACATAACAATATTTTAACCAGTGACAGATCACATGAATGACAGCAGTACCGTGAGATTGTATCACCTAGTGATGTTGTCGCTGTCTTAGTTTGGGTACACACACTAAGCACAAAAAAGAAACCATCTAATGACACATTTCTCAACACATTCTTATCATTAAGCAGTATATGACTGTATGCACACAGAGAGGAAATAAACACACACACATATGCGTACTTGTTTTGTAAAGAGAAACACAGAAATAATAAATTAGAAATTAATAAAAATGGCTACCATTACTGAGTAAGCTAGAATAGGGAGAAACAGAGTAAATTTTAAAATGACAAAAAGGCAAATGCTAAAGTTGAATACAAACATTAAGAAACAAACCTAGTTGTACATGAAGATGGTAACAAAATCACTTAGGAAATAAGACTTTCTTCAAGTAATTTTGAACATGTCATTTTGACTATAAACCTTTAGTAATATACATATAGTTCATGAACAGAAAGAACTGCAGAGAAGTCTTAGATTTTGGCAGGTTTGCTATGAGTAGGAGTATTGGTGCTATAATTCCTAGGCTCTTATGTATACTGTAGAATAAAACAAGTGAGTACATTTGTTGATATTAGGAGCTAGGGTTCTCACTGTGGAAAAACTAGAAAGAGATTTATGGAATCTAATGATGTGGCATTAGATTTACATTGAAAGTATCAGTATGACCTCAGAATTTACCTAATCCCTACCTTTTTATACCTGAAGTGCTTAAGAGTAATCACAATTCTCGGCAGTAATAAGCATTCCCAACATCCAGATCTTGGCTTACAAATACCAGTTCTGCTTAGAAGAAACCAAGATTGCTTGAATAAATGTTTCGTTTCTGGACTAGAGTAACACAAGATAAGCCTCAAATACCTTATTTTGCCTCTTATGGTTTAGATCCAAAATGTTCCCAAGGCCTCTTGTGCTCATAGTTGGGACTTTTGAAAGGTGACTGGGTCATGGCGGGGAGCATAGGAGGATCTGGTTGGAAGAGGTGGGTCACTATGGTTGTGGCCTGAGGGGTCTGCCTCCCTTCCTAGCTCCTTCCTTGATTCTCTCTGCTTCCTGTCCACCGTGCTGTGAACAGCTCTCTTCTGCTATGCCTTCCTGCCTTGAAGCCAGCAGACTATGGAATAAAAATATGATCCAAAATAAACCTCTCCTCCTTTAAATTGTAGCTGTTGTATACTGTTGGGTACTGTGTCCCAGTGATAAGTGACTAAGACAATACCCAAAATAAGAAAGTCTGAAGGACATCAAAGCAAGCTTGATAGGGTTCCCACAGTCAAACTTGGTACAATCTGAGCTTTAAGAAAAACACTCAGAGTAAGGGCAACACATTGAATGGTAACACACTGAACTGAAATAAAAATCACAAGTTCATAGTATCATTAAAGAGGTTGGAGAGAGGTGAACCTTTTCTTTAAAAAGAAAAATGCTGGCTAAAAATGTAGGAAGAATGGTAGTATTGGAAAATCATCACTTTTCAACCAATTGTGGAATAACTGATATAGGCAAAACCATCAGTGGATTTAAAACCACTGGATAAAAAGCTGTTGAAGAAGGCCAGAGATTTAGCTCAGTGGTGCCGCACCTCCCTCGAGGGCAAGCACAAGGTCCTGAGTTTGATCCCCAGAACCAAAAACAAAAACAAAAACAAAAAAGCTGTTAAAGAAAAGGATAACTACACATCCTCAAACTCCCACCCCACAGATCTACTAAATACACACAAAAGAAATAAAGTGCTTTTACACTGAGAGACCTGGCAGACACCACCTTAAGGAAGTGATCAAACAGAGCATACCCAAAAGTGGGACAGAGTGGCATTAGGTGCCCTCTAAGATACAATGGCAACTATGTAAAATCCCCTATATGATCTTGCCAAAATGTCCAATCTAAACCTAATTATGAAGATGCAATCAGATAAACACGCATTGAGTGATATTCCATTGGACAACAGGCCTCAACTCTTCAAAAATGTCAATATACAGAAAGACACCTCTTTTCTAAAAAGGGGGATAGTATTCTTTTCATTTCTAGTCAAAAAGTAATATAACTATCAAACTCAATATTCACTACCCAACTACATTATGTATGATGCTTTTGGTAAGAACAATGTGTAGACCAAATAATATTATTGTATTAATGATACATTTCTTAGATCTAATAATTACTGAAAATGTGGGATTCTTAGGAAGTACCTCAGCTAAAGTGTCTTTAAACAGAGAATAGCATTTATTATGTTCTGATATTTTTTAAATTCTCAACATAATTTGTGTAAAATAAGAGATACAGAAAAGTATATTTAGAATCCTACCTTGGCTTAAAGAGTTGAGAAAGATAAATTATATAAATTTATTTCCTTATATGTGCACATGTAATTTATGGAATGATGTATAAGAAATTAATAAAATCAGTTACCTGTGACAAGTACCAAAGAGGAGTAGAGAACAGAACAGGTCAGATTAAGAGACATGGGTGAAAGCAAGTATATTTGCTATATATTTTAAAAAATATTTTGAACTATGCATAATTATTCACTTGTTTTTAAAAAAAGAAATGTACAGATCTAGAAAGTGGAAGAGATAGGTCAATGAAAGATCTTAGAGACCTTCACGGAGGGCTCCTTAAGGTTTTCTAGAAGTATCAATGACATCCTTGCCAGGGTAAAACCTTCTCAGGCTAAGTGCAGAAGAGTAAATGTGCCATTCAATAAAACACATTAAAAATCTCGTATTTTTATGGGCTGAGGGTATAGCTCAGTGGTAGAGTATTTCCCTAGCATGGCCTTGAGTTCAGTCTTTAGTACCACAAAAAACATTTTTTTTAAATCACAGTTTTGCATGTTCTTGCTTTACAGCAATTCCACAAATATCTTTTACTAAAAATTATTCTAAGGAAATAACTGAAAGAATAGACAAAGATTTAATCACCCAAAATATTCATCACTGCATTATAATTAGGATAAAATAAAAAGTCTTATTTAAGTAAATTACTGGAATATTTACCAAAGGAATATTAGGACAATATGGTCAAATATGTCATAACAAAGATATTTGTTTCTTTAGAATGAAAAGGGCATATACAATAGATGATTTCATATATATTGTACACATGTGGGTATATAAATGAATCAAGCAATATACCTATCTTGAGTGAGGACACAGATATTTTTTCTTTTTTTAAATTTCCTAAAATTTAAGGTATTTTATAGTTTTTTTAAATAGTAAAATTTACAATTAGGGCTGGAAAAGCCACATGCAGAAAGCTCTGGAGAGACACAGTCTAGATGTCTTTCTTACCAGCTTCAAGGCTGGAGAGACTTGCAGAGGACTTAAGAGTTTTGTTTACGGTAGCTGGGATTGAACCCAGAGCCTTCACACTGAGCTAAAGCCCTAGCCTTTGTCTATCTATCTGTCTATCTAATCCATCTTTTGAGACAGCAAAAATCACTAAGTTGCCCGGGCTGGGTTCCTTCTGCCTCAGCCTCCCAAAGTGCTGGGGTTACATGCATGCACCAGCACTCAAAGTTGGGGATAGCCAACTCAGGTCTCTGGCTCCTGTACATTTCTCTGTATAACCCATAGGGAGGAAAAAGGTGGAGGATCTGCTGGCTAGGATATCAAACCTGTCAACTGCCAACAACACCTAACAGCAGCTCAGTAGAAGAGTACATCACTGTCCACTGGACCACGACAACACTTCCCACTCACTCCTCATGGAATGACCAAATTTGAGGGGAAAATATAGCCTCACTTCAACACAATACCCCTTACTAAACTCCGCGTGTCAGTACAAAAAGCACCTAAAGCTACAGACCTCGTAAATGCTGACAGAGGCAGGTTGTGCACATCAGCATACCCTGGTGACTCTGGAAAAGAGATGCTGACTTCATGTAACCAAGCTGAAAAAGTCACAGGTCCTGTCAACTTGCTGGCTGCTGAGCCAGTTAACAGGATGACACTGACTTCATTCAAGTAGCACAGCCATCTCAGGAATGGAGGAGAGAAGTCAAATTTAGAGTTGAAGCTTCCCCTTCTTTACATTAGTTCTTCTACTTGACCAACTCACTTAACCACTCTGAGTGTCTCATTCAATCTTCTAGTAGATTTTTGAAGGTTAAATGAGCTGTATGCAAAGCACTTGAAAAGAAGTTCCGTGCACACATGGGTGTACTGTCATGCAGGAGGACTGATCAACAAGACCAACTGGTGACAAGGCTGTCCTAGAATAGGATACAAAATCTCAATCAATATTAACTGTATTACTGTTAAATCAAAATGTACAGACCCAGAATCATCCAACAGGAAGGCTGAGACACCATCACATCTGCAGCAAGATTCAACATCTCCAAATGAGAAAAGTGACATCACTATCCCCAAAAGGGAAAAAGTGAAGTGACTGGCTTTAAACACACACACACACACACACCCCTAAGTCTCACATGTAAGAGACATTCCAACTTGAAATAATCCCTGGTTTTACTTTAAATGGAACACAAGCTAAATGACCCCATAAAATGTTTGTTTTAAGAAATTAAACAAGCTTTCACCCAGTACCTAGTAAACTTGAACAGAAAATGAAATTTGCATTCAGCCAAGGTTCCAATATTAACCAATACGAGGCAGGTCATAAATCCAGAGGATTTATAAATTAATATATGCTTGTAAGATTTCCCTGTTCAAGGAACTACTATGCCACCAAGCAGAAAGTTAGGATCCTCATATTGGGGATATATATAAGTGAGACTTTATTTGATCCCAAATTTGACTAAGAACAAAGCTCAGCACCAAATTCCTGTACATTCTTAAGGGGATGGGGAAAGCAACAATGTTGCAGATGTTAAAGAACAATTCTTAGCTAGAAGGCTTCATATAACTCCTACCAATATCCCATACTGTCCCTCTCTGAGCAGGGGACTCAAGAGGGGAGAAAGTGGCAGTCTCCGTCCTTTTGAAGTGGTCACCAGGTGTGGAGTAGTGTGTGATGTTCCCTAGGGTCACCCAGTGAGGTGTGCTGCCCACTCAAGTGCCATTTGAGGGACATTATAAGAAAGCTGCTCAAAAACAGAAGCATCTGGAAGAAGGGAAGAAGCATTCCTTGGGTTACACATCTTCTCAGGTGGTAAGCTTGCTAATCTGTCCGGTGACTAAACCAACAGCCCAAGAAAATTCAAACTGAGGCAAAGGGCAGCCTGGGGGGAAGGCTGTGTCCTGGATGTTTAATAGAGCCAGGAGATGAGAGTTTAGGAAACAAAAGGACAACAGAAGTGCAGCTCAGCTGAAGCCATCGTATGTGTGCACACGTGTGTGTGTGTGTGTGTCTCCCTAGGAACCACTCACCAGATGAAAGGGCCTTATTAGCATGAAGCCTGGGGGAGATCTTCAGGAGAAGATGCTCTTGGGATGTCATCCATGTCACTAGCCAAGCATGTGATTGCTCCCTCTCTGGTTGCATTATAAGATTACCCTAAATTGTCCACTAATGTGGATTTTAGCCATGTGACGCTTTGCTCTAGAAAATATGTCTCATCTAAGAGGCACTGAATTGCTACTGCAAGGCTCCACAGCACACACCTCCTGCTGCTGTGGTGACTGTGAGGGCAAGCCCACGGAGCCTGCATCAGAGCCCATCCCAACACAGATGAGTAGCATGAGGTAGAAAAAAAGCCAAAAATGTTTGTTGTTTCTAAGCCAAAAATGTGATTTTTGGAGTTAACACAGCGTAACCTAGTCCACCCTGATAAAATGGGACAGGAAGAAAAGGTTATCCTGAATTCAAATCACCACACCAAGGAATTATGTAGAAAGGGGTGCCCCCAGCCAGTCCCCCAGCCAGGCTCATCTTGACCTCAAACCTGGGAGGAAGAGCATTAAATCACCAGCCACACATTCAGCCACAAGTCTAAGCTGCACAGGAGAGCAGGAAGAGAAAAATCACAAATCTGATAAGAGGGAGGAGTTTAAAACTTAACTGGACTTAATTTTAAAGCTAAAAAGCATTATAGAAAATTCTCAACTACCAAGATATTATTGAGGGGCAGCAGCAATTAAAAATGAACCAAATTGCCTCATGTTTATTTCCCAAATTGAAATTCCTCAATAAGCTACTTGCCCATACATGTTTGGTAAACAGGGACATGTGTTTGTGACTGGTCTCAGAAAGCTGCAGCTGTTCACATTTGCGCGCATGCGCACACACACGTATTACTGCAATAATTTTCAACAGACAATACTGCCTCAAGACAATTAGTTCTAATCAGCTGCAACTGCAGTACGTTAATCCTTTTATGTGGACTTCCTGCTTCTCTGAGAGATACAGTTGTTTTACTCTGCACCCTACAGAGGAAGAGATTAGAATGTCTGAAATAATGCATCCCAGAGAAGTGGATTAGAGCCCAACTATTATTAGAGACTGGGGTGGGAACAGAATAACACAAATGTGGTCCAAAGTACAGGGAGATTTATTAACCTGTCAAAGTTCTCCAACTTCTCCCTGCTCCATGCCACCCCCTAGCAAAAGACTAAATACTTTTTTTTTTTTTTTTTTTTTTGGTACCAGGGATGGAACTCAGGACCTTATGCTTGCGAGGCAGGTGTGGTGCCACTCCGCTAACTCTCAGGCCCCACTCCCTGCCATCTAAAGAACAGTTCTTTTTCCAGCCTGGAAATCAGGAGAGAAGAAAACACTTAAGAATGCCAAAGAAAGTGGGATGCTTGTGGCCAGAAGAGGAAAGAAAACTATATAACAAATAGCTTCCAGAAGAAGAGGAAAAAAAAGAGATGTATGCCATTGTCATAGAAAAAACTCCTAAGCATGCCAAGGAACCAAAGGAACAAGGAAGAGGAACTGAGCACCTAAGAACTGTAGCTGTGGGTTATAGTTTGGGTCTTCTTTAGCATTCTTTGAAAGAAAGAAGTAGAAACCGATTTTTTTTTCAATTCCCTTGGCTGCTCCAATGCATCTGTGAGATCTTAAAGCCTTGGCTGGTAGGGACCTGGGGTTAATCTGAATGTCAGTCTTCTGCAGAAACTCCTCTGCTCATAGCATTCTTCCCTTGCCCTCCTTAGCTGATCTTCGCAAAAAGGCACTTCATAATTCAGAGCAGGTGCCTTCTCCCTGAAAACTTCCTTGACCTCTCCACTGAGGCTGGATGACCTTTCCTTGGGCTCACATAGAGGGAAGTTCTGGAAATCAACTCACCTTACATTACCATTTTCTACTTACCTGTTTATCATGTAGAGCATTGACTCCTTCGAGCTAAGATTTAGTCTTGAATTCCTATATCCTCAAGTCTGGAACCATGCCTAAGACACAGGTGTTCAATAATTAAGACCATCTACTCTCTCCCAAACTCAAAAAAGTACTTGACCAAAATAATGGGGGAAAAAGTGAACCCTACACACCGCCCTCCTTGGCCATACAACACAAACTAAGTGCTTCTGTCTCAACACCTGTTATGTCTGCAGCTATTCTCCTGGCCACTTTCAGCCCTAAAAAATGTGCTAAGAAAACATTTCACATAAAGAATATTTCTGTAGTGGGGAGAGGAATGGAAGGAAAAGAGTATAACTTAAGAAAAGCATCTTAAAAAATTTACTCAATAAAATTAGTTTGGGTGTCAAGACGCCACATCTGATGGCTGGTAACAGCAGCACAGTCAGCTGCAGATGTGCAGAAACACTAGAAGGCCATGGTCCTCCAGAGCTGTGGTCAGGGGAGCAGAGTGAGGACAGTGCAGGGTCCATCTTTTTCCTGCATCGCATAATATATGCTAAAGAACTAAAGGGGCCCTTTGAAGTTAACTGAAGGCTAAAAAGGCCAAAGATATGTGTCTACCTGAGCATCACACTGGAGTTATATTTGTAGGAAGTTAATCCTCAAAAAGGTCCTTTTAAGCAGAGCAAAAAGATGGTCTTTTTCTACACTCCTTCCCATGCCTGTTACGTCCAGTCCTGCACAGGAGTGGGACCAGCCAGGAAGGATGTCAATCCTGGGCAGCAACACAGGCTTGGTGTCAGGACAGTCACTGGGAAGCTTGGGGAGAGAGAAACTGGATAATGCTCAAGGGAGCTCTCTGCACCATTCTGGGTGGGCCACATGGGATGGCCTGCTATCCTAAGAGTGACATCCTAGGAACAGAAGCTACATAAACATCAACCAGACTAGAGACTTGACCTTCCTCACCTTCACTGCCACAAGGACCCGACTACTTGAACCAAAAGTAAAGACAGGCCAGGACAATGATGGCGAACCTTTTAGAGACGAGTGCCCAAACTGCAACCCAAAACCCACTTATTTATCGCAAAGTGCCAGCCCTGCAATTAAACCTGAATACTGAGGTTGTAGTTTAGAAAAATCAACTCAAACACTAACATCTTTTGTCTGAAAAGAAAAATAAATAACATCCATGCCATAGGTTCACCACCACTGGGATGGGACACTGTCTGTAAGGCTGGTGGGCTCAGTCACTTTGTTATAGGCTGTGTCTCCTTTCCTGCCCCAAGGAAAAGCGCTGGAATTATCCAAGGCGAGAGAAAAAGCCTCACACCACATTCTTAAATATGCGAACATGTAGAGATCCTCAGAAAGCCCAAAAGACAGGAGTCAAGGTCCCCAGTTCAGGAGCTCACAATCCAGGAGCACCTCTCACAGACTGGATAAGAACCAGCATGCACAGTGGTGTTTCCCAGGCTGCACTGCACAGCTCCAACTTCATGGTTATTGGACCCAGAGGAGCAGGTTGTTAAAATCTGCCATGCAGCATATGAAAAAGAAGTGAGTTGTGAAAAAGGATCATCTTATTGGAAATAATGGATACTACCCAAGATGTGTGGTGCAGTAAGAATCGAAGGACAGCACCAGCCCATGCATCAGGAGACTGTCAGCTCTTTGGGGGAATGGAAATATTTTCGTGCTGCGTTTTTCCATTCCTCGGGGTAACAAAATCAAACAGGCTCTCTGATTAATGGAGCAGCCAATTTATTGTGACTCACAGGTAAATACACAGTGTTGCACACAAAAACTCCCAGTAGCCATTTATCTTGGCAAAAATAATAAAAATCGTACGGCCTTTATTATACTGGATTGGCTGCAATAATCTGTCAAATTTCCCCAGGATATGAAAAATTATATATTTATTCAATTAGTCCTGCCTTTTGTTGGTTCCAGAAAAGTCAAGTGTCTCCGACAGAGCTCTATACCTAGAATGCAAGCTCCATGAAGGCAGAGAGCTTTGTCTGGCTTATGTTAATGCCCTAGAGCCCAGAAACGTAGCTGGTACATGTCTTAAATGAACAAAGGAAAGAATGGCTAATCACATGACCCCTATTCTCAACCTCTGGACTACATCTTGCGTTAAAAAATATTGACTGTAAAAGTAGCAACCTATCTCTAGGCCAAAATTCCACAAACTTGACCCTACTGATAAAATTTTTGGAGGATGCAGAGGCTGTCATATGCATTGTACGAAATTTAACAGCATCCCAGCTTCTATTCACTAGATGCCAGTACCACCCTCCCTACTCAGTTATGGCAACCAAAAATGTTTCCACACACTGCTGAACATTTCCTAGGAGCATAATCCTTCCTACCTGGGAATCACTCTTCTTGGCCTGCAGAAAGCTCTCAAACAGCTGACCCTGTCCAAGAAAACTGCTGTGCTGTCACTCTCATTCATGATGCTGAGATGGTACTGGGAGAAACCCTATTCCTGCATGGGCTGAGGTGAGAGCATCAGGCCTATGGTGAGCCCAGACGAGAGGAAACCCTGGGTGATGACAAGCAGGCATGTGTCTTGGAAGCAAATGAAGACTGAGCTGTGGGCACAGGCCCTGTCTATATTCCACAGGAGAAGCCACTTTGCTGCCATAGTGTGGATAGACTTGGTTTTTAATGATCTCCTCTCATCCTTCTGCACCACAAGGGCATTAGAGCATCTATACAATGTACCAGTAGCAGGGGATCTATCAGCAGCAATTTCACTTAAAATTGGACTTGGAACATCTGCTTCTAATTACAAGCAAGGCTGAGGTTCATTAATATCACCAAAATGAGTTCTGCAGGCTCACACAGAGAAGGCTTTGCAAAGCATTCACAAGGCCAGACACAAATAGGAGAAAGGGAGGTGGGTCATGCTCTTGAGTCTAGGTGAGCTGAGGCCTCTTGCATCTTTCCCAAGCGAAATCCAGAAGGATCAGACAAACAGCCTTCCCAGTAGGTCCCTGAGAGCTATGCATGCTACCTGTGCAGAATCAGGGCCTGTACAACTCTTGGCAAGGCAGGTTTCCATCCCATTCTTCTTCTTTACCATAAAACACGAATACCCAAGGCTAGAAAGGGTCCAGTAAAATATACACCCTACAGCTCTGCAGGTGGAACTAGAACAGCTTGCTAACTTAGATCAATGACCTTTAAAATGTATATGCCAGTCCACCAAGTATTTCTACTTCTGGAAAATATATCAAAAAGAAGTAATTCTAAATATAGGAAGACCTGTGTACCCAAAAATATTCACCATGTAATCCCTTACGGAAAAGACAGAAATGACCCAGTGCCTATTGCTGGATACCTTCACTTGATATACTGTAGTATATACATTCACTACAATAATAGGTACCACTAATATGTCACTTATGACGATTAGCATCTTACTAAAATGTTTATGTTGTATAAATGAAGAAAAAAGAAAGAATGCACCAAATCATCGAAATGGCATGATATCAACCCTAAAAACAAACTTTGGCTTTAAAAAGTCTGAAGGAAGCAAACAGATAACCCTCCCACAAAGTGTTAATAGTGCCTGCATATTGGAAAAAAATTGATTTATTTATCTTTTTCTATATCTCCTAAATGCTCTTTGAAAATGATCAATTTCTCTAAGTTGGGGAAAGGATAATTAATATAAAGTAAAAAAACAGAAAACCAGTTAGAGCATAGATGCATCCCTTCTGCATTCCCTTCACCTTCCTGGTTTATTTTCGTCTGTAGCATTTAAAACCACAGTGTATCTTTAAGCCTCCCCCAACTAAAACAAAATCGCCATAAGGGTAGGCAAATGTCTGACTTTTGGGAGACGCTCAACACAATTTTGTTGACTTGGATGTATGAGTTAAACAATGGGTCTGCTTTGGGTTTTTAATTTCTCAATCAGTAAAACAAAAAAACTGCTCCCAGTAAGCTTTCTTATGCAAGTAGTAAGAGAGTAACTGGCCACCACTAAAAAAAAACCCAAAAAACTATTCAACCACATCTCTTAACCAGGGTGAGCAGTGGATTCCACACTAGGTATGTACTTGAAAATACAGGTTCACAAAAGACATGCCTAAGAGAGCACTATTATGTCAGAGCTCAAGCCTGGAAGCTGCCTTCATGCCCCTCAACAACACAACAGGTAAATCATTCATGGAATATTCATACCACGATGAGAATGAACAAGCGATGGCCATGTACAATGTATCACAAATTAAATATTAGTAAAACAGAAGTCAGGCATTTAAAATATACATCCTTTTGATTCCACTTGTGAAAGTACAAAAACAGGCGAAACTAATCTGTGGCGTTAGAGGTCACAGGAGTCCTTACTACGGGAGATAGGTAGCCACTGATAGAAGCACAGGATGAACTTCTCAGGTCTAAGTGCTATTCCGCCTCTTGACCTGCATGCTGGCTGTCTAGGCCACTCACTTTGTGACCTGTGTGTGCTGCACTTCAGGGAAGTGCACTCCCTACCAATCAAGAGGCACTGAGGTCAGGGAATCTTTCTATGATGATGTCTCCATTTACTATAGGCCTTGATCTACAGTCCTGACAAGGCTAAACTCACCATACTTCCCCATTTAGGCACACATAAAGTTCTGTCTTGTTGACACCCCTAACCACAATTACAGACTTGCACTTTCCTGCTGGCCACACCCGGGTCCACAGAACTGGGCAAAAGAGCAGGTCATCCATACATATCAGTGAGTTAAGGTAAACAGAGGTGACCTGATCACCAGGCAGATACAGAGATGAAGCAACTGTCCTCCAGAGATATGGCCCAAGGTCTCAAGTAGGACAATGCCTCAAGAAGTCCAGCCTGCCAGGTTTGCATTGGTCCATGTGCACATTTTTCTCTTTGGAGCACAAGTAACCCTCAACATGTTTCCCCAAATCCTGTGCACTTCTTTTTCTACACATTGTGTCTGACAAGAATCCCATTTATTCTCTCCCTGCTGTATCCTTACTGTGCAGAGCAGTGCCTGATACACAGTCGCAGGGCCTCTGAGTATGAATGCATGGACAGAACGACCAACACTGCAGAGCCAATGCACCAGGATCTGGCTTCCGGAAAGGCAAAGCCATAGGTACAGGATGATCGTGAAAGGAAAGAAAAGCAAATGTTCTAAAAAAAAATACACAAAGCTCTTTCTGAGATAGAAACTATTTAAACCACCAACCCTAGCATATAAAAAAAATCTCACAATTTCTCAAACATCAGAAAATACAGTACTATTTTGCCTTTACCATGGATAGCATTTCACTGCCATTCACAGAAAATGACACAAACCTCATTGAGACAGCTGGTCAAAGAGTACAGACCAGTACCCCAAGTCATGGCAGGGTTAATGGGCATTGATGGGGAGTAATGCTATGCCCCAATAAAAGTGCTAGACATCATCCAACCAACCCCACAAAAATCACAGAACAGTCACCAAGTCTAATGTGTACGGAAAGACCTAGAAACTCTTTGAGGTGCCCCTGAGCAAAAGAGCAACGCAAAGACCCCAGGCAACTAACTGGTCTCTTCAATAGACTTAACTGTTTTATCCCTCTCGGCAATAGCTTTATCAATTTTGGGTGCCACCAATTTACTATTAATCAGCCAAGGGGAGTAAGCAAAGTTTCAGAATTTGTTCACTGGGAAAAGAATGGCTTCAGATCAAGAAATACTGCCAACTCTTGTTGATGTTCCTTATTTTTCTAAGCTTTGTTGTTCTCTGATTGTTCCAAAATAATCTGGCCAATCAAACAGAAAGACTGCAGGGTCAACGTATCTCAGACATACTCTGCATTCCGCCCACCCCAAGGGTCTGCATCTGTGCACCCAAGGGCAGGGAGCTCCTACAACAGAAGGGCAAGAGTGAACATTCTTTGCTATACCCACCAGTCCCTGTCTATTACATGCCCTTAACACCATTTCAATTGCAATACCCATTTCACTTTAAACTAAAGCCAACGTCAGAGTCAATTTCCTTCTGCTCATCTGTGCAGAAAACATATCAACTCTCTTAGAGAATATGCAAAGTCTAACCGGAGTTGACTGGAATCAGGCCCTTGGAAGATGGGAAGATTTACTGAGATAGTCTCTTGGAACAGCTTCAGTGAAAGGTCCCATCGCAGTTCCACTGCTACTCTCATCATCACTCTGAGAAACTATCAATATGCTCATTTGTAATAACAGTGGGATAAGGCAAAATTTTAAAGCCCAGGGCAGTTGATCAAAGAAGGAAGAAGAAATTCACACCCTGAAGACATTAGGAGTGGGATGAGGCAGGGCAAACAATAGCTGTTTAACAGAGAAAGCTGCAGAAGACCGCAAGGAAAGTCAGAAAGAGGAGAAAAGAACAGGCCATCCTTCCAAGCACTTGTGCCATCTGTGTGCATCGCTTGCTACAGCTGACTCATTTTCCTGCCCCCAAAGTATGTGTTAAGTTGAAAATGTGTGGTGTCTTTCTAAACACGCTAGGGAAGAGCTCGCTACTTGAGGGAATCCTAGGACAAACACATCTGATGGAAATGCATTGAGTTTCCACTTCAGGACCTACGGACATGCTGGTCCCACTGCCTCAAACACAATCACCCCTTTTCCTCACCCAGCTCTCTCTGCCATCCTGCAAGGCTCAGCTTCGGGGTCCACCCAGGGTGGCATTTTCTGGCCAAAACGCTAGGTCACTCCTCTTCCTACCCATGACGCCTTCTAACAGCAGCAGTGCCTCTACCTCACTGGATTTTCCCAACCACGCTTACATGACTATTTTGTGATTGATCTGTCTACCAAAGTAGAGCATAAGTTCAAAGACAGTTATGAACTATGTAGCTGACAGCTGAAGAGCATTTTCACACCAACAAACTACCCTGGCCTGCATGAACTATTTGTTATTGTTTGGGTTTTCCTAAACCACAGCCAGCTTACTTCGGCTGTAGTAAATTATAGGCCTTCTGACTGCCTGTAATGATCTGGAACTGAAGAGCTGGGTCTTTGGAGAGAAGGAACAAAGGTCTGGCCAATCCTCTTAGTATTTTCCAGTTGGTTCTAAAGCCAAGCCTGGAGCTTGGAGACCACCCAAAAGTCAACGAGAAGCATTGCTCTACCCTATGGATAGTGCTCCAAAGACAATGATACTGGACCAAGACCAGACTGCAGGTATCTGATATACAGAGAGTGCTGGGAAAGCCGTGGTAGCAAACAGGCTGGCCAGCCCATTTGCCCCAGGAACCTGACTGCCTCCCCACCCAGGAAGCTAGCTAGGACCACTCTTCAAGACAAGATGAGGTTTTCCCTGTGAGATGGGCTAGAAGGAGCTAAATCGGAGCTCAACATTAAAACTAGCAAAATTCAGGGCTTATTTGGTACATCCGGGTCTCTGGGGGTACCCTTCCTATAACTAGGATTTTGGTACAGCTGGCCACAAACTCCAACCTACATATTTCATGATGTTGAGAGTTGCTAGTTTGAGGAGGGGCCCAGTGTTCACGTGAAACATGACAGGGAAGTATCCTCTACCACATGCTGCAAAAGTAAGGTAAAAGAATGGGATACATGGAACCTTCAACTGCCTTCCAGATTGGCAAGAAGTGGCTCCAGGGTCATGGAATGAATTTCCCCAACATGCCTCTAAAACAGAAGGCAGCACGCGGCAGAAAGCAGCGTTTATAGATGTGTGCCAACAGCTCAGCTAAGTGAAGGGTGCCTTTGAAAACAAACCAAAGCAGCTGGCAAACAGTGCCTCGACGACGAGCACCTACTTTGTGTCATGTGCTCATGCAGTCCTCCCCCAAGGCCCACAAAGTCAGATCATTCCAGTTTCACAGATAAGGAAAGTGACATCCTAGTCAAAGAAAGACTCAAGCTGATCCTTGACGAGGCTGTGAAGTTGGGCTAAGAGAGGGCTCATAACCAGGACATACCTCAGCCTTAAGAGTTCTGAACAGGTTCAGAGACAGTGCCTGAATCCTGAGGAGGATTTTGTTCCCCGTCAGGTTCCCACTACCTCTCAGCAGCACCCATATGTTGGTATCCATCATCACCGTCAGTTACTAATAGAATGAGATACACATCTTCACAGCTCATGTGACTCTCTGGGGTCCACCCTCTGCAGGTGGCACTCCTGCCCTTCCGGGGATGTGGGAAGTTCTGCCTTGGTAGAGTTTGCTCATTCACTCATTTCAATGCACCCAACAGTCCCTGAGCAGCTTCCTGCACTGAGCTTTATGGCACAGGTCTGCAACAGCAAGCTATACACAGCAGTGTACCTTAAAGGAAATGACAGCGTTAAGAGATCCTAGCATAGATGTAGGAGCTAGATAAGAAAAAAAAGTTTTCAATGTTTGTGACACCTAGAATTTTTATTTATCAAAAACCACCAGCACATGCTTATTAAGCTCCTAAAGGCTTCTCTTCCCCAGGGTTTCATCCAAGAAGCCCTGCTTGGGAAGTAACTCAGATCAACAAAATGCTTATTGACCACCTGCTGTGTGCAAGGCAGGAAAAACCTTAGGTGCTTATTTCAAGAAGTACCCAACTATTAAAGATGCTAAAACATAGATATATACAGCTATAAATCAAATAATAATGCATAAAAAAAACTATAGGAGTTAACATTAAGAAAACAACTTCCACTTAAGCCAGGCACTGTTCTGCTTCATGTGCATTAACCAATATATGCTGATATATGTCCACCAGCCATTCATTTCCCCTCTTAAGGAATTGCCCTTCTACCACCCTTAAACTCAGAAGCACAATGCAGCCTCTACCACTACTCTAATGCCAGAACCCAGCTCTCACCCTGGGCATGTAACCAAGTCCCAGAGGATCAGCATATTTTACTAACCTGGTCAAAATGATTGAGGAGTGCCTACACAGGTAAGTCTAACAAGACTCATTTTAGGGACTTTTATTGACACTGCTGAGACAAAAATGATAGGATGTAAACTTGAAGTTGTTACAAGCTACTACATAAAACAAATCAGCCTGAGGGGGAAAAAAAAAAAACATATGGGAAATAATGCCCAAAGCAGGAGGGTGGGGGCCACAGAGCAGAAAGAATGACAGACATACCCAAACCCTGAGTTCTAGGAAACAATATCAGGCTCTGGATTTAGCCTTGCATAAAACCACAATGTGACCATAGCATTGTCAGTCAGATAGTATCTTCTCCTTTCCACTTCCGCAGGCTTGGACTAGATTTTAGTTACTTACAATGTAGCACCCTCATCAATAGGATACAGTATGATTATCCCCACTTAACAAATAAGAAAGCAGAGGCCCTGAGGACAAACAAACTGAGGTTACTTTAAGTACTCAAGACTTGTGGGGGCTGCATATACTGTGCTCTTTGACCAGAAAGCTGCAGGAATGCCAGCCTGTTGCGTGGCTCTCCATCCACCAACTTTAAGGTGGAGAAAGGCTGTCTAGCTCAGCCCCTTTGTTTCACGGTGGGTTCCTTTCTGCACAGTGGATGCAGCCATTTGGAGCCCCAGCTTTCTTCGGGGCTCTGTCAAACTCTTCATCCTGGGCTCTATCTTCTTTGTTAGTGGTACACAGAAATGGTGCATCTTATACCTGATAGCTTCTTATCCTAGCTGAAATATGGTAAACAAATACTTGTAACCTCGGGCAAATTAACTAACCTCTTATAGGAAATTTCTTCTTTGTCATTATCTGACCTGGGGAGGTAAGATCAAGTGTGACTTGGATCTGGGGAATTTCCCCAGGTATACTGCCACTTTACCATATCAAAGGTAAAATGAGTCACCTTGAAGGTGTCCAAGTTTAGATATTGAGCGTCTGGTTTGAAACACTGTACATTATATTGAGCAAATAAGTAAGAAATGATGTATTATAAAATATTTCATTATTAAAATTACTTTGTTTTCTCAAGCAAGATAAAATAGTCATGCTAAAGATTAGGTCCCATTCCTCTAGGGGAACATTAGAGGTCCAATTACCCACTTGGAGCATCTAAATAGGAAGAGTATCAATCCTCCCAGCAATGCCTCCAGCTGAAGTTCTGTGGACCAGGGCTGGGGAGACCCAGGAGAGGGCAAGAAGCTCTGCCACAACTGTCTGGCAAGACCAACTTTTCTCCCGCAAGGGCAAACTGAAGGTAAGGATAGAGCAGACAATACTCTAAGGCCTGTCGACTTCTAAACTACCCCTCTATAATGATCCTTGTGAAACAATTATTTCTATCAGTGGTCATCTGGTACCTAGGATTTAAGATAGTGGGTTCATTAAAGAGAATAAGGATCACAAACTCATTTAAGTCTCCTTGAACCAGTTTAATCAAAATGATTTTCTGCTACCCTCCATTACAAGCCGAGTTTTCGTGCTGACAGATTAATGACTGATCCACTAAGCCATACCACCTCTCTTGTCACCAGTCCTCCCAACTGAGCCAGCCCCTGTTCTATCGATAAGTTCCATTTGCCCTTGAAACTCATTATAGCTGAGATGCTAAGATCAAATGAGCAACATTCACAGCCAACCTGGTTATGCTACAGAGACCACCAAATTCCACAGAGTCTGCAGCAGGAGGAGAAAGAAAAGGCCTGGTCCTGGTGCTCTCATTAGAATTACAAACCCAGGTCACTCAGGAGAAAGATAAATGCCAGCCAAGACAACACTTCTGATTCTTGGGGCCTGCTAAAGGTAATTATCCTGGCAGTAAATGTCAGGGCTAGTTTCACGTGTGTGAAAGAAAGAAAATGTCATGTTTAGTGTAAGCAACAATATTATTTTAATCAAATCAAAAGCTCATTATTAAGAGAAGGCCATGACAGGACCTCCTGAAAAGCTGTTCACCTGGCTTCCTGCTCTTTGTCTCGGCCTAGGGTTCTCCACTGATTGCCCTGGGCATTAAGCAGGGAAGACTTGCGCTGTGATTTTATGCAGACTCACATACGAAATCCACTCAGCCCTTGATTGGCTGCAGTGCTCAGGCTCTTCCACTTCCCAGCTCTGGCCCTCCTCATCCTGATTCTGGGGAAGAGAGTGAAACTTCCCAGTAGGGAAGGAATCATAATAACAGTACTTCTTTCGTAGGACTGTTAGGAATATTACATGAAATAATATATAGAAAGTATCTTAATTGGTGACACACTAAGTGCCCCATAAGTGTTAGCTGTTATCTATTTCTCCAATGCTCTAATCCTTTAATTACAAGCAACATGTATTAACTTTATAAATAAACATACTTTTTAAAAAAATAAGACAGAGTAAAAAAATGTGACAGTACAAGTAAACAGCAGACAAGGGGTTACATGGCAAAAGAGATTACACAGATGAATTCTGTTCACCTTTATATTCCAGTGCCTATCACATGGCGGGCAGTCAAATATTTGCTGGAATAAATCAATGTAAGAATTAACAGAGTAAATTCCCCTTCTAATGATGGTCATCAGAAGCCATATGGTGCACACTTATAATCCTAGCACTCGGGAGGCTGAGGCAGGAGGATCACCATTGAGTTCAAGGCCAGCCTGGGCTACACAGTGAGTTCAAGGCCAGCCTGAACTACATAGCAAGACCCTGGCTCGAAAAACAAGAAAAAAAAAATTCATACCCTATTTGTGCATCTTGACCTCTTGACCTCAAACCATGGAGAGTACAGGACAGCTGAAGGTGAGAAATTATTATACAACTTAATATAAATATTGCAAGCATCAACTTCTGCATCTCCTCCTTCTTGATACTGTATCTGGGCAAAAGTCCAGAACATCAGAATTCCTAGTCTTTATAAAAGAATAATGACCAAATAACAGTTCACAAATGCGTTCAGGACCAATCATCTGAATGTTGCTGTAGTTCTCTGGGATCCACAATAGGCAACAAACTATGAAGCAGGTCTGAAGGTTTTACAGGAGATAGTGAGTTCTGTGCACCTACAGTAATAAGACCCATTTCAAAGTGGCGAGCAGAGGCTGCCGGGTCACCTCAGGCAGCGTCCTACACACTGCAAAGCGAGGGTGCGACACACACAGCTCACCATCATATTCATTTCAAAGTCGGCCAGTGGCATCTCCAGTGGGTACAATCACCTCTCTACAAAGAGCTCTTAACTTTCAGCATCGAGAGTTCAAAAATCATTTCTAAATCTCTGTCTCCCAAGTCCAACAAAGTAACAAGTTGGGGGCGGGGGGAGGGTATAAGAAGTTTTCTTTCACACTAAATTTGAAAAACTAACAAGCATCATAACAGTGATCTCAGGACACAGCCCTTCAAAGTTATCAGAAGTTTTACAATACAAAACAAAGACCCAGACAATACCAAAGAAGCTGGGGCTTTGTCACACACACTCCAGGGAAGCCAGGCTCAATGAAAATGATCAGGCTGGCTGAACTGCAGCCTTGCTGGGGCTTTATCTACTGTCCACTGACTAGCCTGTTTCTAAAGAAAGCAACCTTTTACTCCCTAGTCCCAGTGGACTCGGGCTTTGAGGTTACTCCAAGGAAAACATGGGGACTTGCCCTTAAAGTGTCTGAGTTTCACAACATTTTAAAGAGGTTAATGGCACTGAATTATGTCTGAGACACTGCTGGCATCAGAAGACTCCAAGAAGCATATAAAATGGTTGATGACTGAAGAGGTTTGGGATATTTTTGAACACTTTTAGATGGTATGCTGGGCCAAATTACTGTTTTTACAAACTACTTGAACTTTCAGAAACAAAAAGCAATAAACTTGAACTTAAAGAGTATTTTTTTTTCCTCTTGCTATTAAGTCTTGGAAGGCAATATTTTAAATATCTAAGGCAATATTTCCTAAGCATAAAATTGCCAAGTATGTTTATTTAAAATGTGGATTTCACCCCACACCTACCCCAGAAATATGGAATCAGAATTCCTAGGAGAGTGTGGGTGTAATAATTTATCAAGCACCCCAAGGTAGGTTTCATCATGTTAGGTTTGAAAAAAACACTGAACCTAGGATAAAAATGTCAGCATCACTCCTAAGGAAAACAAGAAATGAAGAGAAGCCCAATTTCTATAAATTTAAAGCTATGTGGGATTTAAGAATATCATACTTAAGATGCACCGAGCACACAAACCTTCAGATATAAAAGTAGGACAAACCTTTCCACAACCCAAAGCCCAGCAGCATGAGTGTTTCTGGTCCCATCTGCTGCCCTGAGAACCAAGGCACCTGGGAAGCCTGCTCCTCACCTCTTCCAAACCTGGCCCAACCTGCCCATCTCTAGCAGACTTTAGCATCTGCCCTTCTCTCAACTCTATCAAAAATGTAATGATAAAATAGCACAACTGCTTTCACCCTAGGCAAATAAAAGCTTCACAGTTTGCGCATCAACTTCAGCCAAAGGCAAAGGGAGTCAACACCGAGCCCCTCAGATCAGTTCAGAAAGGGGACCAGGGATGTTGAACAGAAAGCCGAGGACATGGTGAGGTGCGGAAGGATCTCCCTGGTGTGGGGAGGGCTGAATGGGAGCAGATCTGCTATAAAATAAGGCACCAAATAATTTCAGAAGTTCAACGAATGTAAAAGCCCCTTTGCAGGAAAAGCAGCCCACCATGCACGCAGGCGAACTGGAAGCAGAATGAGAGAAGAGAGACGAGCAAGTCCCCACTAAAGGCTTGGGCACATGCATCCTCTGCAAGAGGATCCAGAGAGGTTGCTCTTCAGAAAGCACAAGGAAACCTCTGTCAGTCGTCCAAGGCCTCAGACCTTCTCCCCTCCCCACCCCAGGGTGAGGGAGACTGGGAATGGGACTGTGAGGGATCCAGTGGAGATCAGTGGATGGCCCCACTCACCTACCACCCCATGTCCTATGGCAAAAACGAGGGACTTTGTGGTTGGATCGAGGTGTCACTTTTTTTAAGTGTATGCTACCGGAATGTTAGCATAACACTGAAAACTGCTCCAAAAGACAAAACAGCAATGCATGTGAACACAAAACCTTTTCTCTTGGCATTACAGGGGCAGGACTACCTAATGTTAACTACAATAAACTATCAAACTTGCAGGTCCCTCAGGAGGTGTGGCCCCAGCCGCCTGGGGCACTCTGTGGAGGGGCTGGCAGCAGCTCCCATGGCACAGAGGGAATGCCATCTGCTGAGAAGCTGGCACCAGGTGCCTCTTGCCCCCACATCTTCTGGGGCTGAAACAGGCAGCGCAGGTCCCCAGGAGTAAGTTTCTCCCCTCCCAGGGCTCTTCAGGGCAGGGGACACACTCCAAGGGCCACCTGTTCCCTTTCCCCTCCCTAAACACTCCAAGGGTCAAAACTGCCAGATCTTCCCTAAGATTCTATCAGACCCACTGCAAGGGCCCGCCCCTCCTCAAACCCCTGCAACACCTGGCTCCCCAGTAAATGAGCTGGGCCCCCCAAACCTAACCTCTCTGGTAGGGATGCTTCTGACACACCCCAAAGAAGGTCCAAATCACAGCTGCCAAACGGAGCTCCTCCCTGGGCTTCGGCAAAGCCCATCATCGCGATCAAGAGATCTCAGACGCTTGGGGCGCTTCCGTCCCACAGCTGTTCGTGGCTCCTGCTAGATTTTAGTAGCTCGCTCGCCTCCTCCTGCAAATAAGGTAAACCTGGACCACAGGTAACAGGCCAGAGCCTCAAGCCCTCGAAGTTCTCTTTAAACTTCCTCTGGGCAAGACACGCAGAGCCGGCCTCGGGCAGGTCTGCTCCTGCCGCGACCCCGCTTCGCAAGCCCCTCCTGGAGCCACCACCCCCACCCCTCACCCCGCAGCGCCGCGGCCGTGGTACTCACGTCTCGGAAGCGGTTCCAATACTTGTCCCTGTCGTACTGGGAGACGGTGCTCAGCCACTGGTCATTGTCTAGGAAATTGCCATTGTTGAGGCCCGCACCTCGGGCGAACGCGTCCAGGTGCCGGCTCTCGACCTGCAGGAAGCAGCACGCCGCGGCGGCCGCGGCCAGCACCGCAATCGCTGGCATCTGCGGGGCAGGGGCGCGGGCGTGAGCGGGAGGGCAGGGGACGCGACCCCGGCTGGCTCCGCCGTGGTGGGGGCGGGGATCGCAGGGGCCGGGGACCCCGGCACAGCTGCAGCGCGCGCGATCTGGAGACCCACGAACCCCACTCACGAATGGGGACTGAGCTACAGATGGCGAGGCTGGGTCCCGAATTAGGGAACGCGTCAACTCGAGAACCCTTCACCTGTTCTCCGGGTGCCCCCGGACCTTTGCTCTAGGATCGGGGCGTCAGCACCCCTCCGCAAAAGCCTGGAGCCCCGATCCTCAAGCCTCGCGCCCACAGACGGTGCCCACGGCTTGGGGGCAGGAGGGGAACGGGGCTCCGAGCAGCAGCCCAGCCTAATGACTCCGCCACCGGAGTCTCCCGTCCCTAGCTAAGGAACAGGTTTTCCTTGCCCGCCTGAGGCCACGGCGACAAAAGGGGCCCGCGGAGATCACCCTGGGCCCTGACCTGCCAGCCCCACGGCTGGCCGCTGCGAGGTCCCAACTACGCCAAGTTAGGGCGCGGGGGCTGCAGCGCACATACCTTGGGAGCCGGCCCAGGTCCCCGCGTCCGAGTTGCTTGAGCCCCTGTGGCACGGCCGCCGAGAATGCCGATTGCTTGCTCGCTCCGCTGCGCTCCTGCTACCCGCCGCCGCCGCCGCGCGTCCGGCCGCTTTGTGAGCCCGCAGCTCTCAGGCTCGCCAGGCTCCAGGTCTCGGGCGCGGCGTCCGCGGGCGGAGGAGCCCGAGCGCGCCAGCCGAGGCCTCTGGCGCCCCCTGGCGGCCGTGAACTGCTTGAGGCCCGCCTGGGTGTCTGGGCCCATCATGTAGTTATTTACACTCCGGTGGTACTGAGGAGACTTTCTGGGCCAGCCTGGTGCAAGATAGCTGAAGGAACCGAGGATACAAAACCAAGAAGCCAGCCACCAAGAATCTTTACTTTTGTTGTGGTTGTTTTACTGAGGATTAAACCCAGGGCCTCATGCCGCTAAACTACACCCCAGCCCTTTTTACTTTTTGTTGTGAAACAGAGCTTTGCTAAGTTGCTCAGAGGGCCCCCCCAAATTGCAGCTCTCCTCCCTCAGCTTCCCCGAATAGCTGGGATTACGGGTGTGCACCATGTGCCTGGCTCAGGAGTCCCAAGATCCCTTTCATGCATCACCAAGCCTGAGTGGATTTCCGTACTGCCCGCCCGGGTCATAGTCAGACCCCACCTTCCTCTCTGCAATCTGCCCCATGTCATGGCCACTCCTGTCGGCCCTGCATGGCCCTCCAGCCTTCGTTTCTCTCAGTTCTGCATCCTTGTGCTCATCGTGACTCTGCCAGTATACTTTGGTCTCTGCTTCTGACCCCACCCCGTGGAAAATGGCTCAAAGCTAGCCTGCTACATTTTCTTATATAGGAGGGAAAGGAAAGAGAAGAGCTGGAGCAGGCTTCAGGGACAGGACACAGAAGCAGGAGCTGGCCTTGACCCCAGCCCCCAGCTCCTTCACAGTACTCAGCCATGTTTGATCAAACAAGGCTGGAAGGGACTCAGTGCCTTCCCTGCCTGAGACCAGGAGATACTTACCTGCCACCTTCTCTATATAACTGTATCCCACTCCGCATGCTCCACACGCACCAAGTGCTTGTTTAGAACAAGTCTGGCCAAACCATCTCTGCCACCACCATGCCCAGCACAAGCTCAGAACACTTCCTGATGCTTTCCTGAGACCAGACTCCTGGTTGCAGCCCCAGGGCCTGCACATCTGGCCCTGCGCACCTCTGGTTACCTGTCATTACCTGTCACCGAATTCCCTTCTCCTAGCTTCACTTCCTGGATAGTCTTCCTCTAGGTATAGACCCCCGTGGAGATGAGCTGCCTCCAGTGTGGGCTCTCTCACTTTTGCTTGGGCCAATGTCCAGCCCAGCTGGAGCCTCATTAATGCACTCCTCTGCTCACTCAACTGTGCTTGTTCAGAGAGACTCTTGCTGAGCCCAGGGACCAGGCCAGGACCCCACTGACACTATCCATGTTCCTGCACTGGAAGTTGCTTGTCTCATGTCTGTCCTCCTCCTGGGCTGGAACTCAGTGAAGGCAGAGGCTGACTGTCTTGTACATAGCAACTCCCCTGTCTCCAGGGCACAAGCTCCTAACAGAGGTGCTCAGACAATACTCGTGGTGAAGGAGTGAGTGAGTGAATGAATGAATGGCACCCAGCCAAGTCTGAACCACGCTTCTCAGCTAACAGTAACACATGATGTAGTCAGTTGTGAGCTGGGCTGCAATCATTTGCTTGTGTGTAATATGTAGAAGTTGGAGTGTGATTGTTCTTCAAAACATCAGCAGAACCCTAGGTATCCCAATTTTACTCTGACTGATGTGCATTCCTGGAGGCTTTCTTGAAAGGGAAAAGAATGAAAA
Organism: Heterocephalus glaber; assembly: GCF_000247695.1. The sequence goes on along the minus strand of NW_004624733.1, from coordinate 9,554,341 downwards.
TCACAGCTGTCATTTACATCAGCCAAAGTTTATCATGGGACTCTTCTAGGTATTCAAGATCAAATCCTGGGTATATCAGAGTGGAAGAGAGGCTTACAAATGAGGGAGAGAATTTCCTTATGTTCATAGAAATTCAGGCAAGCAGCACTTCTGCATTTCTCTATCCAGTTTGACAGCAAAACTTTTCCACAGAGTTGTCCCCTGATATTTTACTCATCTCTAATGCATTCTCCTACCACTCTAATCTGCCTTTCAGCCTCCCTCACTCCAATGACTTGTCACATCAACAGCAGCCCCTAGTTGGTCTCCTGGTTCTGTGGGCTCTGGGGCACCATCCCTCCTTGCTTTCCTGTCTCCACTAGTTATTCCTGCATGTACTCTAGCACTTCTTGGAGTGCAGGCCCAGGTTCTCCCTCACAATCTGTGCCTTTCCCTGGCTGCTCACATCAAGCCCTGCACTGAGTGTCCAGGTACAAGCCCAGCCTCCAAGTGTCTGAGGACTTCCTCCTGTTCATAATGGCATCTCAGGATGCCCACGTGTATGTCAGACATACCAGGATTTCCCTCAGCATCTGTGCTCTACGGTAAACCTATCCCCAACCAAATGGCTGCCTATGGCAGAAGTTTGAGGGTCAACTTCTATTCCTCCACTTCCTTCCCCCTCCACATCCTTCAGTGAGCTGGTCCATTCCACTTCCAAATGCCCAAGGACATGGACATACCCACTTCACACAACCCCAGTGGGCACCACCCCATCCACTCAGTCATTACTTCTCATCAGAGGACTACAGTAGCCTCCTAACTGGTTTTTTTGGTCCTTGCCTTTCTCCTGCAGCCCACTGTCTACTCCAAAGTCAGAGAAATGCTTTAGAAAGAGTCCCCATCTTACATAAAACCTCCTAACATCTTGCCATGATGCCCAGTCAAAAGCCCAGACTCCTCTCCGGGACAATAAAGCACTGTCCCATTTGTCCCCTCAGCCCTGCCCCTGTGCCCTAGATTCTAGGCATATTCCTTCTCAGTTTTCTGCAAACACACCAAGAGTGTCCTCACATTACGTCAGGTCCTCCACACTGGCCGGGTCCTCTTCCTGCAGTGTCCTTGCCCCTGCCCCTGCTCATCACAGGCCGGCTTACTCTTGGCTGTGGGATTTCAACTCAGACATCACCATCTCAGAGAAACCTTCCCGGCCTGCTTCATCTAACACAGCCACCCCACCCCCACCCCCACCCCATGGCAATGGAATTCCCTGTCTGCTATTGCTCCTGGCTACTCCCATAACAGTGTTTTGTTCCTTTGCTTATTTCTCTTTTCTTCAGTTCAACTATTCAAGGAAGACAAACCTACTGTCTTTTTCACTCCTGCCCAGGCTTATCTCAGGACCTGACATTTAGTGGACACTCAGTAAATATCTATTCAGCAAGTGAATGAATGGGTGAAACACATTTCAGAACCCTTCATGCATCCTAAAGTTTGAAGCCCCTAACTGCCTTCAGCATTTCCTTTGGTCCTCCTTAAATCTCTTGTTCTGGAGAGAGCTGTTCTCTGCTTTTCTGAGAGGTCCTGTCTCCAGTTTAATCAGAGGGCATCTGCTCTTGGCCAAGCTCCAGCCTGACAACCGGAATCTTCCCTGTAACCAGCACAAATGGGAAGGGCAGCCAGCACAGCCAGGCAGGGATGCGGGGTGCCGGAGCTGGCCCGAGCCAAGAAAGGATGTAACCTTGGGGTGGGGTGGGAAAGCTGGAAGCTGGAGACCTACCAGCCACTCAGCCAGCACTTGTGGGGAGGAACATCAGATTTATTTGGCTGCAGGAAGCACCAGGGACCGAGATCGATACTGAGCCTTGGGGCTGTATTTCTGCTTTTCATTGGCTTATGCACAACTATAATAACTCCTTGTTTTAACATAGTTCTCATTTTCAAAGAGCCCCACATGTTTTATTTTCAGTTTAATGGATCCCCAAACATGTGCTCCTGGCTACACTGAAGCAAACATAACTATCACCATTTTATGCGGAGAAGAGGGAGCACCAAAAGGCTAGATGACTGTGAAGGTCACAGAAAGAGAGAAAGATAGTCTAGCAGTGAAAAGTTCCACACACACAGCCCCTCAAGATATGAACCACCCACTGAGCTCTGTCTGATAAAGAGAGGCTCCTATCATTCTTACTTATCATCAACCTGAATTCACTTTTAGCTGAAAAGTCATGGCTACCTGGTACATGGCACCTCCATTTGCTGCCTCTGTTACCTTGAACTAAATGTGTCACAAATGGAATCCTTGAGCTGCATCCCCTAGTCAAACCTGCTCTGCTTCCTGTGTCCCCACCTCTGGAGAAACAGCCACCCCTGCCTACTGTTCCAATCACCTGTCCCTGCCTCTCCTGGGGGCTCGCCAGGGCCTGGATGCTCCCCTTTTTGCCTGTCCTTCTGCTGACCAGCCACCACCCCAACTTAGGCTGCAGCTTCACTCTAAGTCCCCAGAAAAGCTTCCCTCAACCCCACAGCCTGAAGGTCCTCATGACACCTTCAGAATTGCTTAATGTCCCTCTCCCACCAGACACTCAGCAGCACAAAGGCAACGTCTGAGTCAGGGTTTGCCTCAGCTGCTACTGAGCCCATGGTGCTTAGAACAAATACATGCTACACAGTAGGAATGTGGTAAGTACCCATGGAACCAGGAAATACCCGAAGCCTAGTCCATGCATTTCCCTCTCTTCTTAGAAGCCAAGAAGCTCCCAGGTTTAATTTAGAGTTTTTTACCCCAAACATTCCTTGGATGCAAGGTAGAGACAATGAGGAAATGATGTGATCTTCCCACCGCTGGTTGATTCATCACTTTGGAGGTGCTATTGGAAAATATCCTGGCCCCAAGAAGGGGAAGCATGAAATAGATGCATTTCTCAACACTATGGAAAACAGCTCACCCAGCAGGGCCCGTAACTTTTATGAACCCATTGATTGCACTTATTGATTATATGCATTCAGCAGAGCCGGGCTCGCTCCATCTTTTCACAGCCCCCACTGCCACCCCAGCTCTACACACATCTCTTCCTCCCGTGCAAAGCCATAGTAAATGGGTGACCTAGGTCAGGAGGAATTGATTTTAAGCAAATGAATACCTCACAGAGAAATGAAAATAACTGTCAGAAAAACCTAATGGCCAAGCAGCTACACAGGACAGATCAGAAGATTTCAAAGCCCTGACCACAGAGAAAAATTCATGAGAACAACAATACCAATAACGACACAGGCGGACCTATGTGAGCACTCACAAAATGTTATCATAGTCCTGTTTCTATCTAATGTAATTGTTATCACAGCTTCCTATGAAATGGGCATTGTAATAAACCCCATTTTTCAGATGAAAGCATTGAGTCCCAGAGTTATGTTACCACTTATGTCAACCTATTTTCTGTTGCTTTAAAAAAAAATACTCAACACCAGGTAATATATAAAGCAAAGAGGTTTACTTAGTTCACAGACTTGGAGGCTGAAAGCTGAAGATTAGGCAGGCCTTTTTGTTTGGTTTGTGAGGCCCCTCTGGCTGTGTCACAATATGACAGAGAAGTAGAATAGGAGCCATCCAAGTACAGAAGTGGTCAAATGCATAGGGTGGCCTCAATTTACAACAACCCAGCCTCTCAAGAACCAACTCACTCCTCAGGCTCATTATTAATCCCTTCTAAGAGTGATACCCACTGGGGGTGTAGCTCAGTTATAGACCACCCGCTTAGTGTATGTGAGGCCCTGTGTTCAATCCCCAGGACTGCAAGGAAAGAAAGAAAATAAAGAAAAAGGGTAAGAAAGGAAGAAAAGAAAAAGAAAAAGGGCTGGGGGTATGGTTCCATGGTAGAACACTCACCTACTGCATACTAGTTTCAATGCCCAGCCCTGAAGAAATAATCATAATCCATGGTCAAGGTCAAAATCATGAGTGATGGCCCCAGCGACCAAATCACATTCCACTAGAACCCTCCACAAAGTTCCACCCCTGCTCAACTTCACCACAGTGGGAAACAAGCTTCTGCTATATGAATCCTTGGGGGACAGACTATATACAAACTACAGCATCCCTTATCCCAAACCATGCAGTGTGTAAATGAAGGAAACAAGATTTGAACCAAGAACTAAGGGCCATCTGATGTCCATGTTCCACTGCGACCTGCCAACAGCCAACGCCACTGCTGTCATCTTCTACCATCCCCACTGTTTCCTCCCCTCCTACACTAAACATCCTCACATACTAGTGAGAAGTCATCATTTGGTAAAAATTTACTAATTTATTTACATACAATCTATGTTGTACTCGTGGAGTTTAGTGTCTGTTCCCATGGATTGTATGGCCATCGGGACAAGACATTAAATGGGAACCCACACTGATTATTTTGAATCATAATTATATGTATATGTAGTGAAAGGTACCAACAACTATGAACACAGTACCAGAGGACTTTGTGTGACACGGTCCTGTGATGATTATGGACCCTCATCATCATGGAAGAATAAAACAGCATTTTTCTCCCAGGAAACACATGTCTGATCTTCATCCAGAAGTACTGAGGCTCACTCCACCTCTAATAGTGATGACTGCCACAAGACACCTAGCAAAATAGTAAGAGGTTGTGTCAACCACTTCTGTCCTCAGAAGCCATGAAAGAGACAGTTCTGAGGACTGATGAACTTGTGAAAAGTCACTGGGAGGGAGGGAGGGGCTGTGTTACTCCAGGGAAGGCAACCTCAAAATCTTATCTAATCATTCATCAATTAGTCACTGAGCTGGCACTCAGTGTGAGAGCAGATGATGCTGGGGACACAACAGAGGACTGAGACAGACACAGCTTGTCTTCGTAGAGCTTATTCCTATAGGAAAACTTGAACCTGGTTGCAGCACTGGAGGGGAGCTTGCTCTACCCAGCTGGAAAGGATTTTGGCTCTTCTGTGCTCCTGCAGTTTCCAATAAACTCTGATATTCTCTGGAATGTTCTGCCTTCCAGTTCTCCAATGGCTGAAATAATTACTGGAGTTTGTAAGATGCTTTCAGTTGTGAGGTGCATCTCTATTTCAGAGCAGCTAAAATAGCATACATCTTAGAATCTACAGAATAGGGCAAAAGTTGCCTCATAGGGTTATCAAGAGAATTAACTCTATATTTGTATTGTGCTTAGAACAGTATCTTACACATAGTGCTTGTTTGTCAAGTCAGAAGTTCCTCCCCTAAACCCATGTGGAAGAAGCCACATCCTCCCTTTCTATGATTAAGGACACTGAGCTTTGGAGCTGTTAAATGACTTGCCAGAGATTGCAAGGCTTGTGATCTGTCCCCTGAGTCCATGGTGTAAGCTGTGATGCAATCTTTTCCCTGCACACACACAACCTGGGATGGCCATGGTCAAGACACTTGATCTCTTTTTCCTAAGAAACAAGTCTGCAGAGACTTGAAGATATTTTTCTTTTCCTCTCTCAGAAAAAAATCCATCCTTCTTTTCCTTTTCTTGTTACCTGTGTTCATTTAAAGAGAAGAAATGCCCCCAAGTATTAGCATCAGCCTCCATGCAACACAATGAAGCTTTCAGATAGGCAGTAGGGGCCCCCTTCCCTTTTGGGCTTGATACCAGATAGCTGCTCTAAGAAGGATTTCACAGCGCGGATATGATGCACAGTCACAACTTGAGGACATAGAGGGGGCGAATGTGAGTCACCAGAGAGCTTGGCATGCCCTCCAAAGACACACTTAGGAGAGAGGCCTGAGCTCAGCAAGGCTCCTCATGCTCAGAGCAAAATGGAGCTCCCTGCAGAGGAAGTTCTCGAGCTGAGATAGAAGCAGGAGAGCAAAACTGGAGCAGGAGGGGAGGAGTCACACAGGGCCTGATGGACCTGGAAAACACAATAAATGAACCCAGTCACTTTGCCAAGGCCCAGAGAGACCCCATTTTACTGGAATAGGAACTAATGCAAAAGGATTTCTAAAGCTACCCAGGGAATTAACTTGAACCAAAGCCAAACTTCCCATAAATATTTCCTACTAAAACTTTCAGGAAAACACTAATGGGTCAGTAAGGCCCTATACACTAAACTAAACCAGCTCAAGCCCCCAGGAAGGCATCATCTGCGATTGTTGTCATTACTATTGTAAGAATTCTTAATATGAAATTTAACCCCTTAAGAAATTTTTGAGTGTATAATACAGTATTGTCATCTATAAGCACAATCTTGTGTAGCGGATCTCTAGAATTCACTAATCTTGTATAATTGAAATGTTATACCTTTGAATTAATAACTCTCCATTTCCCTGGCCCCATATATTTATTTTACTCTTGGCTTCTATAAGTTTGACTATTATGATACCTCATATAAGGGGATCATGCAGTATTTCTCCTGTGACTGGCTTATTTTACCTAACCTAATATTCCCCACATCCCTCCATTGTGACACACTGCAAGGTTTCCTCTTTTTTAAGGCTGAATAACATTCCAGTATGCATATACCACATTTAATTTATCCATTCACTCCACAAAGGGCCTTTGGTTCTTTGCACTTCTTCAGTATTGTGACTAGGGCTACAATGAACGAATATGTTAAAATGTCCTTGAGATTCTGGTTGCAGTTCTGATGGATAAACCCCCAAAATTTGCCAAGATATATGATAATTTTTACTTATCTGAGTAACTTTCATGCTGTTTCTCTACAATGGCTACACCATTTTACATTCCCATCAGCAGTGTACAAGAGTTCCAGATTCCCCACCTCCTTGTCAGCACTTGGTGTATTTTCTTTGGTTGATAATATCCATCCTGATAGGTACTAAGTTATTGCTCATTATGTTTTTTATTTTCATTTCCTTGATGATTAGTGACAATGAACATCTTTTCACACACCTGTTACCCATTTATATGCCTTCTCTGGAGAAGCATCTGTTCAATTCTTCAGTGTATTTAAAAAAATTTTTTTTGTACTGGGGTTCAAACTCAGGTCCTTGCGCTTACGAGGCAGGTGGTAGAACCACTGAGCTAAAATAATTTTATCAGTATACTTTTGATATACATAATGATCATGTTCATCATAAGGAATTTGTATATGTACATGATATATTTTCTTTTTTTCCCCATTCCCCTTCCCTCCCTTCAACCCTTCTTCCCCTCCTTATTTACAAAAGCTTTGTTTCCATTTTTCCATTCTATTCTCTTTTTTTCCTTTTCCCTTCCTTCCCTTCCCCATCCCCCTCCCTTGTTCTGCTTCCCATTTAAACATTTTCTTCCCACTTGCCAATATCTATCATCCATTTTGATCCTTATTTATCCTTTCAGTTTCTCACACAAGGAAACAATGTGATATTTAAACGTGTGCAATTTATTTCACTTAAAAGTATTGGTTCAAGGGGTATCCATTTACCTAAAAATGTCTTAAGTTTATTCTTCTTTATGGCAGAGTAGTACTCCATTGTATATAAAAACCATGTTATATGGGCTATTTCCAAGATTTACTTATTACAAATTCTGCTGCTATAAACATGGGTGTGCATACATCACTCTAGTATGATGCTTTTAATTCTTTTGGAAAGATATCAAGAAGGGGAATCGCTGGGTTAAATGGAACCTCTAGTTTTAGTTTTTTGAGGAATCTCCATACTGATTTCCATATTGGTTGTACCAATTTACACTCCCACCAACCCTGGAGAAGGGTCGTTTTTTCCCCACAGCCTCATCAGCATTTGTTATTGGTTGATATCTTGATAACAGCCATTCTTTCTGGAGTGAGATGGAATCTCACTGTTATTTTAATTTGCATTTCTCAAATAACCAGTAATGTCGAACACTTTTTTCATATATTTCTTTGCTACTTGTATTTCTTCATGTGAGAAGGGTCTATTCATTTCATATGCCCATTTTTGGATTGGATTTTTTAATTTGGGAGGGTCTAATTTTTTGAGTTCTGTATATATTCAAGATATTAGTCCTTTGAGGAATAGCTGGTAAATATTTTTTCCCATTCTGTGGGTTGTTTCTTCACTTTGTTGGTGGTTTCTTTTGCTGTACTAAAGCTTTTTATTATGATAGGATCCCAGTTGTTGATTCTTTATATTTCCTTTGTGATCAGGGTTTTGTTCATAAAGTCTTTGGCTATACCTATGTCTTCAAGAGTTTTACCTATTCTATCTTCCACCAGACTGTTTCTGTTTTAATATTTAGATCTTTGATCCATTTCGATTTTAGTTTAGTGCACAGTGAAAGATGTAGGATCTACATTTAGTCTTCGGTATGTGGAAAGTCAGTTTTCCTAAGCACCATTTATTAAAAGCTATCTTTCTCCCAGTAAAGTTGTTCAGCCCCTTTAAAGTGGCTGTGTTTGGAGTTGTTTCTTCTTCTATTCTGTTCCACTAATCCTCGAGTCTGCTTTTTTTGTTGTGTTTTGTTTTTGTTTGTATTTTGGGTTTTGTTTTGTTGCCAGTGGCACCCTGTTTTTATCACAGTAGCTTTCTGATATAATTTCAAGTCAGGGATTAGGATGCCTCCTGCCTTGTCTCTGTTACCCGAAACTGCCTTTGCTATCCTAAGCCTCTTCTGGTTCCAAATGAATCTTAGGATTGTTTTCTATACTTCTGTGAGGAATGCTATTGGTATTTTGACTGGGATTGTATTAAGTCTGTATAACAGTTTTGGAATTATGGCCATTTTCACTATATTGGTTTTTCCAAGAAAAAGGAATATCTTTCCATTTTCTCATATCTCCCTCAATTTCCTTTTTCAGAGTACCATAATTTTCAGTGTAAAGGTCTTTAACTTCATGAGTTTGATTCATAAGTATTTCATTTTTCTTGATAGTATTTTTCCCCTAATTTCTATCTCAGTGAGTTTAGGAATGCTCTGTGTACAGGAATGCTATTGATTTTTGAGTGTTGACATTGTATCCTGCTATACTACTGATTTGGTTATTAAATCTAGAAGTCTTTGGGGGAGTTTTTAGAGACTTCTATGTAGACTATCATGTCATCTTCAAATAATAATAATTTAAATTCATCCTTCCCTATCCTTATTCTTTTATTTCTTTCTCATGTCTAATTGCTCTAGCTAATGTTTCCAGAACTATATTGAATAGGAGTGATGATAGTGGACATCCGTGTCTTGTTCCTGATTTTAGAGTAAAAGCTTTCAGTATGATATTGGTTGTTGATTTGTTACAGGTGGCTTTTATCAGATTGAGATAAAGATCTTCTATTCCAATTTTCTTTTTTTAAAAACATTGGATTGTTTTTATTTCTTTTTTTTCCAGTACCAGGGATTGAACTTGGGACCTTGTGCTTGCAAGGCAGGAGCAGTGCCACTGAGCTAAATCTTCAGCCCCTCTATTCCAATTTTCTGCAGGGTTTTTATCACAAACTGGTGTTGGACTTTGTCAAATGCTTTTTCTGCATCTATTGAGATGATCATGTGGTTTTTGTCCTTGGTTCTGTTAATGTGGTTATCACATTTTTTGATTTGCTTATGGTGAACCATATCTGCATTCCTGGGATGAGTCCTGCTTGGTCATGGTGTATAATCTTCTTGATGATTTGCTGCATTCTGTTTGCCAGTATCTTACTGAGGATTTTTGCATCTATGTTCATTAAAAAGATTGGTCTCCAGTTCTCTTTTTTGGTTGGATCCTTTTCTGGTTTTGGTAACAGGGTAATGCTTGCTTCCAGTAAAGAGTTTGTGAATATTGCTTGCCTTTAAATTTCATTAAAGAGTTTGAGGAGTAGTGGCATTAGATCTCTAAATTTCTTATAGAATTCAGCAGTAAATCCATCAGGACCTGGACTTTTCTTTGTTGATAGTTTTTAAATTACTTCTTCAATTTCACTGACTGATATTGGGTTATTTCAAATTTTTATATCTTCTTTATTCAGCTTTGATAATTCATATATATCAAGAAATGTGTTCATTTCTTCTGCATTTTCTATCTTATTAGAGTACAGGTTCTTGAAGTAGGTATTGATGCTTTTCTGGATTTCTGCAGGATCTGTTGTGATTTCACTCTTTTCTTTCATAATTTCATAGAGTCAAGTCTTTCCCTTTTTTTTGATAAGGTTGGCTAGGTAAGGCTTGTCTATTTTATTTACACTTTCAAAGAACCAACTCTTTGATTCACTGATTCTTTGTATTGTTTTCTTAGTCTCAATTGCATTAATTTCTGTCCTGATCTTTATAATTTCCTCTCTCATATGTGCTTTGGGTTTAACTTGCTCTTCTTTTTCTAGAAGCTTGAGGTGCAACATTAGCTTATTTATTTGAGCTCTGTTATGGCTTGTGTCTAGATGTCCCCCCAAAGCCTCATGTAGTCATAGCTGGGGCTTTCTCAGAGATGGCTGGATCTAGAGTGTATGATGCTGGAATTGATACATGGGTCAACACTAGGATCAAGGGCACTAGGATTAAGGGTGTGAGTGCTACCCACTCTAAGTAGCCTGGATAAGATATACGGGATAGAAAGAGCTGTGGTTGATCCTTGTTGCTTTGCTAACTTCTTCCCACCATGAGCTTTTTCTCCTCTGCAATGCCTGTCTGCCATGCCAGAGGTTTCAGTAGATAAGGCAGGGCCTTGGAGCCAGCTGATTATCAAGTGAAACCTTTACAACTGTGAACTAAATAAACCCTTACTCCCTTAATTTGTGGGTGTGGAGTATTTTGTCTCAGCAATGAGAAAAGTATCTAAGACAAGCTCACTCTGTTTTTTTGATGTGAGAGTTCACCACAACAAATTTCCTTCATAGGACTGCTTTCATTCATCCCATAAGTTCTGGTATGTTGTACTGGCATTATCACTTAATTGTAGAAACTGTCTAATTTCTTCTTTAATTTCATCTGCGACCCATTGGTTGTTCAGGAGGGTGTTATTTAACTTCCATGTCCTTATGCAGTTTTTGTGGTTTCTTTGGCCATTTATTTCCAGTTTTATTGCACTATTATCTGAAAATCTGCATGAGATAATTTCAGTTTCTTTCCATTTACTTGAGTATGTTCTATGAACTCATGTGTGGTCTATTTTGGAGAAAGTCTTACGTGCAGCTGAGAAAAATGTGTATGCTGTTGTTGTGGGGTGATGTACTCTGTAGATATCTAAGTCAATTTGTTTAAAGGTTTGATTCAGCTCTGATGTTTAGTTTTTGTCTAGATGATCTGTTTATTAGTGATTATGGGGTACTGAGGTCCCTCATTACAATTATATTAGTATTTGATTTTTCATGTCCATTACTGTTTGTTTTATATAGTTGGTTGTGCTGGTATTTGGTGCATGTATGTTATCACTTGCTCTTGGATCGTTCCATTAACAAGTATGTTAAGTATATTATGACCTTCTTTGTCACTTCTGATCAGTCTTGTCTTGAAATCTACTTTATCTGCAAATAGAATGGCTACCTCTGCCTTTTTCCAAATTCCTGTCCCATGGAGTATTTTGACTTTTAGTCTATGAATTTATTTTTGAGGTAAATGTGTTCCTTGTGTGCAGCGTATCTTGATCCATTCTCCCAGTCTGTTTCTTTTGATTGGTGAATTGAGACCATTAACATTGATGGTTATAACTGATATGTATTGACTTATCCTTGTCATGTTATTTTCCTGTTGTTGATTCCCTTTCTTTCCCCTCTGTTTAATTGCTTTCCTTGCCTAGTGAATTTATTCTGTTGGGGTTCATGGAGTTGTTGTCTTCATTATCTTTTTCTAGAACATCCTTTAAAACTTTTTGGAGTGTTGGTTTGGTGGCCCTGAATTTCTTCAGGTGTTCTTTATCATGTAAGTATCTAATTTCCCCATTGATTTTGAAAGATAATTTTGCAGGGTACATCACTGTGGGTTGGAGGTTGTTTTCTTTTAGGGCTTGAAATACTTCACTCCAACCTCTCCTTGACTTAAAGGTTTGTGTGAAGACGTCTGTTGTGATTCTAATGGGTTTTCATTTATAGGTGATTTTAATATTCTGTTATTTTAATATTCTGTTCTTGGCCTCTGGTTTTAGGGTTGGGGCCTGAGGCGTTCAGCCTACAATACTCTTGGTATCTCTTGTCAGCATGACCTTAGCTCCTTGACCCTGGATGTCTCCCACAGATGGGCCTCACCCAGTTACCGGGAATCCTGAGATGAAGCCAACTCACAGATGCTCCATGTCTGGGTTCAGTTATCCTCTCCATAAAATGGCATCTGGCCAACCCTCCTCTCCAAGGAATGCTTGGACTGGAATCATTCACCAGCTGTTGCAGCTCACAGAATCCACTACTCTATTCCACTGGTGTATTTCTCCATGGAGACCTCTGGAATCACCACCCTCACTGTGTCTCTGTTGATTCAACCCTTCTCTCTCATGTAGGAGCCTGGACCCAAAGAAAAGTGCAATTTGTTACCTCCTTTTTCTGTGTTGAAGTCTGCCTCTTCACTTTCCCTGTGGGATCCAATTCTCCTTCCTGGGTCCCAGGATTCACCTCCCTCCTCCTTTTCTTCCCCAGGTTGTTATATTCCAGTGTCTGGATTCTGAATCTCAGAGAGACTGATTTGCAGCTGTTTACTGCTCTACTATCTTCCCAGAAGTCTCCCTTAGTGTATTTTTAAAGCAAGGTATTGATATTTTACTAATGGTTTGTTGTAGCTCCTTATATATTTGGAACAAAATCATCATTTTAAGGGAAAATAGTCCTAGCGGGTCTTCATAGACCCATGGAAAGACTTTAACTTCTATCACTGTGCCAACAACACAGAGCCCTAAGGTTCTATTAAAAACCTTGGTTCAAACACTGGCACTGCCTCCTATCAATGGATGCTCAGACTAGTTGATTAACCCCTCTTGGGCTCATTGGCTTGTCTATGAAATGACAATGATAATGGTGTGCCTCCTTTCTAGGACTGTGGGGAAGTTTAAGAGGTTTGTAAAATTCACAGTGTCCAGTGTCTGCATTCTTATAAGATGCTTTTCAACTTACCATACAATTTCATATTAAAGTCTCACACATGAGGCTCACACAGCAGGTCATCTTACCCCTTTATAGACTAAGATACTGAGGCATGGAAAAGAAATTTTAACCACTTACACAATTATCTCTACTAGATTTTCCTTAAGGTCAAAATGTTAGGAAAAATTTGCCTGGCTACCCATATTCATGTATAATTTTCAGATGTCTACAACTATGAAAGACACCCTTAGGCAATCTGCAAGTTAAATTTGTTTCATTTCACTCAGAGCATGAAGTGCAAAGGGAATTATCCATCCAGGGAGAATTGCAAGGGAGACAGCAGGGGCTCCCCAGAATATCTCCCAACATCTTCAGGGGAAGAACACTAAATTCAAGAAGCTAGCATCTGACTAACAAAGGAATATTATGCAGGGCATTAAAATGATGGCTATAAAATCCATGAAGCAACATGGGGTGGTGGGGAGTAAAAAAATCAAGTTACAGAGTTGGATGCACAGAATACTTTTAGCAGGAACAAAAGGAGTTGTGACAAGAAACACAGAGGAAACAAGGGGTGGCTATGTGCCAGGACACAGTTGTGGGTAATGATCTGAGTTCTTCCAAAGGCTTCTTCACATGGGATTATAATTTAAACAGTACAACCTTCATAAAGACCATGCACTTTCTGGAGTTGGGAAACCTGAGTCTGGCACTCAGTTCTACCAGTGAATAGCTGTATGAGCTCCACATGGTTTCATCCTCTTGTCCATTTCAGTGTCTTTATCTGGGGGAATGGTGGAAATCACAGCACATTCCCCTCAGGATTGTGACAAGAGGACATCATATATGTACAATGCTTTGAACCATATGTGACTCTACCGAGGGCTCAGTTGATGTTAGATGATTATTCACAAAAAACAGGAAATGTATTGCTCCTTATTCCTCTTTATGGTGATTGGCCACTCATTACCATTCTATTGATTTGATTCTTCTCAGCCCTCACTGCCAAAGAAGACAGCAGAGGCAGAAGTATATTGACAATCACAAAGCCTGGCTCAATTAATATCCTATTTTCCTAGTTGTCCCTGGGACTGTTTCTCCCATAAATGGTACCCCTTCCCTAGCATTCTACTCAGGGTAGAAGTTGTTCTTTATGTCTATAGTTGAAAATTCCATGTATTTTGAATTAATTACAAATAAAGTTCAAAATAATTAATGAGAAAAAGAAGGGACAGTGGACACAAGCCTTGAAAAGGCAATTCACCACAGGATGCCACTGCCAAACCATAAATAAGGTACCTGCCTAGTGACCCACATAAGCACATCAAAATAATAAGTCATCTATTAAATTTGCGGAGACATTTTAATCATTACTTTCTGGCTGGAAAATATGGAGAAAAATTGCTCTTCTGTACTACTGTTTCTGGGCTCTAAACGGATATGATCTTCAAATTCATGATATTTACATTAAGATTCAAAACATGTTTGTGACCATTAACTTTGTATCTTCCTTCATAGGAATTTAACCTTAAAAACTAATTAAGAATATTTACAAGGATTTTTCACCAATGATGTTCTTCTCTCTAGCATTAATAAGATTAAAAACTGTGAAACAATTTTAATGTCTAGAAATAAAGGACTGGTTCGATAAACTATAATTATATAATAGAATATCATTTAACCTTTAAAAGTCATGATATCTGGAAGTATTTAACAGCCAGGAAAATATGACATTAACTGAATGACCAATCAGTACTATCTTAGGTTTTTTTCCTCTAAAACCAGAGCCTGAATCAAGGATTTGTGAAGAAATGACTTATTCAGAGCATGTTTTAAGGAAAGAAAGGGAGGCAGAAGAATGCAAGTGGAAAAAGCTAAGCAAGGGTGTGGTCTTCAGTGTATACCAGCTTCAGTCTGGTCCCCAGTGAGCTTTAGGACACAAACTGGTACCTTTTACCGCTTCTACCTTAGAGAACGGTCTTTTGTTTCTTCGGTGCATTGGCTACTGACTGCCATAATGGAGATAACCATTCCAGATATTCATGTTAAGGAGAAGTCTCTCAACAAGGGCCACTATTCATACTCATTTGTTCATCACATTAAGGTCCCTCCCACAACCTACAATTTCTCCAGAATTCTGACTGATCACAATGTCTGGGAAATCATGTAAGAAGAGAGTCACTTAGTTCTTTTTTGAAAGTTGATTTTGAGGTCATGGCTGATTCTTGTCCTTCCTCCTCCCCACAACTAGCACTTCCACTAGTCTTGCCTAGTAGGGTGGTCTAGACCCATATCCCTGAGAAGTCTGAATGCCTGATCAACATGCCCTTGCCAGGCTGTGATTGTTGTATTTTCCCCTTTATAGTTACAATTGATCATGGACACATTAAGAAACTCAGGGACACTTGAGTGAAAAACGTATTTTTCCTTACTGTATTATATAGCAGTAGTCCTACACCCTCATGATGACAACAGTCAATTACTCCTTCCTGTGCCTGACAGTCTTCTGCCATAAGGAACCTGAAGTAACAAGGTAGCAGCCATAGCTTTAAGTTTAGAAGAACATCTTTTGTGTACCCTGGACTTCCTCTTGGGACCTAGGATCTCTAAACTGATGGACTGAAGTTGTGAGTAGAAAACACAGATTCCCCAAGTAGGTCCCTGGGAGTAATGATGAACAGTATGCTCCTTCCTCCTCTCCTTGATTTTTGGACCTACTGTGTCATGGAGACACAGTGCCATGTAATGCCCAGTGTCCCCACTGGTTCAAGGTGTATATTCAGCCTACAGATGTTGCCTTATTTTTGCAGGGTATTATCCCTAAACTAGTATCTCAACTACATCTTCCCAAGGCTGTTACAGTTCTAACTCAAGCCAATACCTTTGGGATGGTGCAGAATATAAAAGGATCAGTGGATCTGTGTTAGTCAGCCTATCATCATTCACAGTGTCAGGTGTTTCAGTCCATGGTTGGACAGCTCCATTGCTTTATAACTATAGTAAGGCATAAACATCATAGCATAAGGGTGTAGCAGAGGAAAGCTGCTTATCTTGTTGCAGCTAGAAAGCAGACAAAGGAGAGAGAGAGAGAGAGAATAAACAAAAGAGCTAGAGAAGAAGGGGACCATATACAGTCTCTAAGGTACCCCCATGGCCCATTCCTTTCAACTAGGCCCCACCTCCAGTTGTCATCTCCTCCCAATAATGCCATCAGATTATGATGAATTCCACTGATGAAGTTAGTGCCTTCATGATCCAATCACTTCCCAAAAGCTTATCAGAACTGAAGTCAACATGGATTAATCAGGTATTAAAGTAAGAACCCTCAATACATGAGTCTTTGAGGGATACTTCATATTTAAATCTTAATAGGGTCCCATAGTATGTTGTCTATGCCATACTTCTTTTTCCATTAAATAGGCCTTCCTCCAAAGCAAGGAAGGTAATGTGGTATCCAATGTGAGTAGATCAGATGCTGATTTTTGACCCATAGTATAGTGGAACTGGCTGAGACATTGCAGATGAGAAAGGTAAATGTAATACATCAACCCCAGCCAGAATGAAACACTACCTCTCCAAGCTGGAAAAAAATCTGATACATAAAGACTCACCCATGTTCTCTGTTTCTGTCAGGTTGAGTGTTCTGCTGTGACAATTAGCCTTAGGGAAAGGAAACACATATTGTTGAGTTCTACATAGCTTTCATCACTGCCATCGTGACTATTACATTCATTAGCCCATTGTTTGAGAAATATAGATAAGTACTGGGGTGTAGATTAGTACATATACATATATTTCCTGGCTCTGTCTATAGAGAAAATCCAAAATAGTCACATCCCAAAAGCAACGAGACTACCTAGTGCCTTGACTTCCAAATATTATTCTACAATAAAAGAAAGTTGGATCCTTTGAATAGTGGTTCATTCCAGGGCTAGGACAGGAAAAAATATAAGATGAGCCTGGAACATTGTAAAGTCAGAAAATAAGGAAGTGTTTAAAAAGAATATGGATTTATCAAAAGAATGAGGTTTGAAGAAATAAAATATGGTACATCCAGAAAATGCAATATCATTAAGCACTAAAAAATGATCTATCAATGCATGGAGCGACATGGAAGGAAGAAAATTAAATGTATAATTCTAAGTGGGAAAAGCCAATGTGAAAAGACTACATGTGACTGTAGCCACATGACCCTGTAAGTGGCAAATCCATGGAGATAGTAAACAGATAAGTGATTTCCGGAAAAGTATAAGGAAAAAAGGATAAATAAGCAGAGCACAAAGCATTTTAGGGCAGTAAAACTATTCTGACTGATGTTATATTGATGGATGCATATTTTTATACATTTGCCAAAACCCACAAAATGTACAACATCAAGAGTGAATTCTAATGTAAATTACAGGCTTTGAGTAGTAACTGTATGTATATGTAGGCTCATCAGTTGTAATGTATGTACCACTCTGTTGGGGGTTCTGATAACTGGGTGGGGGCTGTTCGTGGGGAGAGAGGGTACATGGGAAATCTCTATATGTTCTGCTCAATGTTTCTGTTAACCTAAAATTTCTCTAAAATGTCTACTGAATAAATAAACAAAACGAAAGGGTCCAACCTGAGGGAGCTCCTAATGGTCAAGGCCCAAAAACTTCTGTAAACAAAATAATGATAGCATCAGGTTAATCCATAGAAAAATTAAACAAATAAATATGAGACAAAGGACAGCTCTTCTTTACAATAGAATTCTAACTCATAAATGCAGAAGGAGAAAGGGAAACATAATTAAGCAAACACTACGATATGGATTATTGCAGACAAGATCTACCAATGGGTGATAAAACTTAAGTGGTGAGAGTTTGCATAGTCCTCAAGTATTTCCCTTAATATGTTTGTTAACTATAAAAGCAAAGAGAAAAACTTCACTGTGGATAAGCGTGGTAGAAAAACACCTAAGCCGAGTAGTGAAAGTCAACATCAGCAGTAATAAGACATTTATTGATAGCATGAACCCTTTGCTACGCATGGAGGACGGAACTCATTTTTGTGGCATTCTTGCCAAAAATGTGTGACCTCATTCCAAGCAGAAGGAAACATGAGACAAACTCAAACTGAGGGCATTCTACACAAACGTAACTGTTCAGTATACCACAAAAGTGTCAAAATCATGAAAAATAAGAAAAACAGGAAATGCTAAGAACTGGAGGATACCAAAGATAACAACTGAATGTAGGATTGTGGAGCAAAAAAAAAAAAAATGACCTTGGTAGAAAATTGATAAAATCTAAATAAACTCTATATAGTTCAGTTCAATGTTAGTGTTTTTTTGGCTTTGACAAGATACCCAAAAGAACAAATTAAAAGAGGAAATTTTATTTTTGCTCATGGTTTCAGAGGTTTCAGTCCACGATCAACTGGGTCTATTGCCTTTCAGCCTGTGACAAGGCAGAAACTTCATGATGGAAGGGTATGACAGATGAAAGCTGCCCACCTCACAGAAGCCAGGAAGCAGAGAGTCAGCCCGAGAGGAAGGGGACAGAAACATGATAGAATCTATAAGGTCATGTCCCCAAGACCCCTCCCTTCAATGAGGCCCAACCAGCTAAGTTTCCATCACCTCCTAATAATGCCATGGAATTATGGATTCATTAAGAGATTAATCCACTGATGAAGTTAGAAGCCTTATAATCCAATCACCTTTCAAATGCCACTCCTCTAACACTGCTGAATTGGGGACCAAGCCTCCAACACAGCCTTCTGAGGATCATTTTAAATCTAAATCATAGCAAGTTCATGATATTTAGTAATGTTAGTCTCCTAGGTTTATACTATGGTTATGTATGATGTTAACATTAAAGTAAACTGGGTAAGGGATATAAGGGAATTTTCTATACTATTTTGCAATATTCTGTGAATCTAAAATTAGTTCAAAATGAAAATAAAATCCAAAAAGCAAATACAGTTCCCATTTTTTTAAGCCATGAAAAAGAAAACATAGGTCTAAAATAATGTAAACTCCTTTTATGTTACCTAAGCCAAAGCAATATTAATAACTCAGGTAGAAAAATAAAAAAAATCACATCCACTTCTGAAACAAAACAGAAACTGTACTCAGAGTCTCCACATTCTGTGTTCTTCTATTAGCATGGATAATTGGAAATTGACTGTGTTTAAAAATGATGCCCAGTTTCTCTCTCTGGGCACAACACAAGATAAATTCCCAGGGCAATGGCCTATGATATTGAATCCTACAGTAATTAAGTTAATGTATCCTATCTTGTGTGTAGAGGTGTAATTCGGGTGGTACAAATCCTTTATTGAACTAAAATTCAATAGTCATGTATAATTCTCCTATTTGTGATATGTATAGAAGATTGTAGCAAAATTATAAAAGGTGATATATTATAATTATATTCTGATGAACACTGGGTGTTTGCACTTGACACAAGCTTTTCATGAGGTGCTCTTTCATTTACACAAAGGAAAATGTTCAGATGAGCAAACATCAGCACATCATAAATGGAGTAGAGACCTGTGGCTTTTGCCACCCCAGCATTCTTTTCTTTTCTTTTTTACTTCCAATACACCCTGATTTTCCTTTGAGGAACCACCTCCTCTTCTCTCTCAGCCTACCTAACTCAGGAGAGCAGGTCCCTCTTCAGCTGGGCACACAACCATGAGTGCCCAAACAGCACGTCAGTCATTGCCCCATTTCCATAGAATTCACATTCATGAATTCAACCAACCTCCAATCAAAAATATTAGAAAAAAATTTTCCATAAAGTTCCAAAAAGCAAAATTTGAATTTGCCCTGTACTAAGTACTCTACTGAATTCACACAAATGCAATAATGTTCAGAGATGTACTGCTGTAGCTTCATGCCATTTCACAGATCCTCAGTCTCTCTCTAGCAAACTTTTGAGCAATCTGTTTGCCTCAAGTCTCTCTCATGTACTTTGTATTTAAGCCTAACATGGTTGTGTCCATAATGAACATGTACAGTCAATTCCATTTGTCATTATTCCCTAAACAATACATTATAATTATTTACATAGGATTTACATCAATTAGGTACTATAGGTGACCTAGAGATGAATATGTGCAGATTTTATGTAAGTACTACACTATTTTATGACACAGATTTGAGGATCCATGGATTTTGGTATCCATGGGGTGCCTAGAACCAATGCCCAATGTAATTCCTCTGGGAACACTCATTGATTCAGGATGGTGGGCACATGATTTGAGCCTGGCCAGTGAAGCTGGATTCGATGATTTTGTCGGGATTATTAAGAAAGACAAGGTCTGCTTTCACTGCTGATACTGTGGTGACAGCCAGAGTCAGGGTGACCATTCTGTCATTCCTGGAAGAGATGCTGAGTGAGACTAACAGGTAAGAAACCAGAGCTGAGAGAAGTCAGCAATCAGACACATTTGTCTACATATTCCTTTTTCTTTTCTTTTTTTCCCTTAAGCCAGCTTTAACTGAGTTTATAGCACTTAGTAATATAGTAAACAATTCCAAGTAAAGAATTCTAGGCCAAAAATATCTTTTATTTGAAATCTTAGCACTCAGATCTGTCTCTAAATTCACTCACTCTGTCATACCATTATAAATAATCTAATATGTGTAATTCTTTTATTTAACCACTTTTTATTTCTTTCTGATTTTCAGGCCAGGGATTTAGCTCAGTGGTTCTGCCGCTTGCCTCGTAAGCACAAGGTCCCGAGTTAGATCCCCGGTACCAAAAAAAAAAAAAACCCAACTCTTTTTCCTTGTCTTTCTCCTCACCTCAGACCTGGACAGTATTTAAAAATCTCATCTCTTCCCAGAGCAAACACACGTCCCTCCTGCCTGCTTTCCCAGGTGTCAGATACTGGAAAATTCTACGGCTCACAGTGAGTTTTCCCTTGGCTCAAAAATAAACAGTACTGTTTAAAATGAGTAAAAGAAGGGAAGAAAGACTTGTATAGTCTTTCTGAGATAAAACTTAGAGGTTTATTCTAACAGGAGAGGTAGTCAGACTACAAGTGGCCATCACGTGTGTTTTCTTCCCCACCACCTTCAAATCTCAGGCTCAATAATGGCACAAGACTCAGCATTTACACCATAATGTGAAGGGTTATGCTAGGAGGGAATGGAACCTTTTTCACCTAATGGTGAAAATCAAGTCAGACTTCCCTTTAGAAGGGGAAGTTGCAGGAAGGAAACCTATCTTCCCACATACAAAAACACTGGATAAACATGCATTTCCAAAATCTGAATTCAGTGTTCTGACTGGTCCTTGACATTAACCCCTTTCCCCATTAATTAGTCTCCAGAGGGCAGAGAGCATCTGCCTGCAACCAAAGAACACCTACTACATATCACCCATTTTACCAGACATGCTTCAGACACTATCTCCAGTCTTCACAGTAGCACTTGGAGGTAGACCAGTTGCCTTTGTTAAACAACATTGAAGTTCAAAGAGGTTAAATAACTTGAAATCCTGTAGCAAGGAAGTGTTGACAAGATACTGTTTTTCTTCCCCAGGTCTGTCTAGCCACCAAGCCAATCTCCCTTCCTCCATATCGTTTTTCCCCCTCCATGTCTTGTTCCTCTGCAGAGAAACTTCTGTCCTTTATCAGCTTCTAGTTCAACCAGAAAAACCAAAGCAGGAGTGTTGATGTCGGGCTGGTGTCATTGGAGGCAGCTGGGAGCACTGGGCCTGCCAAATGGAGAGAGGCCACATGGATACCTTCATGCCTCTCACCCAACAATCCAAAAAAGACTAATCCCAAATATCTTATATAACAATGGTAAATAAAAAGTATGAATTTACAAAGTATATAAAGTGTTCATTGTAATATAACATATACAGTGGACCCTTGAGTTACAACTGGCCTGACATACAAACAACTTGGGTTACAACCGGAATTTTAGTTTTAACTTATGACAAAAGTCTTGAGTTATGACTGAATGTCAGCCACTTGTGTTTCCAGATGGTCTCAGATACACATTTAACCCTTTAAGAGTTTGGGAAGGAACATTACAACATCCTTTCCTGTGTGGGGTTAATTGAGAAATCTTGGGCCAATGTCTCTCTAAGGACACTGAGATCTGCCTGTATACAGGAGAAAGACTTTGAAGGCTGTGTAGAGGAGCCTGAGCCTTCAATGACCAACTTGAGTTACAACCAGTTCTCACAAATGAATTGAGTTGATAAGTCAAGGGTTCACTCTACTATGAAGAGAAAAACACCTGGACTCACCCACCTGGGGTTGATTTCACTAAATCACTAAGGTGGAAATCATACTAAAAACAGATTCTTAACAATTCCTATTGTATATATGAAGCAAGACCAAGGAAAAAGAAAAACAACAGAAATCAAAGGAACAGCAACATTATTATAATAAAACAACTTTTTTGATCACTTACTCTGCAAATATAGTGATTAGCAAATCATATGGATTAGTTCAGTCAACCTTCAACTGTAACTTTCAAGGTAGATGTTATTATTTATCCTTATTGTTTGGATGAGGAAAATGATGTTCATGATAAGTAAACTCCCCAAACCAATTAAACTGGATCCCATTTTGGAAGCTATAAAATTTAATTTGAGGGCCTTCCCTTTTAAGAGCTTATAACTACTGGGTGAAAATTCAGGGATGAACATGCATCTAACAATAATGTAGGAATGTTTGTATGTGCCAGGCCCTTTTTCAAGGTTTTGGGATGCAGAGTTGACAATATTCACAAGGTTCTGTTTCTCATAGAACCTACCTTCTATGATAGGGGACAGACAAATATGGCTAGTGGAGATAAGAACAGTGAGGAAAACAGAGCAAGGCAAGAGGTAGGGTAGTAGGCGAGGAGGGAGGGAGTTTAAATGCTTAAACAGGGTCATCTGGGTAGTTGTTTCGGTGAAGGTCAGATTTCAGCTAAGTAAGGAAAGCAGGGCTAAGGCCATGTGGCTGGGATTGGAGGGCAGGGGTGGAAGTAGGGTTGTTCAAGGAGGAGAAACATTCAGTGGGAAGGTGCTAAGCAAGGACTCACCTGAAGAGCAGAACTCTAGTGTGCCCAGGGGCAAAGGAGGGGAATGACCTGAAGTGAGGTCAGGAGGACAGGTGAGATGCCAAAGGACTTCACAGCCAAGGCAAGGCCTTCAGATTTCACGAATGGAAAAAGCCGAAGGAAGTTTCCACCAGAGGAATGACATGAGCTGATAGGTTGTAGAAAGATTTTTCTGGATGCTGTGGGGAGAACAGACAAGCAAGACAGGCAAGTAGAACTGTTAAAAACTGTTAGGATTCTGGATATATTTCTAAGACAGAGTTGACATTTTCTCATTGTTTGGATATTGGATATGGAGGAATGAGATGAGTCAAGAATGACTCCCAGTGAAGATCTACTGGCTAGGATCAAAAGAAAACATACAAAGAATAAAAAACATTCTGTAAAATATTTGAATACATAATGAATTATATATCACTAAAATGTAAGAGATAAAAATAACTATGGATACATTCAGTAAAATGGTACAGCTACTAGGGAAAATAGTACAGCAATTCATCAAAAAATTTAAAATAGAACTACCATATGATCCAGCATTTCTACTTCTAGGTATATACCCCAAAGAATTGAAAACATGGACTCAAACAAATATTTTTATATTCACATTCATAGCAGCATTATTCACAATAACCCCCAAATGGAAAGAACTCAAATGTTTATTGATAGATGAATGGATAAACAAGATATGGCATATATGAAGTATGATAAAAAGATACATTGAATATTTAAATTTTTTAAATTATTACAGTAAAAGACATATTGCCATTAACTCGCTGGAAACACTTTGCCTTGCTTCGAACATACTTATTCCATCATTTTGAAACAGGTCTAGAAATCCTCTTTTTTGTCCTCAGTTTCACTGTCCCAGCTGCCTCAATGTCCTGAATTGATTTAAAATATTTACCTTTCATGGTCATTTTGACTGGAGGAAGAAGCCAGAAGTTGCACAGTGTCAGACCCAATGAATAAGATGAAGACGTACTATAATATTTTTTTTTATTTATTTTTTTGGTACTGGGGTTCGAACTCAGGTCCTTGTGGTTGCAGGGCAGGCAGTGGAACCACTGAGCTAAATCACTGGACCGAAATTACTTTCTTTTTTTTTTATTTTTTTGGTACCAGGGATTGAACTTGAGACTTTGTGCTTGCAAGGCAGGCAGCAGAACCACTGAGCTACATCCCCAGCCCTTATAATATTTTAGTTTGACAAAATTTGCCACAAAAGTTTCGGCTCAATTCACGACATAGAGACAGCCATGACAGTGCAACTGAAGACACTCGCTAGAGGACTTCCAGAGCTGCTTCAGAAAATGACAAGAATGATTAGATACATGTTTTGAAGCTAGGCAGGGTATTTTGAGGATTAATGATGATGTGCCTTTACTATAATAATTTTTTAATTTAAACATTCATCATATATTTTAATCACACTTTGTACATAGAATAAGCTATTACTCAGCCTTAAAAAGGAAGGAAACTAACATATGTGACAACATTGATGAACCTTGAACAGTTGCTAAGTGAAGCAAGATAGGCACAAAAAGACAACTCTTGTATGACTCCACTTATGTGAGGTAACTCCAGTAGTCAAATTTGCAAACACAGAAAGTAGAATGGAGGTCGCCTGGGTGGGGGGTGAAGGGGTAGTGGCGTTGTTTAATGGCTTCATAGTTTCATTTTAGGAAGATGAAACAAGCTGTGGAGATTGATGTGGTGGTTGTTGCACAAGAATGTGAGCATACTTAATGAGACTGCACTGCACACTTAAAATGGTTAAAATGATAAATTTTGTTACAGATATTCGATCACTATTTAAAATAAGTACATATACATATTCACAAATATATTTTCATCCCTCCATCACCTGAAGCATCAGGATGAGCAAAGGAAAAAGAATCTGGGGACAGTCCCAGAAGCCTCCAGTGTACCTGGGTGGGAAAGGCTGAGGAGGGTATCAGAGCCTTGGCTTCCTTCAGACTATTCAGGTATCACAAAGAGAAACTACAACAGAGTGCTAATATGTGGTGTATTGTTCGAGTGTCTATTAGACTAACAAATGACTGGTTCTATTCCAATTTAATGAAGCAGAGATCATGAAACACACATTTCAGTCTATAAAACATCCTTTCTCATTGAAAGCTCCCCAGGGGAGGTTGCAGAATAGATGGGAGTTAATATCTGAAGATTAAATAACAGGATAGCAGACTTGATAGGTTTGACCTACTTTTTGTGAAAAAAGGACAAAGTTTTTGTGGGTTTTTGTTTTGTTTTGTTTGCTCATCACTTTGTAATAAACATCCTAAAATGTCCATGTTAAGCTTAGTATAACAAGAAAAATGATAAGGAGGGAGATATACATGTGGCCATTCATTTATTACAAGGATGTGATGGAATGTAGGGTTTCCAAAAAGGCTGCACACCCCAAAGTAAGATGGCAGAACCTCAGCAATAGCACAGTGTGTTCTGTGACTCTCCCTCCAGGAGAATGGCCTCTTGTTTCACCATCCCTCAACTGGAGAAGAAACTCATGAAAGAAGCCCAAAGGCCCCAGTACACATCCTCCTTCTCATGGACCTAAAATGAAATGTAAGATGAGTTCCAAACTCAAAATATCTGAAATCTGTAAGACTCCTAAAGGGGACCTTATCCATCTACAGATAGGAAATGGTCCCAAAGGAATCTATTCAAGTTCAAACAGCCAACATTTATGAAAGAGCTAGTTCCTTGATCAACCTGTATAGCCTTGGGCAAAGGAAAGGAATGCACAAAGGAAAAGAAATTTCATCAAAAAGGAATAAAGAGCAGTAGGTCTCAGGCACAAGGTCTCTAGTGGCTTCTGTATCCCAGCATTCCTGTGTGTAAAATGGAAATAATAACTGCCTCACTGTCACTTACAGAAAAGTAAGGTATTGATGCTTACCTACAAGTGGTAATGGACTATTGACTGTATTACACTGTGGTTACTCATTTGGGATTTCCTTACTAGTTTCCAGTTGTCTACAGGATAGCATGTAAATTATTATAGTCTTAAATATCACCACATACAACCCATCCTTCCTTGCCCATTCCCTTTCAAGCTGTATCAAGCTCACTCTAGTCCTAGGCATCTCTAGTTTATATCCCTGTTCCATTTTCTTGAGAGCATGTATCACTGATTTTTATTTATTCACCTACTTCACTTTCTGCTATATCCCCAGCACTTAATGCTGTATCTGTTATATAATGTTGTCTTCTGTAGTTGTTGACTGACTTGGCTTGAAATTAACCTTCCACAAAACTTTCTTGAGAAAGAAATTATTCCCAAGGGACATTGTGACACCTTCTTTTCTATGTGGGATGGTGTGAATATCATCCTGCCAGTGGCAAATAGTTGGAGCAGGAGACCTTTTAAGACCCTGTTTACATTTTAGAATTGTTTGACCTCACCCTATGTCTATATGCCACTAGGAAAATCTGTCATTTGCAAGAGACAATGAGATAGCAGTGTGTTCCACTTCCTTGTGAAACTAGAAGCCCATGCAAAATTGTACAATCTGGTCATGCAGTTGATACTCAACTCTTGGAAGAAAAGGCAAGAGAGAGCCTTTTATACTCGAGTTGAGATTAAAATATATACAGAAAAATAACAACATGGGCAATAAGTATTGGCAGTTTCTCTGACAGCAAAATTCAAGTTTTAAAAAAAAAAGCGCCAGGCAATTCTTCAAACTAGAGTTAGACTTCAGGAAATTAGGTTTTGTGTTCAAGCGGGCACATTACAATTTCATTTAAAAAAATTGCCTTAGCTATTTCTCTGCTGTAGACTTTGGAAGATAATGATGCACTTAATGTTTCTGATTATGTTTCTAGGCAAATCAGAAACCATGAAATAACTGGAAGAACAGGGACTGAATGTTTCAGAAAGGAATAAACCAGAGACCAATCGAGGAGACTCATGTACTATGCTCTGAGGCTGGGCCAGACCTAGCACTCCATCCCCACCTCACTCCTACTGCTACTTGCAGTCCTTTTGGTTCAGTCAAAGGAGACAGAAGAGCCTAAATCCATCCTTAACAAGGCTTATTCTGTTTTCAAATATGTGATGTCAAAGGAAGAAAACTCCCTGGTTTCTGACCAATGTCCTAATGGATGAAAGCAGCAAGGAGGCCCTTTCTCTGAGAACAAAAGGTCACTAAGTATGCTTTCCAAACCAAGATTATTCCAAGTCAAGGCAAAATATGTTTACCAGGAAAATTTAGGTTTTATCCCCTAGCTAGATTTTATTAGTGCAAGTCCAGAAATCCTTTGCTTTAATACTAAAGAAAATCAGCTTTCATGAAACTAGAAGTAACTAGAAAGAAGTCCAAAGTCAACTCTTTCATTTCACAAAAGATGAACAGAAATTCCAAGACATCAAAGGCCCTGCCCAAGAGCATTCACCCAGATCAAGTCAAGAGTCTTGGTTTCTTACTCCTCATTAGGGTGGCCAACCATCCTGATTTTCCTAGAACTGTACCCATTTACTATGCATGACAAGCCCCTTATCTCACTTTCAGTTTCTAGTTCATCACATAATGAGTTTGGAAGTTATCACTCTGTCCTAGTAAAAAGCTGAACAAATGGAAAAGGCCGACCCTTCTTAGATCTGTCAGAGAAGTAAGGCCACAGGGCAAACCAGTGCCCCAGAACCAGAGACACAGATTGTCAAATATAGAAAATCACACTTTGATGCCATGCTCCTAGGGCAGAGAAGGTGAGCCGGTCCCAGCACCTGGAAGGAAGCTCCCATGCTGCCATCCCACACTCCTAGGGCAGAGAAGGTAAGCTGGTCCCAGCACACAGAAGGAAGCTCCCCCACCACCATCCCATGCTCCTATGGCAGAGAAGGTGAGCCACATGGGCACCAGAAGCACACACCCCCACCTTGGAAATGAGAAGAGACATAAACAAGCCTCAAAAACAGACTTCCAGATCACCTCCAGCAACCCCAAAGGGAAATGAGATGGAACAATCTGATACTCAACTACCTGAACTCTTGGAACTGGCAACAAAAGAGGATCTGGGAAAAATGAAATCAGAAATAATCACTCAGATAACAGCAAAGATTGTGCTCATAGTGCAAGACATAATTAATAAACCTAGAGAGGACACAGATAAAAAAATAGAGGATCTGAGGAACATGATGGAATCCCAACATAGGAAAGAAATGGAATCCATAAAACAGATGCAAACAGATTTCCAGGAGATTAAAAACTCCATCGAAAGTCTGCGCAGCAGAATGAACCAATGTAAGGATAAAATTTCAGATATAGAAGATAAGATTGCAATTAGTGACCAGAAAAAGAAAAATTGCTTTAAAATTGTAAGGGAACATGAGAAATCAATCCAGCAGGTGCTAGACGATGCAAAGAAGAATAATATAAGACTGATCGGAGTCAATGAAGAAACAGGAGAGGGTGGAGATGACATAAAAAAAACTTCACAGAAATGATGGCAGAAAACTTCCCAAGGAGGGGAAAAGAACTTGCCATACAGATAAGTGAGGCATATAGGACTCCAGCTAACCTTGATCAAAAAAATCTACACATAGGCATATAATAGTTAGGATTCCAGAAATCCAACAGAAGAACAAAATTCTACAAGCAGTGAGAGAAAAAAACAAATCACATACAAAGGAAAGCCCATCAGAATCACAGCAGACTTCTCAACACAAACCCTCAAGGCAAGATGAGCTTGGAGTGATGCATTTCAAGCCCTAAAGGAAAAGAGCCTCCAACCCAGGTTGATGTACCCTGCAAAACCATCTTTCAAAATTGATGGAGAGGGATGCCGTAGCAACATCACGAGTCACACAGAATGCACCAAACCAGCCCGGTGAAGACAGGCAGGTCTGTGGACGCTGTAGCAACATCACAAGTCATGTGGAATGCACTGAATCAGCCTGCATCCTGGCAGCAATCCACTGGACACCCCCACACACTCCTCCTTACAGCCACCTGGTTCCACACCACAAAGATGCAGAGGACACCAGACCACCAGACCACTGTACTGGGTAAGTTGGAGTCATCTTCCCTCTCATCAGGTTGGGGACTATCTTCAGGGGAAGGGCAGCTGGAACCTGCAATACAACTCTGCAGAGTTCAACCCTACAGGAGGACAGGGAGCTCAATTTGAGACTTGCAGCCAGAAATCTGCCTGAATCTCATGGGTCTGCAACTAGCTTGCTGAGACTCATTGACTTATATCTGTACACTGCTGTCTACGTTGTCTATTGTGACAGCAGAGACATACCCTGAAAGAGGCCCTTCATCTTCATGGTTATTTTTTATTCCCAAACTTAGTTTTATTATTTTGGGTTTTTTCTTTTTTCTTTTCTTTTGCTCCTCTTATCTTTAACTTTTTTCCCTACTCTGTGCAAATATTTGTTTTTCTCTCCTTTTTGCTTTTCTTTTCTTCTTTCTTTTTCCTTTCTCTCTCTCTCCTACACTCACTCTCTTGATCTCCCACATTGTTCATCTTCCCTTTTTGTCCTTGTTTTTGTCCTCATTTGGAGTTCTTCTTTATTTTCCTAGTATATTCTTTTTCCTTCTCACCTGTGTCCTCTGACCACACTGCTAACCTTCCCCTATCCTTCTTCCCATCTATCCCTCCCTCCCCAACCCCTTGTAACTCCCCATCCCAAAGGGTAAAGTTGTTATATTAAAGAGTTTATTCACTATATGTTGGGTTAGTCCTTGATCTTGATTTAATTCACACAGCTAAAGGTGATGGATTAATAACTACCACAAAATGTCATTTTCAAAGATGTACTTGATGCAGTGGTGTTGCTGATTGTATCACTTGGGCTAAGGTGTTGGTGGTATTGATCTAGTCAATGAACCTTCCTAGTATAAGGAAAATGAGATAGGCCTAGAGTCATTAGAGACTCAAAACTTAAAGACCACCTATATCTGGAAGACATCTCTGAGAAGCAATCATTCCATAAGGGTTCTAATTACAAGCAACAAAGATACCTACAATAAGCAATTTCAAACTATGAACCCAGGAGTTAAACCAAGGACAGTACCAAAAACAAAAATGAGAAGACATTTAAGCAAGGCACAAA
>NW_004624733.1:9497456-9513819 GCF_000247695.1 Heterocephalus glaber | reverse complement strand
AAAAAAAAAGATAATCACACTTGGCCAGAACAGAAACTCCTGAATAGAAAGCTCTGTGGGAGCCAGTACCAGGGTAGGAAAACTTGAACTGTAATAAACAAATTGCTAGGGTTGAAGTATGATCAAGTCTGAGAATTATAAACTCCAAGAACATTCACACTTCTGTCACTTTTACCTCCAGAAGCCTACCAGATTCTCATAGAAAGATATTTCTAGCATGAAGATGCTTCATGGTTCCAGCAGAAAAAGGGGGAAAGTAGTCACTTTGAAATACATTGGAGCATCTGTCCTTTTTAATAAGGGTGGCCCACAGAAGAAACTATAGTATTTCACCAGAGCCAAACCTACTGGGATTTTATTGGAGCTCAAATTACCTAGGGGAAGGAAAAACCAAGCTCCATCCCACTGTGGACATCCATGTGGGGAAGGGGAAATATACAACTCCTGTCCCTCAACAGTCCTGTTCCACATAAAGGGGAGAAACACTGAGAATCACTATGAAGTCCACAGTCTAGAAGCACAGACTACAACCTACTCAAATGATTACAGAGCACTTCCTCTCCCCCAGCACCTTACCACATGAACAGATGCTTATTCACCATGGCTCATTTTACCAAACACATCAGGTATAGTGATCGAGAAAGATTAAAAGGCTTACTAAAAGGCAAAAAAAAAAAATTAAAGCAAAACAACAAAAATACAGTCTAAAGAGACTAAGCAAGCATCAGAACCAGAGTAAAATATGGTAGGACTGTTGGACTTGCTAAAGTAAGACTTAACACAAGTATGATTGATATAGTAAGGGCCTTAATGGAGAAAGTAGATAACATGCAGCAACAAATAGATAATGTGAGCAGAGAGATAGAAATCCTAAGAACCAAACATAAATTCTAGAGACAGAAACCACTATGACTGAAATGAAGAATGTCATCCATGGGCTCATTAGCAGACTAGAGGCAGCTGAGAAAAGACTATCTGAGCATGAGGATATGTCAACAGAAACTTTAAGAACTGAAAAGCAAGGAAAAAAACTGAAAGCAGTACAGAGTATTCAAGAGCTGTAGAACAACTACTAATGCTTTAACACTTCTAATGAGAATATCTAAAAGAAAAGAAAGAGAAAGGAACAGAAGCAATATTTGAAGTAACAATGACTGCAATGTCTCCATAATTAATGTCAGACACCAAACCACAGATCCAGGATGCTCAGAGAACATCAGGCCAGATAAATGCCCAATAAAGAATACCTAGGTATAATAAATTCAAACTGTAGGAAATTAAAGATAAATAAAAACTCCTATGAAGCCAAAAGCAAAATCTCCTTACGTACAGAGAATCAAAAATAACTATATCCAACTTCTCAGGAATCACTCAAGTAAGGAGAGAGTGAAATGAAATATTTTAAAGTATTGAGAGAGAAAAAACCTCACAAGCCTGGAATTCTGTATCCTGCAAAATTATCTCTTGTATCTATTTCAAAAGTGAAAGAAAAATAGACTTAATCAAACAAATATTGAGAGAATCTGTTACCAGTAGATCTGCCTTGTAAAAAAATATTAAAAGAGTTCTTCATAAAGAAGAAATTATGTAAGCTAGGAAATCAGGTTACATTAAGAAAGGAAGAACACTAGGGAAGCAAAAATTGAAGAAATAAATGAAGGTAATTTTTCTTACTCTTAATTGATCTAACAGATAAAATGTTGCTTAAAATAATAAGAGCAACAAATGTTACCAGTAACTATAGCTTATGTATAAGTGAAATGGATGACAGCAATGATACAAAAGATGGAAGATATAGGAATATTTTGAGATTATAGCACTACTTGAGAAGTGGTATAGTAATATTTGAAAGTAGAGTTGAATTAGCTGTAAATGTATACTGCAAACTCTTCAGGAACCAGTAAAAAAGTAAGAATTATTTTTAGCACATTATTAACATCTAAAAAGAGGAAATGGAACCCTATAAAATGCCCGATTAAAACCACAAAGGCAGAAAAAGAGTGGAAAACCAATTAGGAACAAAGAACAAAAGTAATGAATAGAAAATAGTAACAAATACGGTAGATAGTAATCCAATTACATGAATAATTTCATTAGACGTCACAAGGCTAAATAAACCAATTAAAAGACAGTGCCAGAAATGAAAACAACACTGAGATTCCACTTCACTCCAGAAAGAATGGCTGCTATCATGAAATCAACCAATAACAAATGCTGGCAGGGCTGTGGGGAAAGAGGAACCCTGCTCCACTGCTGGTGGGAGTGTAGACTGGTGCAACCACTGTGGAAATCAGTATGGAGATACATACCTCAAAGAACTAGGATTGGAAGTCCCATTTGACCCCGCTATTCCACTGCTGGGGATCTTCCCCAAAGAATTCAAAGAATCATACCACAGTGATATATGTGCACCTATGTTCATAGCAGCACAGTTTATAATAGCTAAAACTTGGAAACAGCCCAAATGCCCATCAACTGGAGACTGGATAAAGAAAATGTGGTTTTTTTATAAAATGGAGTACGACTCAGCCATAAAAAATGAGAAATTAGAGACATTTATAGCTAAGTGGATGCACATTGAGGGAATACTCTTAAGTGAAATAAATAGGACACACATGAATAAATTCCAAATAGTTTCTCTGGTGTGAGAAACTGAAAGTGTAAATAAGGACTAAATGTATAATAGGTAATGTGAAATAGGAAGAAAAGGGGCAAAGGGGAAGGAAGTGGGAGGGCTAGGGGAAAGGCTAGAAGGGAATGGGATTAATATGAGAAAATGGAAAAATAGGAACAAAATCTTTGTAAATAGGGAGGAATGGAGGGGTTGAAGGGAGGGCTGGGCAAGGGTGAAAAATAAGAACCAAGAGAGACTATGTAAAGGTGCAAATTTCCAATGATGAATGTCATTATATTGTATACCTAAAATGTACCAATGATTAGAATGAATAATCCATAATGCAAAATAGGAAGAAAAGGTCCAAAGGGGTAGGGGTAGTGGGAGGGGCAAGGGAAAGGAAAGAAGGGAAAGAAAAAATGCTGAGAAATGGAAATAAAGTCTTTGTAAATAGGGAAGGGTGGAGGGTGTGAAGGGAGGGCTAGGAATGGGGAAAAAATAAGAACCAAGATGCATTATGTAAAGGTACAATTCCCAATGAGAAATGTAATTGTGTTGTATACCCACAATGTACCAATAAAAGAATTTAATAAAAAAATAAAAAGACAGTGCCGGCCCGGGATTTAGCTCAGTGGTTCCTCCTCCTGACCCCCAAGTGCAAGTTCCCGAGTTCAATCCCAGGTACCAAAAAAAAAAAAAAAAAAAAACAGTGCAATATTGTATTGCATACTTAATTTGCGCTAAGTGGGTAGATTTTTTTTTTTTTTTTGTACCAGGGATCGAACTCTGGACCTTGCACTTGCAAGGCAGGCAGCAGAACCACTGAGCTAAATCGCCAGCCCAGGGTAGATTTTATGTTAAGCATTCTTCTCACAAATAACAACAGTAATAGATAGAGTAGGTGGAAATTTTCAAGGTGATGTGTGTGGTTATGTTATCGATTGTGATGATGGTTTCAAGGATATATATTTATCTTCAATTTCATCAAGTTATGTACATTTAAATATGCACAGTTTTTTATATTTCAGTTCTACCTCAATATATGGTTTTTTAAAAGGTTAACAGGACTGGGGTGGTGAATGGGTGATCAAGGTTGCAAAGTTGCAATTATGCAGTAGGAATAAGTCTGACACATCTTATGTACATTATACAGACTATGATTAATAATATTGTATTATACAGTAGAAAGAAATGTGCTGAAAGAATAGATTTCAGATACTCAACACATATTTTTAAAAGTAATTATATGGGATGATGTTAATTTCATTGACTTTGGTAATCAAAGTTACATATATTACTATATATCAAGATAAGTATAGTAAACATTATGTTGTATTTCTTCATTATATGTAATTTTTTTGAAAAGAGTAAAGTTGGAGTACTGACATAACCCAATTTCAGGGCATACTACAAAGTATAGTATTTCAGACAGTGCCATTTAGTGACAGAATAGACAAGTAGATGAATGAAACAGAATAGAAAGCTCAGAAATTAACCTGCATTAATATTTGACAAAAAAGTGAAGACAATATAGTAGAAAAAAGATAATCTTTTTAACAAAGTGCTGGAACAATAGGACACACACATGTGGAAGAAAGAATCTAGACACAGACTTTATGCCCTTCACAAAAATTACCTGAAATGGATCATACACCTAAATGTAAAACTATAAAACTGCTTAGATGACACAGGAGAAAAATCTAGATTACCTTGGGTGTGGTAATGATGTTTTAGATGTGACACCAAAGGCAGTCTATTAAAATTGAAACTTTCCATTTTTGAAAGAAAGAATGAAGAGTATGGAAACACAAACCACAGAGTAAGAGAAAAATATCAGCGAAAGACATATTTAATAAAAACTTTTATAAAAGTATACAAAGAACTCTCTCAGCAATAAGGAAATCAGATTTTAACATAGCAAAGACCTAAATAGATACCTCAGTGAAGAAGATATACAGATGTCAACTAAATATATAAAAAGATACAGCAAGTATCACTAGAGAATTGCAAATTAAAATAATGAGATACCACTATGCACCTATTAGAATGGCCAAAACTGAAAACACTGACAACACCAAATGCTTACAAGAATATGGAGCTTCTGAAATTTTAATTAGTTGTTGGTGAGGATGAAAAATGGTACAGCCACTTTGGAAGACAGGATTTCTAATAAAACTAAATATGTTCTTACCATAACCATCCAGGAATCACACTTCCAGGTATTTACTCTAATGAGTTGAAAACTTATATCCACACAAAAACCTGTACACAGATGTTTATAGCAGCTTTATTCATAATTGCCAAAATTCAGAAGCAATTAAGCTGTCCTTCAGAGGATGAATGGATAAATACACGGTGGTACCTCCAGAGAATGAAATATTATTCCACACTAAAAAGACATGAGCTCTCCTTTGTACCAGCTAAAAAGAGTTGATCACATAGGAGTACAAAGTACATTAGAGATTACTACAGACTAAGGAAGTAAGGGGGGAGATAGAGAAGGTGAACAATGAATATTGAACTACAGTTAGAGGGAGAAAGTAGTTCCAAGTCCTGTAGCATAGCAGGGTAATTATAGTCTACAACAATTAATTATACATTCAAAATAACTAAAGGAGAAGAGTTTGAAGATTCCTAATGCAGGAAAATGATATTTGAGAAGACAAAAATGCTAATTATTCTGATTTGATTATTAACCACTATGGCTAAAATTATAATACTGTACTCTATGAATAAGTACAAATATTATACTTCAAGTAAAAATTGAAAGAATTAATGTTTAAAAAGAGAACTATGAAGCCATGAAAATGCATGAAAGAAACTTAAATGCTTATTACTAAGTGAAAGAAGCCAACTCTGTGGCATTCTGGGAAAGGCAAAGCCATAGAGACAGTAAAAAGGTAAAAAAGGTAAAAAGGTAAGTGTCCATCAGAGAATAGTGGTGAGGAACACAGAAGATTTTTAGGGCAGCAAAACTACTCTGTATACAACAATGGTAGATACACATCACTTGTCAAGACTCATAAAATGCACAACACAAGAATGAACCGTAATCAGACTATGGACTTTGGGTGATAATGATGTGCTAATGTTGGTTCATCAACTATAAGATTCCCACTTAATGAAGTATGTCAGTAGTGGGGGATGTAGTGTATGTGTGGGAGGAGGGGGTGTAAGGAAACTCTTTTACTTTCTCCCTACTTTTTCTGTGAACCTAAAACCGCTCTAAAAAACTTAAGTCTGTTTTTAGAAATGGCCCTCATCCCAGGAAATCCTTCGGTCACGGGCACGTAAGGACAGTTTCCCACTATATTCCCAAGCTAGGGTAAGTTCTGCTTGTGCCTCACTAAGACATGGGGGCAAAGTGGTTAGTTCAGAAATACAGCTTGATTTTCAAAAGTTAAAGTTTAAGAGAAGTCTTCTGAAATGGGTTTACTATGGAAAACAAGACATAGTTTCCTTAAAAATCCCCATAAACAAACATATGAGTAGATTTCTTAAATCCTGTACTTAAATGAATGTCAGTCCCTCTGCCCTCAGCTGTGAGCTAACTTCCCAGAAGACAGCATCTCCCAAAATTAGCCCATTCAGCTCCACCCCCAAGGATTTATAGATTATTTTGTCATTGTTATGGTTGTCATCTAGATATGTCCCCTAAAAAGCTCATTTTGTTGAAGGTTTTGTTTCCTTTTGGAAAATAATCAGATTGTGATATCTCTAACCTCATCAATGAGTTAATTCTTTGTTGAGGTCATGGCTTAGTGGGTTTATTAGGTTATTTAGGTGGGGCCTAAATGAATAACAAATGGTGGCATGGGTGTGGCTTTGACACTTATGTTTTGTCCCCAGCCCCTTCCTTTGGAACTTTCCCTGTCTTCCTGCTTCCTGCCTGCGAGGAAGTATGTAGTTTTCCTTTGCCATTATTTGCTGCCTCAC
Source organism: Heterocephalus glaber (assembly GCF_000247695.1). Next base: position 9,507,269 of record NW_004624733.1, on the reverse strand, counting down.
TCTGGGCCCAGAAGCAATAGAGCCGAGCAACTATAGACTTAAAGTCCTGAAACCATGAGCCAAAATAAAGCTTTCCTTCTCTACTTTGCTTCTGTCTGGTATCTTGTCACAGTAACAGAAAGCTGGCTAGCACAGGTACAAATCTCAGTGAACTAAAAAAAAAGATAGGCTCACCTAAAATATATTTTTAAGATTGTTAGAAAAATCACATTATATTTACTAAAAAGTGACTCTACTCACCTGAGGGGTCCCAGACTCAGGGGCCTGAGGACTGTACAGTTTAATTGTTGTATGAGGAGATGATGAGAGGGAATTGGTGAAAGAGAAGAAATGGAACACATATCCTTGGCTGTGCACAACTTGGTTCTGAGGAATCAAGTGAGCATAGCAGGATTCCTGTTCTCCTTCTGGGGCTGTTGCTTCACACTTGCATTCCCCTGAAACTGATGCTCTTTGCCAGGCCATTGGGAATGCTTTTGAGAGTGTGATAACAAAGTTGCTAGGTCCCTTCCTTTTGTAAAATGTTCCCTGGTTCATTGTCTCACTCTAGCAGGCATTCTAAATGAGTGTTCCCAGAAAATCTAAACTAAGCCCATGCCAGAAACACTTCAGGTGAGGTTGCTAAATGTACTGATGAGAAGAGCACTTCTCAAAATTCAGCACACATTCAAATCACCTGGGGAAATGCAGGTTCTGATCTGGCAGGTCCAGGTGGGTGCTAGTATTCTGAGTTTCTAACAAGCTCTGAGATGATGCTGATGCTCCTCTAGGGAGTAAGGAGGACTGAAGTGTCTCATTCTGGGGACTATAAAGTCCTCCATTTCACACAGTTTTCCACATCACTGAGCTCTTATTCAATAAGGTTCAGAAACTTTGTCTAGTGGCTTGAGAAACATTCCCGTGTTGACATATCCCAAATTTACTTCTCAAGTCTAGATATTGCCCTCGGTTCCAGATTTTCAGGGTTTCGGGTAAATTCCATTGCCTGCTTAAGATTTTCACCTGATTTTTAACAGATGTTTCAAACTCAAGACATCCTAAACTAAATTCTATATCTACCCCCACCAAGAAAAGAGTTGAAATTAAATGACTAACCAACCCACCTGGCCCACCATCAGCCTTCCCTAACCTATACTATTTCCAGTCCAAGCCACTGCCCTAGATTTTTGTTATAATCCATTCTTCTAGCTTTTCACATCAACAACCTGGAGATGTCTTTGACTTTTCTCACCCTCCCCATCCCACCTGACATCAATCTCTTTGGCTTTTCCCAGGTTCTCCTACTAACTTTCTGGACTCAGCCTTTATCATCTCCTGTTTGGACTCCCGAACAGCCCGTATTTAATCTCCCTGCTTCTGCCTTTTCCCACTGTAATGGGTTGAATGGCCCCCAAAAGATACACCCATATCCTGGCCAGGGATTTAGCTCAGTGGCGATGTGCCTGCCTCACAAGCATAAAGTCTTGAGTTCATCTCTGGTACCGGAAAAAAAAAAAAAAAGATACACCCATATACTAATCCTTATAACCCATGAATATTATAGGGATCAGAGATCAGAATTACTCAGGCACAAACCAATCAACACCTAGACCCACCACCAGTAGTTATCAGTGCGGCAAAGAAGAGATCTTCTCCTAAGACCCCCATTATGGTTTATTTTATGTGTCAATTTGATTAGGTCATAGGTACCCAAATATTTGGTTAATATTATTACATGTGTCTGTGAGGATGTTTGGATCAGAATAACATTTGAATCAGTAAGCTGAGTAAAGCAGATTACCCTGCCTAAGGTAGATGGATCTCAACCACTCAGTCGAAGGCCTGAAGACACAAAAGACCTCAAGTAACAAGGGACTCCTCCTAACTGACTAATTGAGGTGGAACATTGGTCTTTTCTGCCTTTGGACTCAAACTGAAACATCAGCTCTTTCCAATTCTCGAGGCCACCAGCTTTCTGACTAGAACTTTCACTGTTGTGTCTACTTGGGTCTCAGACCTTCAGAATTGTATTAGAACTCACATTGGATCCTCTGGGTCTCTATCCTCTAGGTCTCTAACCCAGATCTTGGGACTTTCAGCCTCCATAATCATATGAGCCAACTCCTTATAATGATCTCTTTACCTACACAAACATGCACACACTATTGGTTCTGTTTCTTTGGAGAACCTTGATCAATACAGACATAGAAGAACTGTAGCCCAGGAAAACACCTTGACATTAGGCACCCAGCCTCTGAAACTGTGAAAGAACCAATTTCCATTGCTTTAGGCCTCCTAATTTGTGGTAATCTGTTGTGGTGGCTACAGACAGTGAATATATACCCCTACAGCTTAACCTCAAACAGCAAGCGAGGATTGTTGTAAGTCAAAAGTCAAGTCAGATCCCTCCTTCATTCATAACAGATGCTCCCACTTTGGCTTCCCATTTCTCTCAGAGCAAAAGCCAAAGCATGCACCAGAGCCCTGAATGATCTGCTCCCCAGCACCTCCTACCCACCACCTCTCTGATGTCCTCCCTTCTGTATTATCTCTTGTCACCATCCACTCCAGCCACACTCACCTCCTTACTGTTCCTTGGACACCCAGGAATAATTTTACAGCGGTGCCGTGACCTTTTTCTCAGGTGTGAACAGCCAGTTCCTTTACTTCCTTCTAGTCTGACTCAATTTCACTTTGTCAATGAGCCCTACCCTGACCATCCTTTTTAAAATTACAACCCCAGTTCCCAAAGATCTTCACCCTGCTCTGTTTTTATTTTTCCACAGCACTTACCACTTTCCAACATATTATTTTCCATATTTATGTGTAGTATTTACTACTTGTCTCTACCAGAAAGCTATAAACTCCCAGAAGACAAGATGTTTTTCTCCTTTGCTCACTAATACATCGTTAAGTAACTTAAATAGTACCCAGCAAAGAGTAGCTACTCAATACACATTGATTGAAACTTTTCCAAGAACATAGTAATGGTAGAGTTGAGATTCAAATCCACGCCTGTCTGGCTCCAACACCTATACTATTTCCAATCCATGCCACTCCCCTAGATTTTTGTTACAATTCTACTATTGAAATGGTACCTTTAGCCATCCTTGTAAGTGGAAACTCTTCTACGAGGAGACCCTCTTATAACACTCATTATAAATGTGCTTGGAGAGAGTACAGGGCGGACTAACTGTAACAACGATTTTCCCATCAATAAAGCAAAATAACTAACACCTGCAACTTAAAGGAAGAGAGGTTTATTTTGGGCTCATGGTTTCAGTCCATAATCAGCTGCCCCCAAAGCAGAAGCATCATGGTGGAAGGGCCTAGTGGAGGAAAGCTGCTCACCCTATGGAAGCCAGGAAGCAAGAGAGAAGGGAGGAACCAGAGATAAGAATATACCCCTCTAGATCACACCCCAGTGACCTATGTCTTCTGACCAGGCCCTGTCTCCTAACAGCACATTCATCTATGAGCTTATCAATGGATTAATCCACTGATGAGTATAGTACACCCACGATCCACTCACTTTCCAAAAGCTCTACCTCTGAACACAGGAGACTTCATGGGGGTACATTTTAGAGCTAAACCATAACGCTAACCTTAGTCACAGCAGCAGCTACAAAGCAGAAGTTGGGGGCTACATCACAAAAGAGGGAAAGGCGTGGGGGGGGTGTAAAAGTGAGAAATATTTGATAATCAGAAAAGAAACCAAGAAGTAGCTTAATGCTATGAGGCAATGAATCAGACTTCCAAAACTGAAAAGGTGTCAAAGGCTCCCTAAAACCACTCACTAATGCTTGAATAGTTTCTACACCAAGAACATAACTTATATCTTCTATTAATACCCTAAATTTAACTTTTCTTCTGCAAAATTATGCTTTCTTAAGGTATTCACTGCCAATTCCTCCAAATAGGCTTTATTCCCATACATGAGACCAAGACTTAGCCCATTTTTTTTAAAGGACCAGATAGGAACACATAGATAGTAACACACATACACACACGCATACACACAGGCCCAGGGTATATACATGTCTGGAGAAGGCCATATTCATGCTAGTCTGATGATTGAATGTCCCCTCTGCACAGAGCCAGACTGCCAAAGTTAGGAGAGGTGGCTGTTTTTCAAATCTCCAATTTTCAACAAGAGATCATGAGTTATATAAGTAAACAAGAACAAGAACGCATAGCCTATAGAGGGGAGAGGAAAAGACCAGATAGAATAAAGTAAGAGGTATAGTTATATTTCAGTAAAATTTTATTTACAAAAACATACAGCATACCCTAGTTTTCTGACTCTTGCATTAGACAACCCAGAACAAATAAAATCTCATTTACAGGTTAGTCCTGCAGATACCTTAAAATAAGTACAATAATCTTTCTCCAGTTCCTCCGATGGCTGGACCCTCACCAACACCCTGTTTGTCCGTGTAGCTCTTGCATGGGGGAGGTTCTAGATGTGGGAAGGGAGGATGTCAGAGTGGGATGCTCCAACATGACTAGCACATAGTAGTGAGACACTATCACCTCCTTCACTATGGCCATCATATCTCTAATAATTTAGTGAGAGAGCATGTTTCTTCTCTGAATCCCACTTACCCCCCATATCTTTTGTCTTGTTACATTCCAGGCTTTGGCTCTATTCAATTATGATCTCTCTTACCCTTGAGTTTGTCATTCAGCTTCTGTGTCATCCCTTCAACTCTGTCATCCACAAATTAGGGAGAAGACCACTCTACCATCAACCAAGTTCTTCATAAGAAAACTCTCCCACTTTCACCCATGATCCTTGGCACATCTATTGTCCCATGAAGAAGTCCCCTCACTGATTCAGAATGACACTCAGAGATGAGGCTTCTCTGGCTGCTTGCTCTCTCTCTCTCTCTCTCTCTCTCTCTCTCTCTCTCTCTCTCTCTGCCCCTGTGGCTGTATCTCGGGGCATAAGCACCAGATAGGAAGGATAGAACTTGTGGAACATGTTGGTGGCATTCAGAGGACAGAAGGAGGAAAGGAGGGGCCATTTGCAGGACTCTACAGAAAAGAATGTCATGATGAAATTCCAGCATATTTGAAATTCAGAAGTCTAGCTGTGCCCACTCTTTTGGAAAACAACCTGACTGCAGTAATTTCCATGATTATCTCCAGTGGAATAGTCGGTGGGGAAATCTGGGTATCAGTAGCCTCCATGTCACTACCACTTATTCATTGAAAATGAAATATTTTCTAGTTTCTAGGCTGATTGGCATTTAAGAGATTGGAAATTTGTGTTTTTTCTTCTTTTGGAAGTATTTTTAGGTGGAAAAACATTTTTTCAATAGGTGCCAATTACTGACTTGTGAACTTTTAAAAAAGATTTTCAACATCATTTCTACTTGAATGCTAAAATAAAAGCAATTCAGAAGTCAATCTTGGATCATCTTAGTTTTCATGCAGCAACACAGAATCTGAAATGACACTCTTCAATATAAAGGAGAATGGGACACTGAGGTTTGAACTAGTTGTCTATGGACTAAGACAGATCCTCAGGGCCTCTGTCACTATCACCCTAGAAGAAGCTCACTCTGGTTTCTCAACAGCCTGCTTCACCAGCCCCTTAGATCCCCTGCTTGAGCACACAGTTGTAGAATTCTTTACTGTAACCCTGAGTAGTGAGGCTCTGGATTCAGTAGACCAGAGCCCAGACAGAGGATGGCCTTTACTTCTGCTTGTATAGAGACAGGCTCAGAGTGTATGGCTCTGTGTGTGTGTGTGTGTGTGTGTGTGTGTGTGTGTGTGTGAGAGAGAGAGAGAGAGAGAGAGAGAGAGAGAGAGAGAGAGAGAGAGGAGAATGTTTCCAGCCAGTTACCCAAATAGAATTTGGTATTCATGAGTTTTATATTTGTCTGTTTAAGGATGCTCAGACATAAATGGATCTTTAATTACATGGGTCTAAATATAACCCTATTTCCTTGCACAGAAATCCCACCTTTTGCCAAATACATTCATTTGTTCCTACTGGCCTTAGCTCTTTCTGGCTTTCAGAGGAAAGCTTGAGGTGAGTCAGGAAGAAACTTCTGGTGTACAAAGGGAAGACCCCTCCTCAACAAGGAAGCCCTCCTTCTTTTTTGAAAGTCTTCCCCTTTCTAAGAAAAGTGGAGTGTATGGAGACAGCATCTTCCTAATTACAACCTGCCCATCTCCTGTTTGTGACTGTCAGTGTATTTCAGGCTGAGCAGGTTTGCTACAAATTAAAGGGAGATTGTTACTAAGTGCAGAAAGGCTCCTCTCTCTGTGACCTTACACTGCATACAGCATGGATATTTGGGTCTTAGGTGAGTGTTGCTGAGCAAGGGCAACACTTCAGGCCCCAGTCACTAAACCCCAGGAATAACTCTCAGGCTCTGGTTTCCCAACCACCTACTCAGTGTGAAGAAGCTTGTTTGTTTCCTTTAGCATTGGTGTCTCCCAGCTCTTCTGACTTTGTGTTTGAATTAGAGTTGATTCTGGGCAGGTGGAAAAGCAGAGAAGGCTGTGGAGCAGAATGGTGGAATGAGTGTTGTGTTTTAGCAGAAAAATCTGACTAGTATACCCGCTAGATTTGCTGTCACTGAGCTTTCCGGACAGACTCTAGGGCTTTCCCCTTTTTCTTTTCCTTGCACACATGCCAGTCTCTAACCAGACACTTCTGCAGTCCCTACCTCAGCCTTTGAACCCTGTCTTTGCAACCTCTGCTTCCTTTTATTCCTTTTCCTCTGTGGTTCAGCTCAGATCACCCAAGGGAATCAGCCAAGGCAAGATTCCAATTTATTTCCTTGAGCTTCAAACCTGAGACTTGTTCATCCCTAGAATCGAAAGCCCTAATAGCTTGGTGCTGCAGCAGAGGCAATTTACGTTTCAAAAGTAATAGAGAGTAAATTGCAGAGGAAATATTTTATGCAAATTAACCAAGCTTAACATTTTGATAAAGGGCTTTTTAAAAAAAATGAACCAAGCAATACAACACTCCATTGCAAGTTTAACACAAAAGAAAATTTCAAAAGCCTGAATTTTTAAAGTATGTAACAGCAAGAGATGCTTAGCCTGGTTTGTAACAGCAAGAGATGTTAGCCACCCAGAAGATGAAAGACAGAGCCGAAGTGCATCCATTTATTAGTCTGTAACATTTGTGCAAGCTTATAAATTAAGGTGTTTCAATAATTCAAATCATTTTCTCCCTTCTTTTGAGTAGGATCATCTCTAAGCCTAAACATATTTGCTGTGAGATCAATGCTACATCTGCAAGTGAGTTTGGAACCTGGTATCAGAGGAAGGAAGGAGTGAGGAACAAACGTTTGTTGAGCATGAACTATAGGCCAGACTCTGTGCTAGGTCATTCACTTACGTTATCTCCTTTGAACAGACATGCTCCTCAGTCCCCTGAGAGGAAACGACAAAGGGACCAGGAAAAGCCACATGCTGATTATTCTGGGTAAAGACAGTTCCATTTGGAAAGAAAATGGCTGAGAATAGTATAGTTAATATCTTTTTCACCTACTCCCAAGACACTTGAATGAGATACTCCTTCAAAATTAAAAAAGGTGAGTTAAAGACATAAGTTTTTAAAAGCCTGCTGATACTCCCAATTATCCCAAATTCAGGCTTCTCAGAAGCCCCAAGCCTACTTTCCCATAATAGCCAACTGAAAGCAGTTTTAAGGCAGAGACAGGTTTCAACCTAGGCAAAATATCTGAGTCTCTGCTGTACCTACAAAGATGTGGTTTCCAAAAGAGTTCCCAAACCTGGAAGGCCTTGACATTATTATGGGAAGCCAAGCATCCACATTCACACCAAAGTTTGCCTGCAGACAGAATACATACTTCACACATACGTGCACAATTTCTCAAAACATATAAAAGTTCTATGGTTATTCATATAATGTAAATTCTTTTTAAAGCAACTAAATTTATATGAGTTTTTGGTCATTATATATTCTCTATCAACAGAGTAATATCATTATCATGTGGGGAGCCACAATTTTTATATTAAGGAGTGCTCCTTAACATAACAAATGTGGAAAACAATGACCTTGAAAGGGCTAAAACAGTTATTACTAAATTCATGTATTCAGATATAGAAAAATCTCACAGGTCATTCACTTTTGTTTAATAAGAAATTTTATGATGCTTGATTATATATTTTTCCAGAATTAAAAGCTGCAAATTAGGAAGGTGAGATAGATAATATAATGAAAATACTCATTTATTTGATCATATAGTTTTTTACAACTTCTGTGTATGAAAAATAATCACTACTAAAATTAAAATAACAAACTGGGGGAAAAGTATATTAAATAAGCACTAACAAATGGGTTAAGACCCTTAATATATAAAGAGCATGTATAAATGTATAAGACAGAGCAGAGAGACCCAAATCAATAACAGACATGAAGAAAAAATGCACAGAAGTACAAATGACTAATAGACATTTTTTAAAGTTCAAATTTACCAGATTAAAAAATGTACAAAATAAAATGATCAATTATTATAGTTAAAAAGTATAATACCCCAAAGTGTCAAGAATCTGATAAGAAAGGCATTTACACACTCCTAGTTAGAATATTAACTTACATTGCATTCTTAGAAAGTTGGCCATATATAAAACTTATTTTTAGAAACCAGTTTTATTAAGGGATAATTGACATATAATAAACTATCCATATTTTAAATATATGTGAAAATTTTTGACATATATGTACACCTGTGAAAACATTACCTCAAGCAAGATGTCGAACACATCCACCCCTCTGAAAAGTTTTACTTCCCTCCTTTGTAAATCCTGTCCATCACTTCTTCCCACCCATTGGCAGGCAACCATTGATAGGCTTTCTGTCACTACAAATTAGTTTGCACTTTTTAGAGTTTTATACAAATGGAATCATGTGGTATGTTCTCTTTCTGATCTGTATTCTTTCACTCAGCAAAATGATTTTTAAATTCACCTATTTTTTTTATGTAAAAATAGTTTATTTCTCTTTATTGCTGAATAATAATCCATTGTACAGATATGCTAGACTTTTTTATACATTTACAAGTGGAAGAGATTTGGGTTATTTCCAATTTTTGTCTATTACAAATAAAATGGCCATTAGCATTTATGTAAAAGTCTGTTGACATGTGTTTCCTCTCATACTGGGTAAATGTCCATGAGCAGAATGCCTGGATCATATAGCAGGTGTGTTTATAAGAAACTATCAAACTGTTTTCATTTTCCATTCTCACAGGCAGTGTATAGGTGCCACTATACTTCCATCACCAACAACTGATATAGTCAGTGAATTGGGCCATATGTATCTAGAGCTTAAGAAAATACAACAAGCAAAACTCTAAAGTCTAATCTATTAGCCTCATATATGAGAATCTCTCTTTAAGATAGATTGCTTTGAACGTAATGATACAAAGTGTAACAACTGTTATTCTCTCTCTTTTTTTTTTTTGGTACCAGGAATCAAACTCGGGACCTTGCACTTGCGAGGCAGGCTCCAGAACCACTGAGCTAAATCCCCAGGCCTGTTATTCTCTTATTATTTAATTTTGAAATTTTGTTTTATTTGTTCACAAAATACAGAAAAGATAAATTAGAAATGAGGGTAGAGATACCCCAAAATGTTAATCATACAGTTCATTACTTAAAAATGCAAATTGCCAAGAAACTGCAAAACTCCCACAAACACATGGAAATTGAATAACACCCTCCTGAACAACCAATGGGTCACAGTGAAAATTAAAGAAGAAATTAGACAGTTTCTACAAGTAAATGATAATGCCAGTACAACATACAGGAATCTATGAGACACAATGAAAGCAATTCTAC
>NW_004624733.1:9477254-9488581 GCF_000247695.1 Heterocephalus glaber | reverse complement strand
TCAGGGGCAGCATGGCCTGGAAGGGTGTATCTCTCTTCATAGCTCCTCCCTTGACCTTTCATTGGTTTGGATGCCACATCATGAACAATTCTCTGCCATGCCCCTCTGCCAAGATGCCCTGCCTTGGAGTCAGCCAACCATGGACTGAAATTTCTACAAACTGTAAGCTGAGATAAACCATTTCTCCTTTAAGTTGCAAGTGTCAAGCATTTTGTCCCAGAGATGAGGAAAGTGACTAAGACACCTACTGAACACACATCAGTGCTGGATAGACAACAACACACAGAGCAGAAAAATCAATGCCGTGTTAGCCTGAGTATTAGTAGTGGGGCCATGTAATGTGCCCCTGAGTCAGACACATTATTTTACCAATGTTCACCCAGTTCTGTGAGATAGTAGCTATTGTTCCATTTTACAGATAAGGAAAATGAATCTCAGGTACTTACATTACCTTTCCTCTAACAATAGAGATTCTGGACTTATTTGAAGTCCAACATCCTGTGAGAATCTGACAAGAGTGAAGGCAATCTGACACAGTGAAGCAATCCATGTGCCCCCCAGACCCCCAGTGTATCCCAGGCTAAGAATAACAATAGTATCTTTCATTCTCCCCAGAAACAAGCATCTAGAATTTAAATTTTATTTTCAGTTAATAATAATTTTGGAGTTTTGTGGGGATTTTTTCCATCTTTATTTCGCAGCACATTCTTTACTGCTGGAAAGGAGCTGAGGCACATAGCTCACAATTCTAAAAGAAGACAACAAAGAGAAAAGAGAGGACAGGCTATTACCCCAACACCACCACTCAACCACCCACAAAAAGCCAATTCCCATTCCCCTAGATGTGTAGAGACCTCTCCTCTGGGCAGCAATGTGGCTGCAACTGTATAGAAAGTGACCCATGGGGTCAAGAAACCAAGGACTTTTCTTCAAGATCAGAAATTAATCTGATTGGTGTCAGAAATACTTCTTTGTGGCACCAGGATTTAAACTTGTGGCACTAAAAGCACAGTGACCATCAGCTATATAATCATTGAAATGCCCTCACCAGCCCTGGGTTAATGGACTGTCACTCAGAACAGAGGTTTAGCCAGAAGCAAACCACAAAAATGAAGGAATAAAACCTCTCCCTCTCCTTCTCACTCACTCACCTGTCCACCCATCCATACATTTATTGGACACCTATTGTTTGCCTGCGGTTTTAAATATGTCCCTATTTTCAATGAGCAGATAGCCTAGAAGGGTAGACAGATGATTAAATGGATAATTACAGTGCCACATGAATGTGGCTAAATGTGAATTATAAGGGACAGGTTAAATTAATCATGAAACAGCCATACAATAGAGTCCTATATAGCCATTAAAAAGAATGATGGAGCACCATATTCATTGACATGGAAAGATCTCTACAGAATATTAAATGAGGTAAGGAAGTAGATTGCAAAACAGTATTTACATAATTTTACTTTCTGAAAGATTATATTTTACACACACAAGTACTGGAAGAATGCTCACTAAATTATCTACTGTTTAGCTCCAGGTGGTGAGTTTTCAAGTAAATATTACTTTATCCTTCATGCCTTTCTATTTTGTTTCTATAATTTAATTTTTTCAAAATGAAACAGTTTTCTACAATAAAAATGAAAGGAGTTCACTGTAAAATAATTCCAGTGATCTGAGTTCCATAATGGAGATACTTGCACACACGTGTATGCATACACACACACACACACACATACACAAACACCACGCACTTGGCGAACAATATCTAGGTTCTCTTCTACTTTTGGTCAGTTGACAATTATGAACTAATTTAAAAGCTATTTTGGGAAGTAAGAAAAGATACCAAATTATTGCAGAGTTCATGACCTTCAATAGCAACAATTTGTGCCTCACAAATGAGCTTCCTTTGACAACAAAACAGCTCAACACTCGATTCAATAAGAACAGTAAATGCCCTACAAGCACTCTGCCCAGCCCTCCTTGCACTATGCCTCCATATTATCTATATAACACACAAGTGGGGTTGCAGGGGTGTGGATCCTATCCCAGACAGCCTTCCTGCTCTCACACCAAGCAAGGCTTGGGTTTTAAGTTCATTTATCAACTTAACCTTTTGAGAGCCTGCCCTGTGTGGTCAGCTTCCATTGGGAGCTACACCATGGCCGTGAGCAAGGCAGATGCCACCTCTGTCCCTTGGAACCCAGAATCTGGAGGGAAGAGGGGACTAACAAAGTAACTCTGGAGTCAGACTCCTGGGTTAAAATCCTGGCTCCCCACTTGCTGGGGGTAGGGAAAGGAGAGGACTGAACATGTTAGTTAACCTTTAGGGGTTCAGCTTCCCTAGCTGACAAAGGAACGTAATTAACTCATAAAGCTATTACAGAGATCCCATGAGACGATGCATGTGAAATGCTTGGCAAGGGGTCTGGAACAAAGTGGCCCTGGATAAAGGTTAACTAATATTGTCATAAGCCCTTACACTTATAATGAATTGGTATGAAAGAAGAGGGGACACAGCAATGTGGGAGCTCCCAGCATTATGGCCCACCTTTCCAAGAAATAGTGGTCCAATAGGAAGAAGAGACAGAGTGACCAAACTTGACACCATTACTCTGTCATTGAAATTATGGCTATCAGGAATCCACAGCACTAATCAATTTCCTGACTACATAGCTGGACTTGGCCAATACCAGAAGGAATATGGAGGCAGAATGTTAATACCTCTCATTGGAGTAAAATATACTGTAGAGGCCCCACCGAGCTGACCTTTTCCACACAGAGTATTTTGATTAACTGGCCACTCATGCCTCCCCTGCGGGTGGAGGAGACTAACAACAGAGAGAAAGGTAAGTGGTCAGCCTATCAAATTTTTGGTTCACTGAAAAGGTTAAAAGAGTTCAGTAAAGAGTGGAGGAGAGGGGAGCCACATCCAAAGTCAGGCAAAAGGGAAATGAGAAGGTGAAGCTGTCCTGTGAGCTCTGCCCTGGAGGAGCCTGACACCTTCCCTCCTGGTCCTGAGCCAGGATCAACCTATCTGTAGGCCAATTAATTGCAGGCACCAACATCTCCCTTAAATTCTTCAAAGTAATTAGCACCACTTGTTATGGACAGAAAGCTGGAACCCCTGGGCATTTGAGATAACTGTTTCAACACTGGCACCTCATTGCCCACTGAAAGTCACTGCAGTTGACACATCCCCACTACCCCTCATCCTTCTGGCTAAATGAAAGAACTGTTCCTGGTCACGGCAGTTATATCATCAGTGCAAGGATCAAGGCATCCACACAAAGTTTTCTTTAGCAATTAGTGTGCTCCAACAGTATGCATTGATTACTTCCTATAACTTTTGAGTTCTTGAATGTCATAGTTCCTTCATAGAGACAATAATTGAGAACCAGTTTTATGTAGTGTGCCTAAGACCTTGTGTGTTCAGAAGAAAAAATAATTGCTTTGGATGATTGAGTTCACAACTTCTCAGGAATACACACACACACACACACACACACACATTCTAGTCTCTAGGGAAGCTTCTCTAGCAGAGCAAGGAGAGGGGAAATCTGCAAATGTCCCATGCTGCAACCACACTGAATCTTCCTTCCTCCCAAATGACACAGTTGTCTCCTTTCTACAATTGTGTGTATCCATTTCTTTTCTCCGAGACTCTCTTCTCCGTGCCCATGCCTCATTCTACCAACATATACTCTCCCTTCACCCTCAATAGCAGGTGCTCTAGGAGGCTCCCTAAAGCACCCTGACTGAGGTCAATGGCTCATACACCTCAGACTTGTCAACTTTGTTTAACTGCCTGTCCCCATCTTCTTGTGAGCCCCCAGTGAGAGCAGGGACCTCTTCTATCTCATTCACTTGTCTGTCTCCTAAGCCTGGTAAGACACGACACAAATATTTGTTGAATGAATCTTGAACACATGGAAGACATTTGATATTCATCCCCAATATTCATCCTGAGATAAGGAGGGACAATCAACAAGTTCTTGACTCTAGAGCAAACAGAAACAAGAACAATACCATGAGCCAGCTTTCCAGAGCCAGCTTTCCAGATCCAGTATCACGGAAGGCAGTAGCACCTTTTCCCCAGAAGCATTACACCTGCATGGAAAGCTGCCAACATCCACAGGTCATGCAGCTGGGCACAGCAATAGGAAATCCAGTTCCTCTGGGCAGCCAGAGTTGCCTAGCCATTCTACCTGCTCCATCTGTAAAGGATCTTGTAACAAGGGTAACAAACAGGGGATCACTTATGCAGACATCCCCACCCACACCATCATCTCAATGTCATCAGAAATGACTACACCAAGTCATGGCTTTGGGAGGCATCAGTGCCCCCCTGTAATCTTCATCAGCTTCCCCATGAGCTACCACAAAAATCTAAATTCAAAAAACCCTCTTAGTTTTTCTCCCCCCTTCCTCCAAAGAGATTCTCTACCACCCTCAGGACAAAAGTCAACCAAAATCTTTCCTGTGGCCTAGCCCTGCCACCTCTCCAGCCTCCCACACATGGCCCCAGCCCTCACCACCCAGGATCTGGGCTCACTAAGTCCTCTCCACTTCTGGAAAGCACCCACACCCCATGTCGCAGAGCTCTCCTGCTTGGCTCATGTATCTGCATCCTTTATGGCTGCCCTTTGGAACTCCTACACAGAAGGGCAAATACCCCAGAACACTGCTCTCTTCTCCCCAGGCTTTCAGCTGTCATATTATACCAGATGTGTGCTTACTCAACTACTGCCGGTCCTCCCTCCCCATTAGACTGTCAAGGCAGGGCCAAGACAAAGTCTACACATTTTCCTATCCCAGCACTCGAGCAGCAGGATACAGAAAAGACCTGTGAAGAGAAGAAATGCATCAGCTGACCTGGGTCAGTGCTGCCTCTTAAGGAAATGTCAGCAAGTTAATAAACAAAGGTTTGAGAAACTCTGTACACCCTCCCCTCACAATATACAACAACAACAACAAAGGAACTCACACTTCTGCAGGAAAAACAACATTTAATGCACTACTTTCTAACTTCATTGAGTATAAAGTCCTTTCTTCATCCCTCTCCACACCCTGGAGAGTAGTGTGCAGAGAACATTTCTACGTTCAAATATCCTATTTAAGCAAGCCAATGAACACATAATTTCTTGATAGCATGGAGTCACGCGAGTGGCCTCTGCCATTGCAGGCACAGGGAATTATGTTAGTGGATTTGGACAGAGCCCCCAAGCCTCACCTCTCTTAGGCACAGGTCGGAACAATGAACATGGCTGGAACATTGACAGGTTCATGATTCCTTTATAACACATGCTGGCTACATAAAGGCAGAATAGCCATTGGTGTCTACTCTTTTTCAGTCTTGGTGATTGATGTTATCCTTTTGTCTCACAATAACTTAGTATGGAAGTCAGGCATAATTTTCTTTATTTAAAAGAATAAAAAACCTGAGACCCATGGGGTTCATGTGACTTGCTCAAGATCACCCAGTCCCGGTAGTACAGAGCATGAACAGCACAGATCCCACACCCCTCCACACATCAAGGTCACTTTCAGAATAAAACTACCAGCTTCTGGCCAACTCAGAAGTCTGACTGCTCTAGGTAGTGCCAATGGTCTGGTGACATGGTAGCAGCTGCCCTTCTGACAGCCATGTTTGCTCCAGTTCAACCGTGGCCGGCAGCCTCTATCTTCTTTTATTTACATCCTGGATGCTGTTGGCATTAGAATTCACTCCTGCTCACAGCTGGTAGATGATGAGCCCTTGTTCCCAAGACCAGCAGACACAGAGGCAAGTGCAAGAGCTCTGGATCCATAAAGAAAGAGTGAGGATGCACTAAGAAAGACATCTTGTGAAGTCTGGGATAACCACCACCACCAAAACTAAAACCAAGTTTCTGCAACAGAGAGAAACTGCAGACATAAATTTCCTTTAACCAGCAGCCAAATGTTTTAATATTTATGTCTAGACTTTCCAAGGCAATTTTAATTCACATTTACACTTTTCCTATAGAAAATAAAAAAGGAAGACAGCGGTACAGAATGTGAAAAAATATTCAAAATGCCATCATTTAAATGGAATTGAATCCTTTTCAAAACACTCTGTCCAGAGGAGCTGCTGCCTCCGAGGTGTTCTGTCAGCTCTGTGCTCCGCTCAGAACCCATTGAAAGCTATAAAAAGCACCTGCCATCTTCAGTGAACTCCACATCCTTTTTCTCTGGGGTTGGAGTCTAACATGCCCCTTTGCAGCAGAAGCAGAGCTGGGGGCGACAGCTAAGGAACTGCTCAGGCCATTGACAGGTGAACTTGTTATATTACATTTGAAAGCCACATGCTGTTATAAAGAGAGTCAGTGCCATGTGGAGCTGCAGCAGCCCAAACCCAATTTTGTCAGGCTGCCTGGCAGCAGGGGGCCGAGCAGTGAAGCAGAAATAGACTGGCATACTTTTTCAAGTCCTTCAGAGCTCAGAAGTTCAAGTTGCTGTACAGTGAATTCGCCTCATTTTGGCTATGGGGTTAGCCAGTAGGCTTTAGGGTAGGGATGAGGGTAGATTTTTTTCCCCAAAGTAAACTCTCAAATCAGCCCACCTGGAACACAGGTTCACCATCGTCTTCCGAAGGAGGCCTCCACTGTCTCTCCAACCTGCCCATCCTGACTTTCCTCCCAGCTGCTGGAGTCCTTGGTCATTCTAACACTTGATCTGCTGTGAATGATTCCTTATTCTTTTTATATGAGGATCCTTGTGACATGTAGCTAACAGCCCCTCAGGGTAGGCGCAGGGTCTCCTATTTCTCCTCACATACACACACATGCTAGTTGCTCATTGGGAACAATGAACCCTCTGCAGTAGGCAACATGGACCCTGGCTCAGGGACTCCACATGTGACCAAGATATAGCCTGCACTCAGGCCTAAAGGACCATGTGGGTGGGAGGATGGATGGCTCCATGGGCAATGGCCAGTGAATCCCAGCCCCTTAGACTGCCTGAGACCTGGCCCCTTGCACTGCCCTGAGGAGAGGCAGTTAGACAACACCAAGAATAACTGGGCTGGAATTTCCACCAACCTGGTAGGATGAGGACTTAGATGTACAGAAAATAAGGTATGTCATAGCTGAGTTTTACCTGAGACTAATACCAGAGTCAGGTCTAGCTGAGGAAAAGATGGAGGGAGCAAAGAAATGAAGTTGAAGTTCTCAGCCTCAGTGCAGAGGAAGCATTAACAAATGGAAAGGACCGGGGATGTAGCTCAGTGGGTCTGGTGCCTGCCTCACAAGCAGAAGGGCCCAAGTTCCATCCCCAGCATCAAAAAAACAAAAAACAAAATAACAAATGGGAAGTCAGTGTGACCATGCTCTAGGAGCAGAGAATGGGGTGTGGCTGTGTCCTGGGTCTGGGACTGGTGGTAGAGATTTGCCTACATAACCAGAGTGGCTATTTGGATATAATTGCCATACTGATCTCAGTAGGTCCTGGACCCCTGTTGTCAGTCTCCCAGAACAAACCACTAAAGGTCACCTGGAAACTCTGAAGGAACCAGGGTGCCTTCTGAGCAGAAAGCCTCAGCTTCAGGGGAATATAAGATATAAAATCAGGCAGTCCTACACTGCAAGTTGCTGTTACCCACAATAGCTCCAGGACAGCCAGGCATGCTGTCACAATTCTGTAATACCAGCACTCTAGGAGGCTGAGGCAGAAGGATCACAAGTTCAAGCTCAGCCTGGGCAACATAGCAACTTAGCAAGACTCTGTATTGAAATAAAAAGGGCTAGAGATGTAGCTCAAGGCAAGACCCTGGGTTCAATCCCCAGACACTTCCCACCCACCCACCAAATAAAGGTACAGGACATGAACCAAAGTGTCCAAACCCTCTAATCAGCAAGAACATGCCTGGCACATGACTAAAGAACTAATAAATAAGTCTTTCCATAAGTGATGCCCACATCCGTCATTCATTCATTAAAGAAATGTTTGTTCAGCAGTCACCACATGTCAAAAGCACTACAACTGCTTTGCATATGAAAGATGCTAGGAGGAACAAGGTAGACAGATGTGGTCTCTGCCTTTGTTAAGCCTGCCCCCAAGAGGGAAGAGACCACAACAACCAACAAATGAATCATCTCATGTAAAGAACAATGCAATCCAAGAAAAGTAAAGCAAGGTCAGAGAACTAAAAAGTATTGGAAGCAACACTATCTTGATGGTCAGGAAAGGTCGCCTACAGGAAAGGTGGCCATGGGGTAGAGATGTTTCTGAAGATCTGGGACCATTCTCCCAAGCAGAGAACAGGAATGAAAACAGCAAGGCAGAAACAAGTTTGACCATGAAACACAAAGTGGCCATTTGTGGCTGAAGTAGAAGGAGAAGTGGTAGGAGAGAGGACATGGTGTTGCAGTTCTTTATTCCAATGGGCCCTCAAGAGCAGGTACTGCCTGTCCCACATCTTTCTACCCTGAAACCTAGCCCAGGAGGGCCACCCTTAATCTGAGACCCTCGCACCACCAAGTCCCCACAAACTCTACTGAAAAGAGAAAGCCCACAGAGTGCCCCCCAGATGAGATAAAATGAAATGTATTCCAACCCAGAATTTTCTGAACATCCCTCTCAGGGCTCAAAATTGATGTCTAAAATCAGCTCAAAGGAAATTTTCTCTCAAAGTACTAGTTATATCTCCTCTGCTATTTTTGCATCTAGGGGAACAGAAAGCCCAAATAGTGCATATTTTAAAGAAAGATTCCAGAGGCTTCTCTTTCCTTGCTTGAATCATTGGACTGATGCTGGGCTCCCCAGATGGATAGATCAAGAAGGAGAAAGATGAGAGGAAAATGCTACTGAGGTCCTAAAGTAGGCCCATGTGATTGGAACTGAGGGGACTGTCTGTGCCCTGGCCAGGGATCTGCCATAGAAGGAGCAGATAAGGTACCATCACTCCCAGTGCAGAAGAAGGGGCTTCAGAGCCACCATTCCACCACTCCACCACTCCCAGCACATAGGAAGGGGCTTCCCGGCCACCATTCCAATGATCCAAGCACAGAGGAAAGGGCTTCCAGGCCACCATTCCACTGCTTCTAGCACATAGGAAGGAGCTTCCTGGCCACCATTCCCCTGATCCCAGCACAGAGGAAGGGGCTTCTGGCCCACTGTGCCACCTCTCCCAGCAAAGGAGGTGAGATGTGTGGGCACCAACAGCACTCCCCCAAACCCCCTCCCATGTCAAAATGAGAAGACACATAAACAAGTCTCAAAACCAGACTTCCAGATCACCTAAAGCAACCCCAAAGGGAAATGAGATGGAATACTCTGATACTCAAACACCTGGACTCCCTGAACTGGCAATAAAAAAAGGATCTGGAAAAAATGAAATCAGAAATAATTTCTCAGATAACAACAGAGATTGTACTCATAATGCAAGACATGATTAATAAATCCAGAGAGGACACAGGAAAAAAATAGAAGAACTGAGGAACATGATGGAATCCCAACATAGGAAACAAATGAAATCCATAAAACACATGCAAACAGATTTCCAGGAGATTTAAAACTCCATTGAAAGTCTACACAGCAGAATGAGCCAATGTGAGGACAGAATATCAGATATAGAAGATATGACTGCAATTAGTGACCAGGAAAAGAAAAATTGCTTCAAAATTGTAAGGGACTATGAGAAATCAATCCAGCAGCTGCTAGACAATGCAAAGAAGAACAATATAAGAATGACTGAAGACAACAAAGAAACAGGAGAGAGTGCAGATGACATAAAAAAAAACTGTCCACAGAAGTAATGGCAGAAAAGTTCCCAAGCAAGGGAAAAGAACTTGACATACAGATAAGTGAGGCATTTAGGATTCCAACTAGCCTTGATCAAAAAAATCTACACATAGGCATATAATTATTAGGATTCCAGAAGCCCAACAGAAGAACAAAGTTCTACAAGCAGTTAAAGAAAAGAAACAAATCACATGCAAAGGAAAGCCCATCAGAATCACAGCAGACTTCTCAACACAAACCCCCAAGGCAAGAAGAGCTTGGAGTGAGGTATTGCAAGCACTAAAGGAAAGCAGCCTCCAACCCAGATTGATGTACCCTGCAAAACTATCTTTAAAAATGGATGGAGAAATAAGATACTTTCATGACAAAGAGCACCTTAGGAACTTCATGAATATCAAAAGAGCACTCCAAAAAATTTTAGACAATATCCTAGGAACAGACAATGAGGATCACAACTCCAAGAAGCACAGGACAATGAATCCATTGGGCATGACAAGAAATTAAATATAAAGGGGGAGAACCCAACAAAAAGAAAAAGTCATGACAATGATAAGTAAATACATATCAGTTATAACCATCAATGTTAATGGCCTCAATTCACCAATAAAAAGAAACAGACTGACAGAATGGGTCAAGAAGCAAAATCCAACAATATGCTGCAAATAAGAAACACACTTAATTCGGAAAGAAACTCATAGACTGAAAGTTAAAGGGTGGAAAGCAATACTCCATGTGACAAGAACTCAAAAAAGAGCAGTAGTAGTTATCCTCTTTGCAGATCAAGTGGATTTCAAACAAACACTGATTAAGAGAGACAAAGAAAGACACTACATCCTTGTAAAGGGAACAATGAAAGAGGAAGAGATGACAATCATATATGCACCAAACACTAGTGTGCCAAACTATATAAAATAAATACTAATGGACAAGAAAAATCATATAAGCACTAACACAATAGTAGTGGGGGGCCTCAATACCCCTACTGTCTCATACAGATAGATCAACTAGACAAAAAATAAGCAACGAAATACTAGAACTCAATC
This sequence comes from Heterocephalus glaber, assembly GCF_000247695.1. The sequence continues at coordinate 9,477,776 of NW_004624733.1, read as the reverse complement.
AAACTCTTGAACAAATGAACGTAACAGATGTTTACAGAGTGTTCTACTCCACAAAATCAGAATACACATTCTTTTCAGGGGCATACAGGTCGTTTTCCAAAATAGACCACATACTTGCTCATAGTACATGTTTAAGTAAGTGCAAAGAAATTGAAGGTATCCCCTGTATATTAACAGATAATAGTGTGATGAAATTGGAGATCAATAGCAAAAGAAACCACAAAAATTTCACAAACACATGGAAATTGAACAACATACTTCTGAATAACCAATGGGTCACAGAGGAAATTAAAGAAGAAATCAGACAGTTCCTTAAATTAAATGACAATGACCATACAACATAGCTGAATCTATGGGACAAAATGAAAGCAGTTTTATGAGGGAAATTCATAGCAGTGAATACTCATAGTAGGAAAACAGAGCGAGTCCAATTAAACCACCTGATGCTGAACCTCAAGCTTCTAGAAAAAGAAGAGCAGGACAACCCCAAAGCTCATACAAGGGAGGAAATTATAAAGATCA
>NW_004624733.1:9446636-9474745 GCF_000247695.1 Heterocephalus glaber | reverse complement strand
TGATATATGTGCAGCCGTGTTCATAGCAGCACAGTTTGTAATAGCTAAAACTTGGAAGCAGCCCAAACACCCATTAACTGGAGACTGGATAAAGAAAATGTGGTTTTTTTAATAAAATAGAGTACTACTCAGCCATAAAAAATGAGAAATTGGAGACATTTATAGCTAAATGGATGCCCATTGAGGCCATAATCTTAAGTGAAATAAATAGGACACACTTGTGTAAATACCTAATAGTTTCTCTAGTGTGAGAAACTGAAAGTGTAAATAAGGACTAAAAGATAATGTGAAATAGGAAGAAAAGGGGCAAAGGGTAAGTGGAAGGGGTAGGGGAAAGGAAAGAAGGGAATGGAATCAATATGAGAAAATTTAAAAATGGAAACAAAGTCTTTGTAAATAGGGAGGGGTGGAGGGGTTGATGGGAGGGCAGGGGAAAAGGGGAAAAATAAGAATCAAGAGAGATTATGTAAACATGCAAATTTCCAATGATGAATGTCATTATATTGTACACCTAAAATGTACCAATAAATAATATTTTTTTAAAGTAGGAGGGCTGGGGATTTAGCTCAGTGGTTCCACCACCTGCCTTGCAAGCACAAGGACCCGAGTTCGATCCCCAGTACCAAAAAAAGAGTGGATAAGACAAAGGCAGAGGTTCATCTTCATCTTCAGCCCCAGTAGCACCCTTACATGTGCCATCACCTCCTTCCCTAAGCTGCTGCCCATCAAACCATACCCCTTCTCGCATGGACCCTCAGCACAGTGACAGTCTCTCTTCCTGTTTCACACTACCCTTACAAGTGAAGGATGGCTCTGAATTGAGGAGGTCGCTTTGCTGCCCTGTGTTTGAAACTCTTCAAAGACCTCCCACTTCCCTAGGGAAAGAGCTCAACCACCTTTCGTGGGCCTTTTCCCCTAGCTTCCTGGTCTCACTTCTCCCTGCACTCAGTCTAGCTGAACCAGCATTTCTCAGAAACTTTCAGCAGCACTGATGGCAAAAGTACATTTTGCAGGAGACTCAGTACATGTACTAACATATGCTTCTAGAAAGAGTGATCCTTAGCATATACTACCAGCCCCGGTGCTTTCCATTCCATCTTCTTCTGGTTATTTTTTAAAGTTGGTCATGACACACTAAATTGTCTTCATGACTCTAAAAAACCATGACCAGCAGTTTGTAAAACAATATACTAAATTGATTTCTGCAGTCCATCTGAACTATCTTTTCCTGTCTCTTCTCTAGGAATTCACACTTGCCACTTTTTATGAGAGAATCCACTCTGTCTTCTAACCTCCTCCTTAGGTAATTCAGATGCTATTGGCTTCTGCATTTCCAAATCGTGAACAAAATGCCCAACACCGGGCCTGGCAAGCATAAGGTCCTGAGTTAGATTCCCAGTACTGAGAGAGAGAGAGAGAGAGAGAGAGAGAGAGAGAGAGAGAGAGAGAGAGGGAGAGAGAGAAGGGAAACAAAAAAAAATACCCAGCACCTACAATTTAAAGGAACAAGAGTTTCATTTGGCTCACAGTTTCAGAGGTTTTAGTTTGTGGTCAGTTGAGTCCAAGGTAGAAACATCATGATCAAAGGGAATGGCAGAACAAAATTGCTCACTTCATGGCAGCTAGGAAACAAACCATAAGAACAACACAAGAGAGGAAGGGGCCAGATACAAGATATAGACTTCAAAATTATGCCTCTGTGATATATCCAGAAATGTACTTTACCAATCCCCTAGGCAGCTCTCATACCAACCAAGTCAACAATCCAGCTTACCTGTCACATTCCAGCCCTTGTCAACATGACACTCAAATACTTCTCCTCAAACCATATTTAATTTCCAAAAAACACAAAGTTATAAGTCCACCTAACATGATAAAACTATTTCACATACAACTGAAAACTGATATTCTCCCCAAAGTCTCAACAATTCCAGCATTGCTCAAAAGCCAAAGTCCAGAGTCTCCTCTGAGAGTCAAGGTAGCTATTAGTCTAAAAATTCAATAAGCAAGTTAAATATACCCAATATACAAAGTACAAGGTAACATTTCCATTAAAAAAAGGAAGAACTGGGGATTAAAAAGTATTAAACAAAATGAAACTAAAATACAGCTGGGCAAATATTAAGTCCTGTAGCTGCATGTTCATCATTCAAGGCACAAAGTAGTAAGCTATGAATTACAAAGGGCATGGGTGGCTCCACCCCTATGGCCTTGCTGTTTGCAGCTCACATGGCCTCTTTCACAGGCTGGATTCACTCACTGCCTGTGCATTTTCATAGCAGACATTCCATGTTCCTGGCACCTCTGAGGTCCTGGGTATCTGCTGCACCTTCAGCTTCATTCCCACAGCTTAATGCACTCACCTCTCAGGGTCATTCCCTGGCCTCCCAGAACTTCCTTTGAAGCCTCCATGACCCCACAACATATACATCCTGCATGTCTGAAAAACCAGCATCATGTGGACAATGCCAAGGTCTGTCACAACTGTGAACAATAGCCAGGCCCCCTGGACCCCTGCATCCTCTAAGTTTCTAGATGCCTGAACACTGTGAAATGATTCCTGGGGATTCAATTCCCTAGAAGGTCCTTCTTAAGCAAGACAGCCCAGGGCTCTCTTCTCAAATAAAGGTTATACTTTGGGCTTTGATAGGTAGGGTCTTTGTGATGATGCCTCAAGGTATCTTTCTTCTTGTCCTGGTTCAAAGTTCTTAGTTTCTTTTTCATGGTGATAAAGCTCTTCAGCCACCACACTCCTTTGGCACCAGCTCTACATTTGCCTTTTCTCTGGCTCAAATTTAAGTTTTTCAAATCTTTCTGATCTGCTTTTTACTCTCAATTCTTACTATAAATCTGGATAAAAGCAGTCAACAGTACCCATGCTACAGCCTGACACTGGGCTGCCTTCAAATTTCCTTCTCCAGATCAATTATCTGAGCCTTCTGCAAAGTCTCATGATATGGACAAAATGTAGACAAGTTCTTTGCCAGAATGAAATGTGCATGACCTCTAGTTCAATTCACAATAAAGACCTTGTCTGAAATTTCATAAGTCTGACCTTTACTCTCTACATTCCTGTCAGCATTCTGGTCTTCTTAGGTGTTACCAGAACTGCCCATCAGGCTCTGCTTATAACATTATAGGGCTTCTCTAGGCTACATGCAAAACTTTTACAAACTACCTACAAACCATTTCCAAAGGTTTCTGAACTTTGGAAAGGTATAGTCACACTAATGGTCAAGTATAGTCACAGCAATGACCCCACTTCTCTCGTACCAATTTTCTATATTAATCAGTTTTCCCATTGCTGGATAAAATACCCAACACCCACAATTTAAAAGACAAGAGATTTGATTTGGCTCATGGTTTCAGAGGTCTGATGGCTCCAAGGCAGAAACATCATGGTAGAATGGTGTGACAGGCCAAAACTCTCACTTCCATGGCAGCCAAAGAAGTACCGCGTGGAAACAGCACCAGAAAGGAAGAGGTCAGGGACCAGACATAGTACCAAAGGTCCCTTCTCCACAATCCATCCAGACAAATCCAGAAATAAGCTTTACTAATCTCCAAGGGGGCTCCTGAGCCCATCAAGTTGAAAATCCAGTTTAACTGTCACAGCTGCACTTAAGAATTACACAAAATGCCTTAAAATTATACTGATGCCTGTGGGTCCATCTACTCCACCCCATCCCAACTGAGAGACCATCTGATTTGATTGGTCATGGTAGAACCCTGAACCCCAGGTGATTCTCATGTGCATCCAGGATTGAGAAGCTTGGAATCATTTCTACTCAGTCCTCAGAATTCATCTGCTACATCCTCTCCAGGAAACAGGAAACTACCTCTCCCACCTTTGAACACACGCATGTGCACACGTACACACACACACACACACACACACACAAAGTCTGGGTCAATCTTTGTGTTTATTTGTAGATTAAATATGGTTTGAGGAAATGTATTTGGGAGTCAGGTTGACAAGGGCTGGAATGTGACAATTAAGCTGGACTGTCAATTTGATTGGTGTGAGAGCTGCCTAGGGGATTAGTAAACTCCCATGTGTTCTTATCCCTTCCTGGTCCAGTCTCTATAGCAGCTTCTATGTTTTGTACCATTTATTGTCTGTCTTGTAGGCAGTGAGTTGTTTCAAGCCAGGGATGCATCTCTATAAACCCACCATGCTTAGCACAGAAAAAGTACTCAGTAAATATTTGTTACATAAACCTATGAGGCAGGTTCTATTATTATCTTATTTCATTGATAAGGAAATTGACATCCAGAAGGTCAAATAAATTAACCAGTGTTGTACTGCTAGAAGTGATAGGTGTGTGATTAGATCTGCCCCATTCCGGGGTCAGAGCACAATAGCTTCTTATTGCCTTGGCAGCTGAGTGTCACAATGAACCCATAGACCCAACCCGCACCTATTCTCAGTCCTCAAAAATGAAGACCCAAAGAAAGCCATGAGGTCTGGCAGAAGGATTGGTATTTTCAGGACTCGTTGTTGGCCCTGGGTTCAGATAAGCATCCCTTGGGATTTAGTTTTTCTCTCATCAGGGATGCCACAACCTAGCTCCCATACTCCTAATGCTGGTTGCACACTTTCTGATGGACATTCTCTCATCTCCAAAAATCAAACAACACAATTCATTCCAAACTCACTCATTTTCTCTTGCCTGATTTTTTGCTCTTTTCAAATAATTCTCTCTCTCTCTCTCTCTCTCTCTCTCTCTCTCTCTCTCTCTCTCTCTCTCTCTCTCTCTCGTCTAAGTTCAAAATATCTCAACCTCAACCTTATTGCTGTTCCCCACCTGCCTGTTCATTGACCACCCATTCCACTGGCTCATCCATAACCACCTTGCTCCCAGATCAGTACTCTTCCCTAGACTGCTGAAGCAGCCTCCAGTACATATTCCTGGTCCAAGGTTTCCCTCAGTTGTCAACATCTACCCCCAAAAAAGAATGCCTGACACATCTTACAAAGCTCAATTCTGGCCAGGTCTCTTCATTTAAAATCCTGCCATGAGCCCATACCAGCTCATGCTGGTAGATAAAACCTAAGTGTCAAAGTCCACTCCCATGAGCTAACACAGGAATTTTCCAGCCACATCCCACCATGGCTCTGTCTTATGTGTTGTATCCTCATTTAAGAGGTCTTTCAGGCTCAAAGTTTCTCAGATATGCCTCCTACTCCCTCCCTGGTTCAGTCACCATTGTCACAATTGCAGGCATAGGTCACAATGGGAAATTACACCATCAGGAGGACCCTCACAACAAACCAAATAATACAGATATTTATCTCCTGCTGTACCTGTCAGGACCATAGTATCAAGTCCTAGGTTAAGTTCATTTGTGAGTTAAAAGTAGAGCCATGGAAGCACAGAATCACTGTCATATTAACTGTGAAAATAAGATCAAAATAGTTAAGTAATTGTGGAAAAGGGAAGTGTATGTGAAGTAACACAAAATTATGGGGGTGGGGAAGGCTGGCATCCTGGAAATTACACCAGTTCATGGAACCTCTGTGTGCTAGGAGAAGGGTGTACTGGCCCTCATACACCCTCAAGTGAATGACGTTTTCGTAAGGAGGAAGTTCTGACGGGGTATCTTGTCTATTCTTGGAATTGTAAGTCTCAGAAGTCTTCAGGGGAATATCCTTTGAAAACATCTTCCTTTGAGCAGGATTTTCTTTCCTCCTCAAATCTTAGAAAGGCAGAATCTTTCCTCGACAATCCTACTACAAAAAAGGAATCAATCCCTAAAAAGTTCCATTCTGTGACCAAACTTCTTCAACTGGATACTCAGGGGGCCCTAAGACAAGCCTTTCCCAGCCTCCAGACTCTCCCTGTCTCAGGCCTGATTCTCCCTTCCCTGGCTTGAATTGATTGAGATTCCTACTTTGGCATTCCAAATGTCTAATTGGGAATAATTGCAACTCTTAATTATAGTTCAATCATTACATACCAGCATCACAGCTGCTTTTAAGTTTTATTTTTCATTAAAGCAATGTTTTCGAGAGTCTGTTTTAAAAGAAGAAAAAATTACTGAATAATCATTTATAATTTAAAAGTAAATAAGAGCAAATTATGATCATGTTTGTGAAACAAAACGCTCTCCTCAATCCAGTTAGTTAAAAACCCAAAAATCTCTTTGAATCACCTGGAGCTTCAGTTTCATGCATCAAACTTAGTTACTCTAACTCTGGATCCAGGATTAATCTCCCATAATAATATCCACCACTCAATGCTATAGAGTGTCCAGGAAAGAATGACAACAAAAAATATGGTAAAGCCAGAAAGTTAGACATTCCAAAACAGGAGACTCATGAACAATAATAATAATAACCTCTCGTGTTGATACAGCATTTCCCATCTTAGAATGTATATTCAGGTGTACTTGGTCATAATATAAGCTTCATTTCCTTTGGTGGTTCTTAAGCTTTCAAGGTAGAGCTGTGAAAACTCTTCTCCAGAAAAATGCACATGCACCAAACATTCACACGATTTTTCATACAATTTTAAGAAGTTCACAACTTTAGTAAATTCATTCATTAGTTCCTTATGATTTGTGATTTACAAGTTTTTCAGTGTTTGTTTTTTCCTAGTAAATAAGGATAGCATGGAGGTACTCGCTAATTATATGTTCTATGAAAATTCTGTAGCTATGATTCTTTACTACTTGTGCTACACAGGTTGCCTGAGTGTCCACCAGGCATTGAGCTGCTTGCCAGAGGCAGTAAGAATATGGTGATGAATTAAACAGGGTCCCCTAAGGAGCCCACAGTTTAGTGGGAGAGACAGGGAAAGATGTGTGATATATTGAGGAAGAAAAAAGAGGAAGTACCTGGAGAATTTTGATCCCTGTGATCCTGCCAGGCTTGGACTTGCCATCCTTTGAAAGCAGCAGTGAGGACAGGAGGGCAGTGAAGTATCTCAGTGCAGAACATCCAACAAAAGCATTACTATCAAAATGGGAGTTCCACACTATTTATTAGTGCCAACCCCTTGAATACAAGTCATTAAAACTGACCAGCAGCCAGGGAATGTGACCAGTTCATCCATTAATTTCCAATGATATACTAAGTGTTTTCTAAGAACCACACACACAGACAACAGGAACAGAAACTTATGACAAAGATATTTGTTGTGAGACAGACAAAATATAAGGAGAAGGGATGTAGCTAAGGCCATAGGTGGTGTGTTGGGATGACAACTCCCATGTGAATTCCAGTACCCTAGGACAGAGCTGTTTCTGGTGTTTATAACTTGTCATTTTGGCCACTAAACACTTGTATGGCTATTTTTTACTATCATGATTGTTTTATAAATGACCTCCAATGGTATCCTAATAGAGGCCAGACTTTATTCAGAAATAAGAGCTGGAACTTCACACCACATGGACACTCAAATATGTATGCACTGTTTCCATTACTTCATTTTTCTAAAGACCAGTGAAACTTCATTAGAGCTCAGCATCAGGTCACAGAAAAGCATTTGGAAACAACAAGAGTTTGGAGAAAATAGAAGGTATGAGAGCTCTATACAGGACAGGTTCTAATGGAAGAACTATCTGACTAGATGCTGAAGGACAGGAAGAGCTCAAGTGAGCAGGTTACTAGGACCTTGTAGACACCGTGGAAGCCAAGGCAGTTGATGGGAAGTACTATAGGCAACTTCAGTTTTTGAGCTCTTACATCTCCACCAGTCTTCAATGTCCCTGTTGATGACTTTTGTACATTGCCACCTCTAAACTGTTTTTAATACTCTAAAGTTCAACTTTCCAATTGATGAACAAACTTTTCAAGCTATTAAGGGATGGCCATACTCCCAATACATACTTCAATTTTGTTAGCTGCTATGTTCATATGTGCTTCCTTTGTTTTTTTACAAACACTTGAATATTAGGTTACAGAGAAAAGAATGAATGTCTATCCCTAGAGGGAAAAAAAGAGTATAAAATATTGTACAGTTTGGAGAAAAAGACAGATTTATTTGGTAAGCCAAGAGCAGTAACTTACTATTTCCATTAATACTCCATGGACTAAAGCCAATCGTGTTTGTGTTCAATTTTGAAAAAGAACAGAAACATGAAAATGTAAGACATATGACTAATTGACGCAAAACATTCATCGCTTTTCCTTCAGAAATCCCCACTGAATATAGTTAAGAATGTTTTTTAAATTCCAAAGGGAAAAAAAGAGTGAAAAAAGAAATAACAATAAATGAAAACTTCCCACAAACTTTAGAAAAAAATGAATAGAGGATCGGTAACTTCACATAAGAGCACAGAAAGCTACCATCAATATGGCCACAAAATGGAAAGAGCTAAAATAAGCTAATTCCTCTCCTCCCATGTCTCACCCACAGAATCCTAGACAAGTTTAGGACTTAGATGCAAGGAAAGGCAAAATGTGGAGAACATGAGGTACAAAGCTGAAAACAGGAGAACTTGCTGAAGGTTGCGGAGCAGAGTGTTGTGCCCCAAGCTTCCGCCTCAACCCACACAACCTGGTGACTGACTGCACTGACTTATTCCCAAGGAAACCAAAGTTTTAATTAGACCAGAGAGGCTTGGGAATCAAAAAATTAGCATATTAGACATAAAGGTAAGTTATCTTAATGTGTGCAGTCTCATCCTCCCACTTTATTCTCAAAAGCTAGAAGTGTGGAATTTTCCTCCTTCTTGGAGACTAGGCAATTTTTATCCAGAGAAAAGATGATCAGATTCTTAAATTGGCTTGATATTACTATAGCAAAACCTACTAATTGGTCAATCTGTGTGTGTGTGTTTCTATCTGTTCCTCTGTCTGTCTCCCTCTGTCTCCCTCTCTCTAACACACACACAGAAACACACACTTGCCAAACATCTCTTTATAACTTTCCTGTGGAATATAACAACCAATCTATGGTAAATCAAGGATCCTCTGAAACTTGAAGAATTTCTACAACATGAAAGAAAGAAGCAAACAGAAAAAGAAGAAAAATTAACCTAACAAAGACAAGTAAATGTCCAAAATTTTTCATGAAAATAAGATTCCACATCAAGGAACAAGTATATTTTATCTTTTTTAAGAAAACAAGAGTTTAAGAAAGAACTTAAAACTAAAAATATAATAGCTAAAATAAAAAATTCAATGGAAGAATTGAAAGACAAAAATAAAGGATTTATCCAAAAGTAGTTTTCACCACTTTCCTCTTCTCTAGAGAGACCAAAGAAAAGGAGTAAATTGAATATGTGATGCAGAGGTCAGTGGAGCACAGCTTTGCGTTGAGATTTTATAACCAGCTAAACTGACATCCATGTGAGAGTAAATAAATACATTTTAGACAGGAAAGGACTTAAAGAATGAAAAGTAGAAAAGCTACAGTATCATCAGGGTGTGGTGGTGCATGCCTGTACTCTCAGCACTGGGAGGCTGGGCAGCAGGATCATAAGTTTGAGCCCAGTCTGGGTACCTTAGCAACTTAGCAACACCCTATCTCAAAAACTTTTAAACAAATGTATAAAGGGTTGGGGATGTAGCTTAGTGCAAAGATCCTGAGTTCAAGCCCCTCTACACACAAAAAACTACAGTATCCATGGGTAATACTGCCAGGCCACAGGTCTAGAGATCAGTCCAAATTAGAAGTAAGAGGATAGAAGTTTCCAAGGAGGAGGATTCTGGAAAGCAAACAATAATACAGAATTGATAGAATATCTATGCATATTTTAAAAATATTTTAATAGAAGCATGAAGATCTCTAATTTTTAAAAATAAGGTATATAAAAAGAAAACTAAGAGTAAAAATGGAGGTAAAAAGAAAACTGAGAGTTAAAAATAGGAAGAAAAAAAAGACATATAATCTAGGAAAAACAAAACAAAAATTTTCAAAGAAAAGAGAAAACATTTGTGATAGTTTACTTGGCTTATCAATGAACTACATTTACATAGTCATAATAATGTAAACACAGGCTTCTAACTCAACCAAAACAAAATGCCCTATGTAATTTCACTAGAAGATAAGGGAGTGGTGGTGAAGTGAGAGGTGGAAAGTGGATAGGAGGTTGTATGTATACATCCTAAACTTACCCAGCTCTACCAGAAATTCAATAATGTCCAAAATGGGTGGATTAAGAAATAGCTTTGATAGCACGTTATTTACAAATATAGAGGCAAATTCCCAAAGAAATATCACAGGTATTGGAAATAGTTGACTCTGGGGACGGAACTGAAAAGAGATGAGGGATAGGATAGTTGATTGCTATTTAACATTATAAGATTCTTGATGTGTGAACATGTAATGCAGTACTCTAATCAAAGCACGTTTTGTTTTTTAGAATAAGACACAAAGACATTAACATATTATTTAAGATTATATTTAAATGGTGAAATGTTTTAATGATTTTCAGTTCTAAGAATAAACTCCCTTATAATGCATAAACCTATTGTTCAACTTCCACTTCTCCAATTTTCACCTGTACTTACAGAAATGTTATGTATAAAGGCAGAAGTTCCACTGTTAACATTTTCCTACCATTCAGTGGCTAATGGCTCCCAGCCCTCTACAGCTCTGAGTTCAGCTTTGTACTGATACAGAGTCTAGCAAAAAAAAATACATATATATATATATCAGGAAAAGAAAAACTTATACAAATATTTTAATACTAAATTTATTGAGGCATCATGAAATCAATACAAGTTATCTCTGGCCTCTACAGTTACAACAAGTGCTTAGAATGGTGGCCATCAGCTTCCAAACATTTATTAGTATGGCAAATTGCTGAAGTGTATATATATATTTGTGTGTGTGTGTGTCTGGACTCTGTAGTTTCACAGTTGGTCCAGCCTGCTGGCCCACACACTAATGACTCACTCATTGTTCTCCACAATAACAGCAAATTGAACCATAATTTCAACACCTGGAGCCCTGAGCAGCCCACCAGACCAAATACACTCATCTGCTCAAGAATTCACCTGGCCCTCCGCAGGAGCTAGGAAGCTACTGATACCAGCTTGCTTTCCTAGCTTAGCACTGAGGACTAATGCCTCTCTCAATACATCTTCACAAGGAAGGTGATAAAAGTGGCATTTTCCAAAGCAATTATCTCACAATTGGAATGATTAATAATATCCCCATAATGAATGTTGCATCTCCAGAAGAATCCAGAAGCAGACCCTATAATCTGTGAAACAGTTGGGCTGAGACCAGAATATCCATAGCATCCAGCCCTTCTTTTCCAGAGGTGTCAGAGACTGTCCTTCTAGCCAATGTGAATACCCCCTGGTAGGTTGTGATCCTGTCATGGAACTATCAAGCAGGCTAGACTTGACTTGAACAGTCTCAGCCCAAATTGAATCATGTCAGAATCAGGTTTAATTGGGATTGATAGCCTCTCACAGCTGGCTGTAAAGATTTGATAAACAGACATATTGCTAAGAAAATTGCTCTGGTAGCCTCCAGTTTGGTCAAATGTATTCCTGCCTCTTCTGTCATACACCTGACTCCCAGCCCATCAGACCACCAACCCTGCAGGGACATAAGAAAATACCAAGGATACTTCCAGGACTCCAAGATAGTAAAAGTACTGAATCAGAAGAACGAAGGTCTTGTTATGAGCCTCTTCATCTCTTTCTGACAGACCCTGTGGACTCTGTAGTAGATGGAGCAAAGTCATAGAAGCACTGCGGCCATCATTGTTTCTGGGATGGACCACTCTGCTGTGGCTAATACTTGCCAGCTCTGCTCTCCTTTACTGTTACACTGGACTAGAATCAACATCAGTTATTTTTTTTCCTCAAAGATATTTGTTAAGCAACAAGCCAGGCAATGTGCTGAATCCTAGAAAGTAGTGGAGTATCTACGAGGACAGACTGGCTAAGTCAGTAATGGCACACGTAAATGTAGAAGGACAGCCTTTATTAAAGGATGTGGGGTTTGATGAGAGTACTGAGAGGGGGCTCAATGTATATTAGTGGTCAGAGAGGGCTTCCCTAGGGCCTGCTGAGGATGAATAAGCATTCACTGGACATGGAGGAAAACATCATCTCCATCAAAGGGACAGCTTGTACTGTGTCCCCGGGATGGGCCATGACAAGTGAAACGATTGAAACACGGACAGCCACAGGCAAGTTGAAGCCTCAGAAGTTCATGATGACTCATCATGTCAAATTGTACAGGCTAGGGTAGGGGTTTGTGTTTTATCCTAGGCCCATGGAAAATCACTTACGCAGAATGGATCTTGCTAGGGTTTGGAGTTGGGGCTTTATATCTTTATACCACAGTCCCTATTTTTCTCTTCTGAGAAATACTTCCCTGGAATAAAGTACATCCATTATTCTTCCAGCAAGTTTGTACTAAGGTAATAAGACTAATGCTCATGCCCCTCTAGGAAAATCAGTTCCACTTGGTCAGTGGTAAAGTTCGCCCCAAAGAATGACTGGGTCCTGCACTTTGCCCAGCCACACAGAGGCCGTGGGAGAAAACAAGGATTCCCACCCTGAGGAGGCTGGAGGGAAAAGGCGGGTCACCGTGGGGATCCCAAACAGGAAAAAGCCTTTCCAGACCCCTGTTCCACTCCTGTTCTTTTAACTTAGGACATCAAAAGGAAACAAAACTAGTTTAAAGGAACTGAACTTGCACTTAGGAATGAGAATTTTGAAAATGTCTCCAGCAGTCCTTTTCACATGGATCACACATATTTCAATGTCAGCCTCAGACATTTCTGCTAATGTATGGTACAGATAGTCAAGGCTGTAAATGTTAAGGGAAGATGGGTGGGCCAGTTAAAGCTTCAGATAGAAAAGCAAGAAAACCCCTGTGTGGCTTACCTCAGCCCCATTAACTCATCCTCTGCACAGAAGCTATTCAAAGAAGCACTTTGCAGAGAATCACAGCTGAACACTTCAAAAAAAATTCAACACTGAAGACACTTTCTGATGGAGCTAGAAGATAATAGGTTTAGTCCCAAGAGTCTGCATTGGCACCAACGGTAAGTACAGAGCCTTTAAGGTGACCCAACTCTTGGGAACAGCTTTTCAAAAAAAAATGGAAAGAGGACCCTCCCTTATCCACTGGAGCACAAATGCCATGCCTAAAATACCCACGTGGCAAGGTATGAAAGGAGAGAATTGAAACGGTGGTCACAGGGGAAGCTGCAATTACCCATGGCTCCAGCTCACCTTTGTGCCCCCTGCCCTGGCTGCTGTTCAACCCTATGTTCTTCAAAACCCACTGAAACTAAAGCACTGCACTGAGTTCCCGCCTGTAGCCAGAGCTTTGTCTCCTACACCTCCTGGGGAGGCCAGATGCCCCAACTCTTCTTCTATCTCACCCCTCTTGTCTGAGGATACTGGGTGGGAGCCCCAAGCCTGAACAAACTTTCTTTTGGAAAGTTAGGTCCCAGAGAGTTTCTCTGAAGGGCACAGGGTGAGCGTGGGTGAAGAAGTGTGAACAAAGGAGCATTGGCTATGAGAGAAGCAGGAGCTATAATGAGGTTGTGACATCCGAGTTCTCAGAAGCTCCACCAGCAAACAAAGCAACTCAGGATACAAACTCACAGTTTTTCCTCTTTTCAATGCTTACTGCCTTTTTCTGAATTTAGGGACTCACCATTTATCTTCCGGAGTAGCAATCTCCTTACTCCCTCCTTACCAACTCCATCCCACCGCTAGAGTGGGACCACTTGTCCACCAGTGGCTTTTCTCAAACTCAGTTCTGACCTGTCACTCCTACACTAAACACTCTTCAATAGCCATGCACTGCCCATTTGAAAAAGTCCAAGTAAGCTCCCTGAAGGGAGCCCTCTCTGCCACTGCCTATCCCAGCCATGAAGCATCTTCCCAACACTCTTGCTTCAGAGTCAACTCTCTCTGAGGCTTCCTCCCAACTCTGAGATTGACCTCAGGGTGCAGCAGGGCCTATAGCACCAAAAGGCAATTACGTTGGTTTACAGGTCTGTCTGCCCCAGTAGACTGAGTTTTTCAGAACCTAAAGAGATGGGGAAGAGGACTATGGGGAAAGGGAAAAAGGGAGAGGGGAATAATGGGTATGAAAATAATCAAAATATGCCATATGCATGTTTCAATATGCCAAAATGCATGTCCTCATTCTGTATATTATCATATACACAAATAAAATAATCATTCTTTCCCAATCCCTCACCTAACACTTAGAATGCAAGAATCCTTCGATTGTCCATAATTTGATATGATTCACATTTTATGGCTTAAAGAGTAAAAGACATAATGCCAGTTGGCAATAGATTTAAACTAGAACTCTCTTTTCCCAATTTCTAATCCAGAGTGTTTTCCACCCGGGCTCCCGCCCACATGGAGCAGGTGTCTGTTTCTGCAAAGGTGCCATCTCCAGCCAGAAGTCCCAGTCAGCCAGACTCATATGAGGTCTCTGTAGTCTGGATGGCAAAACTAAAACACAGAGCACACTGGGCACTGCATGGACCCTCAGTGTCTTTTTCTTCCCTTTCCTGGAGCTCACTAGACACCTCCCCCAGCAGCAGCTGCTTAACTCCAGAGACCTAAACTCTCCCAGACATCTGAGGTTCTGTGGAAGACATCACCCTATTTGCCAAGGAGTAGAAATGTGACCTACTTGAATGGCCCTGGACAAAGTGGCAAGGCCAAGACAGCATAGGAGGCTAAGAACCGTTATCCTTTACATTGTCTTAACCTTCCAGAATCATAAGCAGGGAAGGCCATTGGGAGGGAGCTTTTAATTACCTGCAGGTGTCCCAATTAAGCAATATTGCCTCCCCAATTAGCAGTCCTTTCCATTAGAAATCATTAGGCTTAATTCCATTTCCCAGGAAACATCTTAATCAAGCAAGCTATGTCCTCAACTCCGGAGGCAGCCAGACTCACAGTGACATCTGCCCAGCCCTGTCTGACCCAGAAGATGATGCTAAATTGGACTGTGAGTCAATTTCCCAATTAAACACATCCCTTCAATTACACTGTTTTCTGAAGTTTAGGTAGACCAAGAGTACGTGTTTCTTAAATTACTTGGTAAAAGTACAGCACTTTTAAAGAAGGTCCCTCCCTAATGAAAAAGACAAATTTGTAAGCACACTCTAGACAAGCATATCTTTTATGAAAACTAATCAAAAACACCAAAGTCTGACAGCCACAAAATACAGCCTGTTTGTAAGATGTAAGACGGGAATTCGGCAGGTAAAGCCTTCGCTGTTAAAGCTGGAGGAGTCCCTAATTTCTTCTCCCCCTTTTTACCCACTATTCTCCAAAATTTTTAAAATTGAGTAAGAAATCTTAGGAGAAAGGACACATTTCCAGTTGCAGATATCCATAGATGTTTTCAGTGTTTGACTCCAAAGCCTTTTACTCAGAAGGTAAGGGGCAGACAGGAGGAAGGGGAGAGCTGGAGCTGTCCCACCTGGACAGGAGCAGATGGCACTGCAACCTATTTTATGTCAACACTAAAGCTGACTGCTGACTGTTAGATTAATCCCCTTTTAAAGATACCTTTCTTTCTGTTTGTATCAACTGTCTTGTCCAAGATGAGAGAGCCCACGGTCATACTGACAAAGGGTCCCTGGCCAATCAAGGTCTTCATTTCTTCTGTCTACAAGCGGCCTGAAATTTTCCACACTGCCAAAGTGGCTTTCCTCCTCACCCCCAGCACAGACAGCAGCCTCCTCACATTTGGCTGGTGTGGCTCTCTCTTCCTTTTGCTTTCTCTCAGCAGACTTATAACTCCAAGAAAGGGGAAAGGGAAAGAGAAAAGGTACAAGCTGAAAGTGGTTCGACCAGAACGTGAAGTCCCTTAGAAACTTACCACTAAAACCTTACAAGTATATCTTAATTTTCATTCTGAAATAGACTATGAAGTTCTAATCATATTCTGTTTCCCTTACCTTTTTTCATATCCATGTTAATCGCATTCTTATAAAGTTGAAGAGACAGAAGTGCCCCTCTCCTTGATGCTAAATTTAATATGGGTATGATTAGAAGTACATTTGTCGGTGTTGCTTAGAGAACTTTGTGCATTAGCTCTCCTGAAATTAGATTAACACCTAACCATTTCCTGCTGCTCCCCAAGTCTTCAGTGCAGCATCGGGCCTCTGCAATAATTGCCCTCTATTGATTTTTCTCAAATTTATTTATTTTTTAGCTTTATAATCAACATATCTTAATTTATTACTGTTCAATTCTTATGACAAACATCAAATTTTAGAGGACTCTGATTCTGTCTCCTGATAGGTTGGGATACACACACATCCATGCATGCATATGTAAATTAGCCTGAGGTCAACTGTTCTCTATTGACTTGTACTATTTTTTCCTTCTCTTCTCCAAAGCAAACTTATTTATATCTGCTCAAGTATCTGGTCTTAGATGAGCTTTCCATTCTCCTTTATAGAAATCTGGTTGCAAATGTGGCTGCTTCAATAGTAGTCTAGAGATATTTCCCAGGAGCAATCCACAATTCACCACTGGGCTCAGTTTCAAAGCTTTCTGGTTGGGGAAAATGGGACTCTCTGGTTTTTATTTAACAAAGTCCCAAGTCCTGGGAATTGAGATACCTGGAGCCCCACACCTTGTAATCCATACCTCCTGGGCTTCTGTGCTAACTGCAGGGAGTAACCCAGGTTAAAAACTTTAGTGATAATAGTAGAGGTGGCCATAATGTTAATACTGCTGCTGTTAATAGTTAACATTGGAGCCCTTGCTATGTTCCAGAAACAATGAAAATACTTCTTCTGCATCATCTCAATTATGATAGATATTACCCACAATTTACAGAAAAGGAAACTGAAATTTTGAAAACATAATTAGTTTTCCCAAGAACATACAGCTAGTAATTTACTGTATCCAGGATTTAAATCGAGTTTTTTTATTGCCAACTAGTCTGAAACCTCAGAGTGAGTGACGGAAGAAATTAACATTGAGCTGACGTCGACATCTCCTGTCTTATATGGAACTCTCTATTCCTGCCCTCCTTCACATAAGTGTAAATTAATTTATTATATTAATCTGACCCTGGACCCAGGTTCTAATTTCTGGTGAATCAATGTTCCTCTGAGTCTTAGTTTTCTACTGCAGGTAATAAGGGTATTATGGCAGTAAAGTGAAGAGAGATGCTGGGATGATTACAAATACATGATTTAAGGTAGAGGCAACAGAACAGTGACTGACTGGTGGTTGGTTATATGAGAGAGAGAGAAAGTCAAGAAAGATTTCGTATTCTGACTCCAATGACAGTATGGACAGTGACACCAAGAGCTGTGATGGGGAGCTTTGGAGGAGAGGATGAATGTGCAACGTGGTGAAAGAAATGAGCTCCTTCGAGACAGTTAGGCAAGACAGTGCAGATGGACTATACATCATCTAGAATATTGAGGGGTTCCTCTGGGCTAGAAAGCCAGATTTGAGAGCCATCAGTGAAGAGATGGAGATGGAAAGTACAAAAGAAAGGGAATGACCAGGGATGTCAGTGGAAGGAAGGAGAAGAGGAAAACAGAGGGTATAAGCACAGGTAGTGGCAGGCCTGAGGCTAAGCATGGACAGAAAACAGCCTCCTGAAGCTCTTGAGAGACCCTCTAAAAGTTGCTACCACCTCCTTTCATCTCTCTTCCACCCTCTAGGATCCATGGGCCTTTGAACATGGCAAGCACTAGAGCTAAGGAATCATGAGACTAAGCTCTCTTCTGCCACTGATCAAACTTGCATTTGCCACCCCATGACAATTTTTAATGCTCTCCTTTATTCTCTTCCCACCAGTCCCTCTAGCCTGATTGTTTTCTTTTTAAGTGCTCCTCATTTCTTTCCCATTTCATTTTCTTTCATCTGCAACCTGCTATTAAGGTTGTTTTCCCCACAGCTATTTTGACACAAAAGAATCTTAATCTGTTCTTCTAATTAGCTGTGATACATATAGAGTCTAACATCTCCTACACAATAGCTTTCTCTCCAGTCATCTCCCACAGCTCACCACATAAAGGAAGGAGCATTCCTTCTTCATGCCTCCTTCTTTCTTCTCTCCTGTTCCCATGGCTCCTCCAGTCAGAACTTTCTCTCCATGGTCAGGAAAGCTTGGGACTGGACTGACGGCCTGCCCAGTGACTGCTGTAGCCACCCTAAGAGTTATTCCGTAGACTGAGACATTGTCTCTGTAAAGACCCTATTAGAATCTACTCATGAGGGTCTAGCAGCCACTAGACAGCATTAATGTTATGTCAGACAAGTTTTCTTTAAGGGGTAACAGACTCAGTACTGGGGATTTAGCTCAGTGGCATTGCACCTGCCTCACAAGCACAAGATCCTGAGTTTGATCCCTGGTACCAAAAAGAGAATAAAAAAATTTTTTAAAGAGTTAACAGACTCAGATGATGTAAGAAATCTTATGCTTGGGAGGAACTCAGGATGTTGAATGGAGGAACCAAACTCAAGTCTGAATAAAAGAAAAGGTTAAGATGACAAGGAGGGTAGATGGCCTGGACTGGGGAGTTTGGTGGGGCTGTTATAGGAAGAGCTCAGAATGAAGACAGAGTTCCCCATTTTGTGAGGTGCTTATGCCATGTGACAACAGTATGGCAGCCTCACAGCATCCATGGGCCGTCACTCCTTCCATTGTCTTCCAAATAT
This sequence comes from Heterocephalus glaber, assembly GCF_000247695.1. Next base: position 9,456,150 of record NW_004624733.1, on the reverse strand, counting down.
ACACACACACACACACACACACACACACACACACACACACACACACACCAATCCACCCTAAAAAACAGGTTGCCTGATAAAACTAATGAGCCTAAGATGGCCAAACTTACCTTGGAATTTTTCACAACTGGCTATATCTCCAACACAAAAGACTATGAAGAAGCTGAAACATCAACCAAATATCATGTCTGTCTTCTTATTCCCCACACCCTTTGCTGAACTTGTTGATAATTGACAGAACATAAAAATTCATTATTGCCTTATGACAATGCTGAGTATCTTCCTTGCCTTAAAGAGGCTTAGAGCAACTTCTTGACTGGAAGGCTAGACAATGACTTAGTTTTCCCTGCATTCCCCAAGGTTCTCTTCTACCCCAGCCCAGACCTGAAGACCAGCCCAGGAGTTAGACATTGTTATAAAATTATTTTCACAGGGATATACACCAGGCCTAAGAAACCTATTTCCTAGTGAAGCCTGTTATAGATTCTGGTACCAGAATTGGCTCTAGAGAAACAGAATTATAAGGATAAATTTTTCTAATCATTTTAGTGGCTCCTGGAGTTGACCGTATAATTTGATGAGAACTAAAGTTGCCATGATCTCTCTTCAGATAATGTGGAAAGTACTGATAGTCCATGGTGTGATCTGTTTAAAGTAACACACCACATAGATCCATTTGATTATCCTAATTCACCACTTGTGAGATGCAAGAAATTTAGTGACTCTATAAGCAATACTGTCAAGCCCAGCAGGAAAAGCTGTTACAGGGCACCATGACCTGCCCTCCTTGCATGCCGGCAGCTTGATTGCCAGCAGGAAGAGCCATTGGAAGTTGTGTGTCACTCTTGGTTCCAGGAACTCTGGGTACAGCCACACCGCCTTCAGTCCCAGGAAGTCCAAGTACATCTACAGCACCACCCACACTGTCAATGCCCCCCGATCCCTCAAGGCAGTGGCTCCTTGGACAATCCCTGGCAATCACTTCCCTTTTTAAGTCTTTCTCTCCGCCTGCTCTATGCTGACTCCCTTTCAGACTCAGCCTGCTCACTGTACAAGCATGAAATAAACAGCCTTGTTGCTCAAATAAAGCCTGCCCAAGTGGTCTCTCTCCTCTCTGCCTGTTTAACATATTTGGTGCCAAAACCAGGGATAGGGCAACCCTCCCCAGAGGGGTTCCTAGCCCTATCCTCTGCCTCTTGTCCTGATGAGACCACTCTGTGACAACAGCTCCTCAGATTATGCCCTAGACAGTCCCCACCCACCACTCTGGATCAGGCAAGACTTTTCCCTGTATGCCCTCATCTGGCTCCTACCCTTCCCACTGCCACTGCCGCTTCCACCCTCACCACTGTGGCTGCTCCTCAGCTTTCCTTCTTCTCCTCTTTCCATTCCTCCCACCTGCCAAGACCTTTCTCCCTTTAATCCTTCACCCACCAAGACTTTGCTCTCTAAGAAATCAAAGAATAAATTAAAATTTTTCTGGAAGTTAATGACAATGACTGTACAACTCAATGAAACCTTTTGGGGACTTTGAAAGATGTTCTAAGAGGAAAAATCATTGAAATTAATGCACACATTAGGAAAACAGAGCAAACCCAAATAAATAACCTAATGAGAAATGTTAAGATACTTGAGAAACAACAACAAACCAGCTCCAAAACAAAACCAGGGAGAGAAATTATAAAGATGAGAGCAGAAATTAATGAAATTTAGACTAAAAAAAATTATAAAACAAATAAATGAAGTGAAGAGCTGGTTCTTTGAAAGAATAAATAAAATAGACAAGCCCTTAGCAAGACTCTCCAAGAAAAAGAAAGAAAAGACTCACATATATGCAGTTAGAAATGACAAAGGTGAAATCACAACAGACACTGTTGAAATCCAGAAGATAGTAACTACTTTGAAAAATTATATTCCAACAAATTAACAAATTTTGAATAAATGGACAGATTCCTAGACAACAAACTACCAAAACTAACCCAAGAAGATATAAATATATTTAACAATCCAATCACAAGCAATGAAATTGACTCATTAATAATCTACCAACTAAGAAAAGCCCAGGACCTGATAGATTCATGGCTGAATTCTGCAAAACCTATAAGGATTACTATATCACCAATACCCTTCAAGCTGCTCGAAGAAATTGAAAAGGATGGAGTGCTCCCAAGTTCATTTTTGGAAGCCACTATCAACCTGATCCCAAAACAAGATAAAGACCCAAATAAAAAAGAGAACTATAGGCCAATCTCTTCAATGAATATACATGCAAAAATCCTCAACAAGATATTAGCAAACAGAATGTAGCATATTATCAAAAAGCTGAATACACCATGATCAAGTAGGTTTCATCCCAGAGATGCAAGGGTGGTTCAACATATGTAAGTTTATAAATGTAATACATCATATAAAAAGGAGCAAGGTCAAAAACTACATGATCATATCAATAGATGCAGAAAACACGATAAAATCCAATACACCTTCATGATAAAAACCCTGAAGAAAATAGGTATAGAAGGACCATATCTGAATATGATAAAAACAATTTATGACAAGCCAATTGCCAGTGTCATACTAAATGGGGGAAAACCAAACAGATTCCCCCTTAAATCAGGGACAAGACAAGGATGTCCGCTATCACCTCTCTATTCAACATAGTACTTGAAACATTAGCCAGAGCAATTAAGCAAGAGAAAGATATAAAAGGTATACATATAGGAAAGGGAGAATTCAAATTATCATTGTTTTCAAATGACATGATATTCTACATGGATGATCCAAGAACTCCACCAAGAAACTCTTAGAATTAATAATCAATTTCAGCAAAGTAGCAGGATACAAGATCAACACACATAAATCATTAGCATTTATGTATACCAACAATGAACAGGATGAGAAGGAAATTATGAAAATAATACCATTCACAGTTGCTTCAAGAAAAATAAAATACTTAGGAATTAACCTAACTAAAGGAGTGAAAGACCACTACAAAAAATTACAGTACTCTGAAGGAGATTGAAGACTACATCAAAAACTGGAAAGATGTCCCTTGCTTCTGGATAGGCAGAACCAATATTGTCAAAATGGCCATACTTCCAATACTGCTATACAGCTTCAATGTAGTCCCAATCAAAATACCACCAACATATTTTTTAGATCTAGATAAAACAGTCCTAAACTTCATAAGAAACCGAGGAGACACCGAATAGAAAAAGTAATGTTGAGTGATAGGAGCAAAGCAAGTGGCATAGCAATACTAGAGTTCAAGTTATACTACCAAGCAATTACAATAAAAATGGCATGGTACTGAAAGAAAAACAGACACATGGATTGATGGAACAGAACTGAAGATACAAAAACCTCCCCAGATATATTCAACTATCTGATCTTTGACAAAGGGTCCAAAATCATATTGGAGGAAAGATAGCCTATTCAGCAAGTGGTGCTGGAAAAAGTGGTTATCTGTTTGTAGAAGAATGAAACAGGGCTCATATCTCTCACCATATACTAAATTAAAATAAAAATGGATCAAAGATCTAAACATTAACACAGAAACATTAAATCTCCTGGAAAACAAAATAGATAAAACACTTGAAGAAATGGGAATAGGAAATGATTTTCTAAACAGAACCTCAATCTCATAGGAAATAGCGAGAATCAATAAATAGGATTATAGAAGACTAAAAAGCTTCTTACAGCAAAAGATCCCATCAGTAGAGTAAAAGAGACAATGTACAGAATGAGAAAAAATATTTTCCAGGTATTCATCAGAGGACTAATTTCTAAAGTATATAAAGAACTCCAAAAAAAAATTAAACCATCTAAAATTAAAGACCCAGTCAAGAAATTGGTTAGAGAAATGAACAGACACTTAACAGAGGAAGAAATACAAGTGTCCAACAAATATATGAAAAAATGTTCAACATCTCTGGCCATTAGAGAAATGCAAATTAAAACAACACCAAGGTTCCATCTTACAGAGGAAAAAATGGCAATCACTAGGAAATCAAACAATGGCAAATGCTGGCACGGTAGTGGTGATAAAGGAAATCTCCTACATGGTTGGTGGGCATGCAAACTAGTGCAATCATTATGGAACTCAGTATGGCAACTTCTTAAAGGACTAAAACTAGAAATTCAATATGACCAAGCTATCCCCCTACTAGGTATACTACACAAATATTTGCATACACATGTTTATAGCAGCACAATTCATGATAGCTAAATCCTGGAAGAGGCCTGTATACTCATCAACAGATGACTGAATAAACAAAAAATATATATATATATACACACACACGCACACACTATTGGCTATGAAGAATGACAAATTTGAGGCATTTATATGAAAATGGATGCACCTGAAGAACATAATGTTGAGTGAAAATAAATCAGGGGCCGGGCACTTAGCTCAGTGGCATTGCACTTATCTTGCAAGCACAAGGTCCTGAGTTTGAGCCCCAGTACCAAAAAAAAAAAAAAGAAAAGAAAAGAAATCAGACACATAAGCTTGAATACCATATGGTATCCCTCATTTGAGTGAGGCAAAGTACAAACAAAGAAAATGAAAAATAATGGGTAGAAAAAGACAAGGAGACAGATTTTACACAATAGGAAAATGGTACAAGAGAACAGGAGAGGGGGAAGGGAAGGAGAAATTAGAAGAATAAAGATATGCCATGTACGGGAACCTAATAGCCCTAATCAATGTAAAGATTATAAGCCATAGCATGTGCTAAGACAAATAGTATCAACAGATACAAAGAAGGTGATTGAATGGGGGTGGGGTGGGGAAGGGGATAAATAAGCTGCAATATATACACGTAACCACTCCCTAAGATGATTATAAACTGCATGAATTAAATACATGTACTAATTAAAAAAGAAGAAGAAAAAAGAGATATGAAAGCTCTTTAGGGTGTCCTGAAGGAGAATCTTCTGTCCTTTAGCCATAGGGCCAAAGTTGCAGAAACCCAAATACAAGCTCTTGTAAGTCAACTGGCTGAATTACAGCATACGTTCAACACTCAGCCTCAAAGAATATCTGAAGTGAAAGTGCTGAGCAGAAAAAAATGAGATCCTTAAAACAGGTGGAGATATTTGGGCAGAACATGATGAGGCTGGGGACATTGCACTACTAAATCCTGATTAGATTATTTTGTCAGAGGAAGAGATTTCCCCAGCCTCTGTTGCAGAGGCATTGTCCCTCTCCCATGTGGTTTTGGCCTCTCCTCCTATATCTGAAGAAACTAATCCTGTGTTGCCTATGAAGAGTCATGACCATTTCTGATGTAGTTATCAGACAAGACAATGTTGAAATCCTCAAGACCCACCCTTATCACCTACTTTAGCCTGTAGGACTTCAACCAGGCTCCAATCTCAGAAAGTTCCTAAAGGTTAGGTACACAGCATGACCTGTGAGGAGGCCCCAAAGAACTTCTTGAGTTTTCCATTCTTACAACAGAGGTCTTACAAGCAGGAACAAGTGTGGGTATGGATTTTAAGGGTGTGGGATAATGGTGGAAGAAACAAACCTGGATCAGACTATTTCTTGGCATGGGCCCATTAAGCAGAGATTCTGAATTTAATGTTGGAGATTATGGAAGTAAAAAGAGTGTTAGTGTATTTGGCTCATTGGCTGAATTGTGGATCAAAAGATGGTCCACTGTGAATGAGTTAGAGATACCTGATGTTTCTTAGTTTACTGTTGATGAGGGGATTCAAAGGCTCAGGGAAATGAGAATGCTGAAGTGGACTAGCCAAGTGAAACTTAATCCTCCATGCTGGGAGGATAGAGGAAATGTACTTTTCACTAATACTTTAAGAACCAGATTTGTAAAGGGAACACCAGCATCCTTGAAGGACTCTGTCATTGCTCTCCTTTGTATGCCAGACCTTATAGTGAGGGGACACATTGTATTGGGAAATTTAAAGTCATTTGATCTTGGAGAACTAGAGTGGATTGCTATAAGTTTTATGAAGTGGTGGCTCCAGCTGAAACTGTTGTACTAAATGTGGTTTCCTTTCTTGAGCAGATTTACACCTTTTGTAGTATGTGGTATACAGTTATTGACTCAGCAAGTGCTTTTTTTCAATACCTATACACAAGGCCCACCAGAAACAGTTTTCTTTTAGCTGGCAAGGCCAACAAAACACCTTCGGTGTCCTACCCCAGGGTTATATTAACTCTCCAGCCCTGTGTCACAACTTAGTTCAACAGGATTCTTTTTCACAAAGTAGCACACTGGTCCAATAAATTGACAATATTATGATGATTGGACGAAGGGAGTAGGAGGTAGCAACCACTCTGGACTTATTGGTAAAGCATTTGCATGCTAGAGGGTAGGAAATAAATCCAACTAAAGTTTAAGGGCCCTCTACCTCAGTAAAATTTCTAGGAGCCCAATGGTGTGGGGCATGCAGAAATATCCCTTCTACGGTGAAGAATGAGTTGTTGTATTTGGCTTTTCTTAGAACCAAAAAGACACACAATGCCTAGTGGGTCTATTTGGATTTTGGAGGCAACACATTCATCACTTGAGTGTGTTACTCTGGCACCTTTACTTAGTGATTAAAAACTGGCTACTTTTGAGTAGGAGCCAGAATAAGAGAAGGCTCTACAACATGCCTAGGATGCTGCTGCTGCTGTGTAGGCTGTTTTGCCACTGGGGCCACACGATCCAACAGATTCAATGGTACTTCAGAGGTCTGTGGCAGATAGGGATGTTGTTTGGAGCCTCTGACAGGCCTACATAGTGAATCACAGCAGAGACCCTTAGAATTTTGAAGCAAGACTCTGCCATTATCTGAAGATAACTACTCTCCCTTTGAAAAACAGGTCCTTGTTTGCTCTTGGGCCTTAGGAGAAATTTGACCATGGGACATCAGCTTACCGTGTGACCTGAGTTTCCCATTATGAAGTAGGTTCTTTCTGACCCACTAGTCATAATGTTGGATAAGCATAGTGTTATGACTAGTGTCTAGATTTCCTCCCAAAGCCTCATCCAAATGAGGTGGGGCTTTTTCAGAGGTGGCTGGATCTACAGTGTGTGATGCTGGGATTGATTCATGCTGCAGTGCCAGGCTCAAGGGTGCTAGGATTAAGGGTGTGAGTGCTGCCCTCCCTAAATAGTCTGGATAAGATAAAAGGGGCAGAAAGAAGCTGCAAAGGTCCCTTTTGTTGCTTTTGCTACCTTCTGGCTGCCATGGACTGTTTCTCCTCTGCAAGCCCTGTCTGCCACACCACCCTGCTTTGGAGTCAGCCAATTATGGACTGAAACCTCTACAAACTGTGAGTTAAATAAACCTTTCCTCTTTAACTTTGAGTGTTATTTTGTCTAAGCAATGAGAGAAAAGTAACTAAGACACATAGCAATATTACTCCATCAAAGGGAAGTGGTATATACATGATAAGACCCAAGCAGATCTGGAAGGCACAAGTTATATGAAAAACTTTCCCAAGTGCCCATGGTTACTACTCCTGCCTTCCGTCCCCCAGTATGCATCTATGGCTTAATGGGGTACACCATATGATCAGTTGGCAAAGAAAGAGAAGACTAGGGCCTGGTTTATTTAGTTCTGCTTGTTATGCAGGCACCACTTAAAAATGGACAGCTTCAGCATTACAGCCCCTTTCTAAGACATCCTTCAAGAACAGTGGTTAAGGGAAGTCTCCACAGTATGCAGAACTTTAGGCAGTGCACCTGGTCACACATTTTTCTTGGAAGAAAAAACAGCCAGATGTGTGACTATGTACTAATTCATGGGCTACAGCTAATGGTCTGGCTCGATGGTCAGGGACTTGACTGGAAAATTGGTGACAAAGATATTTGGGAAAGAGGTATATGGATAGACCTCTCCATATAGACAAATGGTGTTAAGATATGTGTGTCCCATGTAAAGGCTCATGAGAAGGTGACCTCAGCAGAGGAGGACTTTAATAATCAAGTGGATAGGATGACCTGTCCTATGGATAGCAATCGACCTTTTTCCTCAGCCATGGCTGTCAATGCTATGAACCGCAACGGACTCATAAACAAAGAGGCCATGGTGGCAGGGATGGAGGTCACGCATGGGCTCCCAGTGTGGACTTCCACTGACCAAGGCTGACCTGGCTATGGCCACTGCTGAATGCTCAGTCTACCAGAAGCAGAGATTATCACTGGGTTCCTGATATGGCACCATTCCCAGGGTGGGGGTGGGGTGACTAGCCTGTAACCTGGTGGCAAGTTGGTTATATTAGACCACTTCCATTATAGTAAGGGCAGTGCTTTATCCTCACTGGCATAGACACTTATTCTGGATATGAATTTGCCTTCCCTGCATATTATGCCTCTGCCAAAACTAACAACCATGGACTTAAAGAATGCCTCATCCAACATCATGGAATTCCACACAGCATTTAATCAGACCAAATAATGCATTTTGTGGCATTCTTGGCATTCTCCAAAGAAATGAAGTGATGGGCTCATGCTCATGAAATTCCCTCATCTTACCATGTTCCCACTACCCAGAAGCAGCTAGATTGATAGAAACGTAGGCTGACCTTTTGAAAAAGCAATTACAGTGCTTGATAGATGGTAGTACTTTGTAGAGGTGGGGCAACATCCTCTGGAAAGCTATATATGCTTTGAATCAGTGTCCATTTGTGGTACTGTTCCTCCTACAACCAGGACTCACAGGTCCAGGAATCAAGGGGTGGAAGTGGGAATAGTACCACCCACCACTACCCCTCATGACCCACTAGCAAAAGTCTTGCTTCTTTTTCCCTTGACTTTATGCTCTGGCAGCCTAGAAGCCTTAGTTCCAGAAGGGGGAAGGCTTGTACCAGGAAGCAAAACAATGATTCCATTGACCTAGAAGCTAAGGCTTCCTTCCAATCATTTTGAGCTCCTCAGGCCTCTGAGCATACAAGCTAAAAAGAGAGTTATGGTATTGGTAAGGGTGACTGACCTACACTACCAAAGGAAATTGGACTATTACTCTACAATGGAGGGAGAGGAGAATATATTTGAAGTACAGGAGCTCCCTTAGGGAACCTCCTATTATTACCTTGCCCTGTTATTAAGGTTAATGGGAAACTACAACAACCTAATCTAGGTAGGAAGACAAATGCCTTACAACCTTCAGGAATGTAGGTAAGGGTCATCTAGCCAAGCAAAGAACCAAGACCTGCTAAGGTGCTTGCTGAAGGATAAGAGAATATAGAGTGGGAATAGAAGAAGGTAGTTATAAATCCCAGCTATGACCATGTGAAAATTTACAGAAATGAGAATTGTAATTGTCATGAGTACTTTTCTATTTTGTTTGTGTTTTTTTGTATTAAATTCTTTTATTGGTACATTGTAGGTATACAACACAATTACATTTCTCATTGGGATTTCTACCTTTACATAATGCATGTTAGTTCTTATTTTTTCCCCATTCCTAGCCCTTCCTTCACGCCCTCCACCCTTCCCTATTTACAAAGACTTTATTTCCATTTTTTCCATTTCTCAGCATTTTTCCTTACCCT
>NW_004624733.1:9402519-9432585 GCF_000247695.1 Heterocephalus glaber | reverse complement strand
TTGGAAGCAGCCCAATTGCCCATCAACTGGAGACTCAATAAAGAAACTGTGGTTTTTTAATAAAATGGAGTACTACTCAGCCATAAAAAAATGAGAAATTAGAGACATTTATAGCTAAATGGATGCACATTGAGGCGATACTCTTAAGTGAAATAAATAGCATACACATTTGTAAATACTGAATAGTTTCTCTAGTGTGAAAAACTGAAAGTGTAAATAAGGACTAAAAGGTATAATAAATAATGTGAAATAGCAAGAAAAGGGGCAAAGGGGAAGAGGAATTGGGAGGGGTTGGGGAAAGGAAAGAAGGGAATGGAATTAATATGAAAAAATGAAAAAATGGAAACAAAGTCTTTGTAAATAAGGAGAGGTGGAGGGGTTGAAGGGAAGGCAGGGGAAGGGGGAAAAATAAGAACCAAGAGAGATTATGCAAAGGTGCAAATTTCCAATGATGCATGTCATTATATTGTATACCTAAAGTGTATCAATAAAATAAAAATTTTATTAAATAAAAAGAATCTGTAACTCAAAGAAAAGCAAAAAGCTGCCTCCACCTCTCAGTGGAGGGGATACATATTCACCTGTCATACCATCACTGCCAGCTCTTCCTGCTCTACAGAGGCCAGCCCAACCCCTTGTCTGAAGCCCTCCCTGGCTAGAGGAGAGGTGTCCTCTGAGAAGCAGGAAACCCAAGAGGAGCTTCATTTGCCCCACTCCAGATAAACTATCCCACCACAGTCTGCACACAGTCCAGATCCAGCAGACCATGGATTCTCACGGAAATGCAGCTCCCAGCCAAGCAGCCCCATATGCTGAGTGGAAGCCCATACACATAAATAGAGCAAACTTCCAGAGAGCCCCACAGGGCCACCAGATTTCTATGCACCTCCCCACAGCCCGCCTACCTCTGCCCTCCACTCCTCCCAACAGGAACCCACAGTGCATGATGGGGGAGATTTATGGAAGTGTCTGGCCCCACCAATGTTAATTTCCTTTTCCTGACATTAATATCAGCAGCAATTGCTACCATCTGTGCACCTCACCATCTGCCATGTGGTGGCCTAAGTGCTTCCCAGGTTCTGCTTCTTGCAGTCCTCTCCATGGCTTTCTGCTTTGGACACCATTATTACCTCTGTTATACAGATGATAAAACTGAGGATCAGAGGTTGATAACTAGCCTGATGTCACACGACTAATGAACAATAAACTTGGTAGTAAAATCCGGGTCTTTCTGACCTGACAGCTTGCACTTTTAACAGCTTTCCCCCAGGGCCTGGCACCATGCCTGGTGCTCACCAAGTGTATGTTGAAAAGTGAGGGCACCCATATGGTATAAGGACAGGAAGCCCTTCAAAGGAGGAGTGACAGATCACATTGAGCTCCAGAAAGAAACTCACATGTGCCTACAACCATACTTTAGGAAAAGGCCCAGCACAGCCCTCTGGCAAAGGCTCCATGGCTCTTGCCAAGGACTAGAAGTGAATAGAGACATGGGATGGGTAGCACCTGGTGTTTAACCTAAGTGAGCTGGGTTTTTTTCTGTCAATTTACTATACAGTGAAAATTTACAAGTTTCAAAAAATACCAGAGAAAGTCCTAAAAGGAAAAAGGATGGGGTAACCACAGTGTAGGAAAAAAGAAGAAACTTCCGGTCATCCACGCAGCAAACAACTTTAAACGCCTACTGTGTACCAGTCTCTCTACAAGGCTATTCTCCTAGAGTCCCAAGGCTGCTGGAGAGACTTTGAATAGAGCAACTTCAAAGTATGCCTATATAATTAACAACTAGAGTGGATGCCGTGAAGGAGAGGTGAATGAATTAGGAGTGTTTAACAAAGCCTCACTCAAGACACTGAAGAGAAATCATGAAAGATGAATAGGAGCTCATCAGGCCAAGGGAATGTAGAGGGAAGAAAAGCATCATCAGGTAAGGGTATAGCATGTGGAAAGCCCTAAATTCTGGGATACTGAAAGAAAGCTGGTAAAGAGAGTAGGAGACAGGCTTGTGCACACAGAGCTGGGGGCACTGTCTTCATGGTGTTTTACTATGTCTCAAGCACCATGGGAAGTCACTATGCTTGCAAAGGACAAGAGTGCTTCCCATTCTGGAAAAGCCATGCTGGTTGTTGGGCAGAGGATGGATGATGCTGTGGGGGAAGGCAGCAAGCAAGACTGAGAGGAGCTGGGCCCACTCAGTACCTTTCTACTGGACCAGCAGCTCCAGCTCCAGGACCAGTGGCCCAACAGTGAATCCCGGAAAGGCTGTCTGAGATGGCAGCCTCTCTCCCCACCAACCCCTGGCATCTACAGAAAGACAAGGGTAGCTCTGAGGACCCATTTCCCATGCTTTTCCCTTCACACGGGACCCTCCCCACTGAGAGCTAAATGGCTGTCCCTAACCACAGCTCCCCGGGGCTGAGCAAGGAGCTGGTGCTTCTAAGAGGAAAATATGAAAAGCAAAGAAGTCTGTCACCAAGGTGCCCCACAAAAGGTTGGAGCAAGGTATCAAGAGGCAGAAAAACTCAACCCAAATTCTACCCAAATCCCAAACACTCTCTAAAGACAAATTCTCAGAAATATTACTAGAAATACACACAGTCACTTCTATATGTTGTCCTTTATCTTACAGCAAACCAACTTTTCTAGAGAGGATCAGTAGACACGTTTGCCCTTATCAGATTCTTGAATTCAGAGAGAGAGAAGAGGTGATGATTCAGCCCATGGGAGGTACCATGCCTGATCAAACCACCAGGAGCCTGGGCTGTGCCTACCTCTCACACAGCCCTTTGCAGCAGCCCCATTCCCTCCACAAGCCTATCCCCAATAGCACTTCAGTCCTGTTCTTACCCCAGCCCCACCCCAGGGCTACTGCTTCCATCATAACCCTACTGAAGATAATAATAGCTAAAATTACTGAGCGTCTGTTGGGAGCCAGACCAACATCTCAAGTAAGTAGTGTAGCCCAGATGAGGGATCTGAAACTCAGAAGGGTTAAGCAACTTGGTCAGATCTTAACTAGGATTAAAACACAGATCTGTCTGACTTCCCAGCCCATCCTAACCTCGTTGCTAAGCCTTGTACTGGGCCCCCTTCCCACCTCTCAAGACACCCTCACCTAAGCCAGCCTAGGCTCAGGGATGGGGTAGGAAAGGTTGGCCCCGTAGGTGCCTCATCTCATCCAGGGTGAGAGTCAGAATGTCAGTGCTCCTGCCTCTACCAGACAGCATGTCCTTTGTTGTGCACTGGGATGACAGAAGACAGAGATGACCTCAGAGCTGGAAGCTAAGGGCCCAGTGCTGGGCTATGTGAGGCCACTGGAATGCAGCTCCCAGAAAGGGAAAGCCTGGGACCCCAAATTCAGAACTGAGGCTGACGTTTCTCTTTCCTTCTCTATGTGTCTCATTACACCACCCCTCTGCCCACTGTGGCCGGGAGGTCCAATCCTGCCCTCAGCCTCCTTCAAGGCAGAGAGAGGCCATAGAGCACAATGATTAAGAGCAAGGCACTGGGGTCAGGCCACCAGCATTACAACTGTGGGACTCTGGGAAAATTTCTTCCTTTTTCTGAGCTTCAGTTTCCCCATCTACAAAATGGGAGTGACAATAATAATACCCACTGCGCAGGGTTCTTAAGAGGACTAGATGAAATAATACAGGTAGAGCCTGGCACACAGCAGGCTGTTGGCTGGTGTCACACCTTCCCCCCTGGAAGAGGGCTCACTCTCATGGCAAGAATGAAATTGGCCAGGTCAGTTCTGCCATGAAGTCTTTCTAGATATGGGTGTTCTGTGTCTACTTGCAAGAGAACGGAGCTAAGCACCCCAGTCACCTGACAGCGTGAAGGCCTCACCAGAGCCCTTAAGAACACCTTCTTTATGCCACAGATATGGAAACAGAGTCTCAGACAGGGGAAGGGACCACCAAGGCTACAGAGCCAGGGAGCATTAATTGGTAGCCAGGAACAGGAGGCTGATCCAATGCATGCTCCATTATTTCAATCTCTCCTTGTGTCTTCCTGCATAGAATGTGCCAAAGGATATTTATCATTCACTTAGAAAGACCATGTTCTGGGCCAGAAACTACACTAAGCTCTATCCTCAAATATCTCCCAGTCTGCTGGGCACAGATAAGCATGCCATCATAGACAGATGATTGCATTTCCAGGTACACGTGCCTCACCAAGGGCCTTACACAAGGTCTCTTTGGGATACAGAGGCGATACCAATCAACCTTGCTAGGGAGAAGAAGGTCAAAAGCAAAGGCTGACAAAAAAGAGAGGATACCTGAGCCAGGAAGGCAAGTGTGGGTAGGGAGGGCATCCCAGACCCAGGAATTTGAGGGCTCTTTTGAGGTCCTGCATCTGGAGTGGTCACCATTGCCTTGTGTTTCCATCTCTCTGGATCTGGTCATGCCCTGCTTGCTCTCCTATATTCACTTTGAGTAATCTGCAGCAGCAGCCCCCAGCTCTGTCCTCAGGCCACCCAATACCCACCCTTCAGACCACAGTAGACTGGGTGTGTTCAGCTCCTCACACTGGCTAGAGAAGCAAAGGAGACTCAGGCAGCTGTGTTCTCAGGTTTACTGGAAACCCTCATCTTACACTTTCCTCTAGGGCCGCTGCTGGGCTAGTGCCACCCTGTCCTGGGACCGTCAGGTTGAGCCACACCACTTAACCTGGAGGAAACTTCTCCATCCCCCAACTCCAGCATCCTCCCCAGGTTTCACTGAGCCAGCCAAATTACAACTGCTATTTTTTGTAATGCCAAGTAGATTCCAGGCCACAAAAATAAAATAAAATGAATATTGTGCCTAGGACCTACATCTCATGTTAACACACACACTACCCAAAGAAAGATAGCAGAGTCTGTCTCCTTCCTGAGAACATTCTCTCAGTTTTTTCCTGGATGAGAACACTTTCCTTGCAAGTGATGCAGGAGCCCAGAGTTCCTATTCCAGAAAGCACAAATATCAGGAACCAAATGACTCCGCAGTAACAATATACCTTCTCCCTCTCCACATGTAGGCCTGTGGTAATGATTAAAACCAATAGAGAGGCCAGTTCTTTCCCAAGAAAACTATACAGACTGCAGCAATATACTCCAAAGAATCCCCAGAGATAGAAGAGTAAGATTAAATAATTTGAAGATCATTTCTTCCATGAAAAGAATAATGTTACCATCAAAATGAAAACCATTGTAATCAAACCAAATTATGCTGAAACCTCAGGAGTACTCTGCCTCTCTCCTGTCATTCCCAGACAGCACTTCTGGAAAAGCAGTGCTGGCATCTGCAATACAAAGTCTATGTGGGAGGTGGAGCCAGGGATGACAGACACCCCTGCTGTTGGTCCGGGAGTTTGCTCCACAGATTAACAAAGGGCCTAGGTCTTATGAGACAAACATGTGAGCACACAAGAATTTGATCCAGGGCCCAGGTCTAATATTACATGCTAAAATTAACTGCTAACATCTAATACTAACAGAAAGAACCTGGTCAACACCAAGGAAGTCAGAAACAACCTCTGGAACCCCAAGGAAATCAGATAACCAGTGTCACAAACAGAAGGCTGTGAAGAGTGTCCCAAACCTCTTCCCCTGTTGGGTCCAGGGAGCTGGGCTGAAGCTTCCTCCTTTGGGTTGGAGACTGTGCAGGGGGTGAGCCAGAAGCAGGTCTCTGCATGCTAGGACCCCAGCAGACAGAAAGCCTAGAAAGGCTTAGCTGGGGCTGCAAGATACAGGGAAAGGCAGTCCATGAGGTACCTGCAGAATCAAATTCTGCCAGGTCAGGGACATGTGCAAACCATTTGCAAAGCTCCTCCAAAGCTGGGGTGACAGCAACTGAGCAGAAGATGCCTTTAGGTAACTATATAAAATTAAATTTCTGTTATAGTATAATAAACAGAAAAGGCTAGAGTTCCCCACCCCCCTTCTATTTAAGGGTATGTTTGAAACCCTGTGATTTAAAACATAGGACACTTTTTGTGCCCCAACACCAAAGATTGAACCCATGGCCTCCCACATGCTAGGCAATCACTCCACCACTAAGCTATGCCACCCACCCTCATACTGAAATCACTTGGAAAGCAGCGGGAGGTGACAGGCACCGCTTCCTCCAAAAGGGCAACTATTAATAGCCAAGGGCAAGGCCCCCAGGTGTTGGCATGCATCATAAGATATTACCACCAAGGGAAACAAACAAGAGAAGACAGTGTGTTTCTTACACCAAAGCCAGGAGCACACACTTCAGGCTTGCAGGCTTTGGTCTGTGACCAGCAGCCTCTAACCAGGCAGTGACTGGCACCAGGAGTTGTCGTAGTTCATGTTTGATAATTCACTTGGACCTCAAAGGGGGAGGATTGGTTTTACAAACTAGGCCAACAGGGAAAAGAAGAGATATCATGCACGGTCTGAAGCTCCAGTGGGAACTGACACCTACAGAGAGTCCAGTGTCAAAGGGACTGTTGACTCACATGCTCCCTCTACAACCCAGAGACCACAGGCTTCCACGAGCATCCAGCTTCCTCCCAACCCTGAACATGACTCCCCAGAGGCAGGCCTTGGTCATCTGCTGTTCCCAGATCCAAGCACATGGCTTGGTAGATGGGGGCTGGCTCCACAGAGTGTCTGCTGACTTGGTGAGCAGTGAATACTTCATCAGGTGGCAGACCTGAAGTCCATTAGTGCAACTTGATTTTGCAGCAGTCTGCTCCCCTGGTCCACCCTCGCCCCGCTATGGAGCTCCCTGCCTCGCTCATGTCCTGCTTTCCAGAAAGAACCTGTAGGCACTCACTGTTAGTCAATCACATGTACCCCAAAAGTCCTTCGTTTTCACATTAGTCCCTGTGATGCAGGCCCTGTCCCCAAATGAGGAATAAGCAACCTTGGCAGACTAACAGAGGAGGATAGAGAGAAACTAAGGTTGAGATTGAAAAGCACTAGACTCATTCTGAGTAAAAAAGGCAGGGAGAAAGCAGGAAAAAAGGCAGAGGAATCCATAAGCCACAAAATCAAAAGCACCCCAAGCCATAAAGGAAAAGCTGAAGAGAATATTATTTAAGGCTTTGAGGATTTGACCTAGATTTATACCCTAACATTGCCGGCCATTTACTAGCTGAGCAATTGTGGACAAGTTACTTAACCACTCGGAATCATTTAGTCACCAGGAGAATGGAGCTGCTAATACTAGGCCCTTAGGACTCTTATGGAGAGTAAATGAGCTGCTCCAAATAAATAATTGAGAAAAGTGCGTGGTATACATAAGAAATTCACGAGCTGGTAGTTGTTAAACTTTGCATATCTAAATGAAAGAGGGGCCTCTGGTGTGCAAGTAAGGTATTTTCTTAAACTCTAAGAAAAAACTGCCTTTAAGTCCTTGAGAACCTGTTCGCACACAACGGGAATGGTTTCGAAGATCTTCCTGAGTGGGAAATAAGCAGGAGCTTTTTTAAGGGAAAAAAATGATCAGGGAGGGCACAGACAGCTTTGTATTGTCTCCCCACACACCCCTGCTCATGATATTTCTTTTCAATTTTAAAACTTGAGAAATTGCAAATTTCACACTATTATGGGAGGACATCAGTTGTTTACTGTTTTATAAGCCAATTTCATGCACTTTTGACAATTATATCATATTCCTAATGTGAATTTCTGCTCCTGTCTCCCACATCTGAAATATCAGCAAAATAAACGACATTATATTTGCCCCAGGCAAAGAAATACAAGGACAAGAGCTTAAAATTGAGATGGAAAATCAGTTTCATCTCTGGTGCCAACTCTGACTGGGAGAGGCTGCCTGGTGTCTTTTCTTGCAGCCTTCAGTGAGCTCAAACATAATTGATTAGTGACCTCTGCCTTGGCTTCAATAGAGGGTACCAGAAGCTGTCTTGATATGTTTCTGATATAGCTAGATTCTATCTAATTCTCCAGATAATTAGGAAGACCAGTAATAATGACTAGATTCTGCTCAATAGTTAAGAAAGCAGGAGGGTGTCCTGGTGACAGGTCCTGCTGTCCAGAACAGGGTTACCCAACACTTGACGTACTCAGGAGGAAATGGGAAAACAGAGTCTGGGAAACCGAGACATGGTGAGAAGCATCTTAACAAATAACTACTGTGACATTAGTAGTCCTTGTGTGTGGGGGGGGTCTTTTTAAATAAGCAAATATGGCAACAGGATGTACCAGAGAGAATAAAGAACCATTAGCTGACAGATTTCCCAAATCTGCCATTCTTATTAAAAGAAATTAAGACCAAATAGGGATGAAGAAAAGTGAAGACAGCCTCTTCTCGGCCCACTCCAAGCCTGACAAAAACTGGTTTAATTTCCAAGTATGTGGGGTGTTTTTTCCTTAGATATCTTACTATTATTGATTTTCAGTTTAGTTCCATTACAGTCAGAGAACCTGTTTTGTATGACTTCAGTCCTTTCAAATTTATTGAGACACCTTTTATGGCCCTGCATGTGATACAGATACATACATTGTGGAAGACAGCAAAAATATCTATCAATCCTTCTCCTCCCCAAAGGGGTAATGTCTATTTCTCTATTCCTTGAGCCTGCATTGGTCGTGTGGCTTACTTTGGCCAATGGCACATTAGCAGATGTGACAAAAACAAAGGCTTAAAAAATGTTTGCCTGTGAAGACTTGACTTCTGGCTGTGCCCCAATCCCTTAGTCTGACAGGGAAGCCTGAAGAAGCCCAAAACCTGTGCTATCCTGCTCAAAGTTGAGACACTCCCTCCAGCAACCTGCCAGCTACCAAATATTTGAGTGATCCTAGATCATCCAGCCACTGCCTGACCTCACAGCTGACGACAGATGTGTGAAAAAGTCTAGCAGATATGGTCAAACCATATCAAGCCAGAACTGCCTAAACCTGAGAGATAATAAGTGGTGATTTTTGTAAGCCACTAAGTTTTAGAGTGCTTTGTTACACAGCAATGACTGCTGTATAACATACATACATACATGCATGTATATCCCAATTACCCTTTGTCTCTCTCTTTTATATCTATATACTATCTAGTGTATGCCATGATTGTTAGTTTTATATTTAAGCTTCAGTTTATACGATAACAGGGCACTAAACTAGAAGAGGAATAACCTCACCTAGAGAAAGATGCAATGACTGATGAAATTTGGGGCTTCCCCTCTGAGGAAGAAAGTTAAGCACACTTTGAATGTTGTGGAGGAAGTTGTATTAAATTAAAAAGGAGAAAATTCTGGTTGCTGTGGTTGCTTAGACATAGGGGATCGAGCTAGCCAAATGCAAGAAACGTGTCAGGCTGATAGCTCAACAATCACTCAACCCCCCTCCTATCATTCAGAGGCTGGAATGTTAAAAACTCCATTTCCCACGCTTATTTGCAGTAAGTGTGTACAGATGTGTCATTTGAGGTTCCGTTAATCAGATACTTTAAGGCTGAACAGGGGCTGAGCACAGAGGATGTGGGAAAAAGGTGAGGTGGGCATGTTCCTGGTGTGGAGTGTGCATAGATGATATGCATCCAAACAGGAGTGTGGTGGCCCTGATTCTAAGTCTCCTTCCTGGGGCTGAGGCAGCAACCTCCTGAAAGCCTAGCTAGGCAGCATAGTTTTGAGACCTACAACAGCCCAGGGTCTGCTTTTTTACCCCTCACAACAATTTCATAACCCATTAATTATACTATATGTCCCTCTCTGTAACTTAACCCTGCTTTAGACAAGGACCATTTCTCCTCTACTGACATGAGGATCCAACCCTTCAACTACTTACATGCCATACTGGGTCAGAGAAAAAGAAATAAGAAAAATTTTAGAGGCTGAGCATTTTTATCTAAGAAGACTGCCAAAAGCAGGATTATTTCAACTGTTGAATAACTAAATTTACCGGGTTGAACTAAAATTGAAGAGTTTTTCCTCCCACTAGCCAGTAAGTGGGAGACTTGTGAGGAAAATCAGAACACTATTAGAGAAACTGAGACTGCATATTCTCTGCCCATATGACCATATTTGCATTTACACCTGCCATATACATATTATCTTACTTCATACTGCAAACGAGCCAATGAGTTGAAGATGATTACTGCCACCCAGTTTCAAAGATGAAGTAACAGATGCACAGAGACTCGGTCCAGGGTCACACAGAGCAATATAGCCAGGACTATAGGTAGTTCACTCCCAGAGTCCCCCTAACCATTTTGCTATTGTGTCCCCCATATTTTCCCTCCCTGCCCCATCTGCTACCACTTAGGTCCCCAGTGCCCTGTGAGTCCTCCTTTTCAAAATTTGCTTGGGCATTCATGCCGAGATAGGATAGCTATTGAGGCAGTTAACTCTGACAGGAAAAGGTGTTTTCATTTTAATAGCACCAACATCCTCTTTTGCTGAGCTCTGAGGATAAAATTTCAGGCTACAGTTAGCAGAGTGATGTGTGCATGTCCTTCCTGGGGTCTTGACAATGGCACCACAGCCATCTAATCTGAAAAGTACCTTTCCAGGTACTCACGTTATCTCCCACTAACAGGCCCCCCATGCACCTCCTCCCACACTCCCCCCTTTGGAGGAAAATTTACCAAAGGCAACCCAAATTCACCTAGCAATGGCCAAGCTTCATCCAAAAGGTGCCAATATAGGGTCTTGGGAACAGCAAGCCTGGGAGGGGAGTTGATGGCATATATGTCAAGGAGAATGTCACTGATTCTCCATCATCCACAGTGCAGCAGCTTCATGAGGAAGCCTAGGGGAAAACAGCAGTCAAATTGTATCTCCATCAGTCCTGACTTCAATTTACTGAAATGCATAACTCTCTCCATGTCATCAAAGGAATGTGTTAAGGTGTGGGAATGTCTGACGGGAAACTGAAATATTGATGAAGTTTGTAATTTTTTTGATAGATAAGATACCTTCTGATACTAGATTTTGATACAAACAACTCGTCAAAGTATAAGCAAAAATTTGCATCCAAAAACAAGACCAAAAATGAGGAAATTCTGCTCATTTCATTAATTTGTTGCCTGTGGCTTGAGAGAAAACAACTGTTGCCGAATATCAAAGGTAGCAGGGCATTGTTAGTGGTTACGGAGCGAACTCCTCACTTGGGCTTAACAAATAATTTTTAGGCACCTTGTTTTTTTTTGAGACCATTTGCTTTTATTCTATATTCAAGAATCTCATTAGGAAATGTTCAGAAGAGCAAAAGCAGAATAAGAGAGGAAGTGGTGGCCTGTGGACCTACATGGGCGCAGTGAATCTTCGAAGCAGATGTAGCACACAAGGGACACAGCATGCATTCAACAGTGTTTGTTGGCTTTCCTCCTACCCTTCCTAGTTATTCTTTTGAGGTCACGGTCAAAATTTTGTCAAGTACAAATAACAGAAATGGAACACCTACCAGCTTAAGAAGAAATGGGAATTTACTGACTTAACAATTTGCCTAGCTTCAGGTTGGGCTTAGGTTTAAACAAGGTTGTCTTTCTCTCAGCTCTGCTTCCCCTATGTGAATTTAGACACTTTCTTTATCCTCTGTCTGGGTGCAGAAGATACATACAGAAATGGCTTTGTTTTTAAACAAATTAATCTTTCAGAGGCAGTGAATCCATAAATGAGTGAACACAAAAATAGCACAGAATCATACTGAGGAACATGGCTTCAGCCTCAGATGAACGTGAGTTCACACTGCTGTTCAAATCCCCACTGGCTGTGGAGAGCTTGTGCTGGTTGTTCAACCTCTTGGGGTTTTAGTTCCAGCATGTGAAAAGCGGCTAACAATGCCTCCTCTCAGGTAGTCATAAAGTTAGGGTTTATGCTAGAGTGGTCATCTGACTATACCACTTCCACTGTGGTAGCCTGTGATTGACACTCAGGTGCATAATGCAGAGTCCCCAAAGCACACCTCCTCCCTGCAGGCTGACGGTATCATCTGCTAGTTATCCACATGTGAGCTCCTCTCCAGACATTCCCCTGCTCAGAGGAGCTGCCTCACCCAAGGTTATATGACCCACGGTGGGAGGGGGGCATGGACATTTTCAATAAGTTTCTCTACTTGAGTCACAATTCATATACCACAAAAATTTACCCCTATAAACTATAATTAAGCGACTTTCAATATATTCACAATGTTGTATAACTATCACTATCAAATTCCAGAACATTTTCATCACCCTAAAAAATATTCTAGATACCCCATGCCCACGAAATTTCACTCTCTATTCTGTCTCCCTCAGACCCTGACAACCACAGATCTATGTTCTGTCTCTACAGATCTGCCTACTCTAGACTTTTCGTAAAAATGGAATCATAATGTGAGTAGTATTTTGAGTCTCCTTTCCTATCACTTCACATACTATTTTCAAGTTTCCCCCATTGTCTTTGTCCTGTTTGTGTTGCTATAACAAGATACTACTGACTGGGTAAGTTAGAAAGAAATGTATTTCTTTCAATTCTAAAGGTCAGGGAGTCCAATATCAAGATGCCAGCACCTATTAAGCAGCTTCATGCTATGTCATCCCATGATGGCAGGTGGAAGGACAGGAAAGCACAAGAGAGCAAGAGATCAAACTTGCAACCTCCAGTGCTTTTACCATTGGCATTAATCCATTCATGACACAGAACTCACTTGACATGAAAACCTCCCTTTAGGCCCATCTCCCAACATTGATACATTGAGGATTAAGTTTTCAATACATGGTTTTGGGGAACACATTCAAACCATAGCATCCATATTTCAGAATGTATCAGTATTTTATTCCTTTTTCTGCAAATAATATTCCATGTAAAGCTATGCAACATTTTGCTTATCCATTCTTCAGCTGATGATCATGTACAACCCACTTTGGGATTATTAATAACACTTATGAAAATTAATGTATACATTTTTATGGAGTCATGTTTATCATTTTCTTAGATATAAACCTAGGTGTAGAATTGCTGCTTTATATAATAACTCTATATTTAATTTCTTGAAGAGCTGCCAGACTATTTTCCAAAGAGGCTACACCATATTATGTTTCCATTAGCAACATGTGAGCATTCTAATTTCTCCACATCCTGGCCAATATTTGTTACCATCTTTTTTATTACAGCCATCCTTGTTGGTAAGAAGTGTTGTCTCACTGTGATTTTCATTTGCAGTTCCCTGATGGTTAATCCTGTTGAACACCTTTTTGTGTGCTTATTGGCCATTTGTTTGTCTTCTTTGGAAAAATGTCTATTCAAATCTTTTGCCCATTTTAAAATTGGGGAGTTTTTTGCTGTTACTTTGTAGGAATTTTTATATACTACAGATCCTAGGTTCTTATCAGATTTATGGTTTACAAATATTTTCTCCAATTCTGTGAGTTGTCTTTTCACTTTCTCACTAGTATTATTTGAAATATAAAAGTTTTAATTTCAATGAAGTCCTATTTACCAATTTTTTCTTTGATTGCCTCTGCTTTGGTGTTAATGACTGATTTTGTTTGGTCCCAAAGTTAATTCAGGACAAACTGGAAGGCTTCACAACTCCAGAACTTCTGGCAGGACTGGCCAAGCCTCTGCTGCAGTTGTGCTACAGTTCAGCTTCTCCCCCTTCCCTCCTGTGTTGCCCTTGTTCCTTCATGGGTGTTATTGCCAAACATGTTATCAAAAACATTCTGCATGAAAATTTCATCATTACCAAGTCTCGTTCTTGGGAAACTCAGCTTTAGACACTTGGACACTTCCCCACTGACCTCAAGACAGAGTCACCTCCTCACCATGGTTTCAAGTCCTTCCATGACATGGCTCCGTTGCAGCCTCATCTCTGCACATTCTTCTTGCATCCATGATTCAGCAGTGCTGAACGATTTGTGCTCTCTTTAAAAGGTCATCTCTTTAGCCTCTGGGACTTAGCCCTTGCAATTCCATTCTCCTTCGTCCCCAGCTCTTCCATCTTTCCCTTCACTTGGCCAACACCAACATCTTTCCAAAGTAAGGACCATCACATCCACCAGGACACTGTCCCTGCCCCTTCTGTATGCTTCCACACATTCTCTTACTCCCCCACCTTAGCTTATCATACTGTACTATAATTCTTTGTGTACAACTTTGCCTCCAAATTCAACTGTGCCCATGAGGACAGGGATCTTGTCATTTACACTCTATCTGTACAGTCAGCAAATGGCCTGACATATAGGGAGAGCTTGACAAATATGTAATAAGTCTTCGACACACAGAAAGTACAGAAGCAGCCCACAGAAGGCAGCAACTAACTGTGGACTGCTTCAGGAAGGGAGCAGCTTCTGCACCGGGCTGCAGAGTGGGCAAGAATTACCAGGCCAGCAGCAGGAGGGCTCCGGAGATGCCACCCTTGAGTTGTGGAGCCCAATTTTGCACCCCTGTTTTTGGCACTCCCATATTCTACCAGAAACTGCTAGAAATCAAGCCACCCTTTCTAGGATGTACATAAAGCCTTGTCAGCATGCATAGACATGGTTTTATGGGCTTCCTTATCAGGACTCTGCAGCAGCCACTAGCAATGGGACAGACAGCTCCCTCATTAATCATTCAAATAGGGGGCCAGTTTACATTAAAATAATGGATCCGTGGGTGAGAAACACATTTGGCCTGCCCTCGGGAGCCTTGGCCTTTCTGTGTCCCCTCACTTCAGATCCAGGCTGCTGTACAAAGGTGCAGGTGAGGCCCAGGACTGGGAAAGGATTCAAGGGGACTGTTAGCTCCTCAATAGCAAGGCTCCCTTACTTCCGGAGGGCGTGGTGCCTGCACTGACCTGTCTGTTCTGGGAGGGCCTGCTTTTATGACCATAACTGCACTGCACGGCCCATAATAGATGGGTAGGGATTTAAATCCACACAGCACAACTTGGAGCCTGTGCTCTTAATCATTATCCCGATGATACTTTGAGACCAGATCTTCTAATTCTCACTGCACTCTCTCCACACTGCTTCCTCCTTACAAGGGGCAGGGCAAGACTCAAGCCCCTCCAGCTCATTATTCCCCTCCCCATCCATGCCAAGGCTGGAGTCAGAGCCACACCTGTGAGAACAGAGTAGGACAGCGCCTTGGCAGCCCGGCTGTCACATCATTTTTGAAAACTCCTTCAGCTTAGTTCAGCTTGGATACCCCTTGATGGGATACCATTAAATGTCAAGCTATCCTGAAGGACATGAGGACAAGGAAGTTGGAAAATTGCCTCCAAGAGGCCAACACCAAATTTCACCCAACTCCGCCCTCCAGTTTGCGGCTCAGAAAGATTTATGGTACTGCACAGATGGGTCATTCTTAGATAAAGGTCCTGCATCTTGAAGCTGACAGGCCCTCTCCATCAGTGCTTCAGGAAAACCTTCACCAATGAAGAATGAGCTGTCACCACAGCCTCAGTGATAGGCTCCTAAAGGTCTCCGTCGCCTTAGGATTTCTCATTTATCCTGCAAGAGGAACAACCACTCTTGATGCCAAATCGAGCGAGCAAGAGGGCTGGAGCATGGCTCTGAGAAGACTTCCCTGTCCAGCTCTGATGTGGGGCCCTGACTCTGCACCCCTCAGCCAATGTCAAGAGTGTAGGGAGCATCATTACTACTCGCTCCCACGAAGCCCAGCATCCAGTCAGTGTCTGCCAACATGACCTGCGGGGCAAATGCCAGAAGATGGATCAAAAAGCTAAAGACTTTTGGACCCAAGATGACAAAGTCCAACCTGCTAATGGAGAGGAAGCCATATGCCGCTCAGAGACAGGGTGCTGGCAGAAGTGTAGACTGAGTACCTGCCCACCCGATGTCATTCTCCCTTTCTCTCAGACTGACCTCTGAGTTTAGAGCAGCAATGTGCCCAGTTAAACCCCCCCATCTACCCAACTCATTTGCAGCTGGGGCACTGCAGGAGCTATCAGCACTACTCCACCAGGACTTCCGGAAAGGTTTTGCTTTCCTTTTATGAGGACAGCCCCTTCCACCACCACCCTCTTCTCATTCATGCCTGTGTTGTGTATGAGAAAATAGCTAAGGACATCTATCTTGCACTATGCTAAAGATGAAAGTGCAGAAAGACAAAAGGACCTAGGACACGATGGCATCATGGAACCGCAGTGCCTCCCCTAGAATCCTGCCTTTGGCCTTATGGTTGTGTGAGCAAAATAACCACACTCTTTGATTAAGAGCCTCGCTGCACATGGAGACAAACATAATCCTGGGTGATACAGTCCAGGCTTTTATGATGGAATTAGAGCAAGCAGAGTTTCTCCTCTAGAGCCTGTCTCCATCTGTATAAAGGGAGTGGCAAGAATAACAACCAGTACTGCTGGATCACCCACTGTGCACAGGCTCCATGAGGAGAGTTTGCCATGCATCCCCTGCAGAACTGAGAAAGCAACCATTGCATACAACAGGTAAAGACACGGTGCACACAACTATGCCTACTTCAGGGATTTTGCAAGGTTTCTGTGAGGATCAAGGGAACCTAGGCTGGAAATTCCTTAGTAACATAACCGGTTATGTGTGTACTTACCAAAGTCACTTTCCCTGCAGGAAACAGTCAAAGCAAGGTAGTAACAGTCTCACTCCTGGAGCAGGAAGGAAACTCATGAGACTCACCCCACCCCTCCCTCAGAGAGAAGGCAGAAACAGAGACATTTCAGCACAGTTGTGCCAAATACAAAAGCCAAGAGGCTGCCAGGTGAAAGCAAGCATTCCACGTGGCTTCACATGGGCCTCCTTCAAAAATGACAGCCCAGGTGTAACCCTGCCCAGACAAATCCCTGGAACCATGAGCTTGTCCTCTTTCTGGATTGTGCCTCCCATTAACACACTCCTAGCACACTCCTAGCCTGTGTGCAGCCAGGACCTCCAAAGTGCTGACCATCCTGTCATCACTGCAAGGGACTCTGCCTCTCATTCCAAAGGCTGCCCCCACTGCATTACACCTGCCTCCCGGGACTTTGGTATTTTCACCCATGTGTTATAGATCAAGGACTATCTCCAAGCAGCTCAAAGCCACATGATCACCTTATAGGAACTCAAGTTAAAACTTGAGTTTCCTGACCCCAAAGCTTCTGATCTGAATCAGCATGCGGACCTATCTTTGCATGTTTAAGAAATCTCTCTCCCTCCCTCCCTCTCCCTCCCTCCCTCCCTCCCTCTCTCTCTCTCTCTGATTCTCCCTGTGTATTTCTAAAGGGGTAATATTCCTATCTGCCTGGCTGTTTGTAGGGGTATGCATCTGTTTCTTTTTGTGTTTCTGTCTGTGTCTGTCTGTGTCTGTCTTGCTCTGTGAATCTCATACCCTTTTCCCCAGACCCATGTGATTGTCTGTCCGTCCTGTTGCTCTGTCTGGGGGCATGTGTTTTTCCCTCTAGTACACCACACAATAACTGCTTGTTTACCTGACTGTATCTCTTAGGAAACCCTAATCTCTACACCAACAAAGCCTGCTTGCTTTGTTGGCAGTTGCACCTCAAGTGCCTGGAATGAAGTACAAAATAGACACTGAATGTATTTTTATTGAAGCAATAACTAAGTATGTGCTGAACATATTGAGAAGAGAGAATGACAGAACCCCAGCACTTAAAACAACAATGGGGTCTCTCCTAGAGGCAGCAAGGAACTGGGAAGGGAAGAGATTTAAAAGCAATTTTTCCATTCCTTACCCAGAATACAATCAGAGAATTTGTCAAAACATCATCTCGTGTGTCTATTGTCAGGGCCCAGTGACCTGAGAGATTAAAAACGTGTACAGCATAGGGGTCAAAAACTAACACCATAGAAAATGTGGGTTCATACCTCAGCTCCCCCAACCCTTAGCTTCCCTGAGCTCTGTCATCCCCTTGACAGTCAAATGCCAGCAAGAACAGGACCTAGCAAGTAGAGTAAGTGCTCCAAGGACACAGGTCCCTCATTTTACAGATGAGTTACCAGAAAGGCCACAGGTCACAGCCATGAAGAGGCCTCCTATTCTGGGCCAGTGGAGAACTGACACTGGAGGAGAGTCAGGCCTCCAGCAGCTATGGGAGCCTGGAGTAGCCTTAGAGCTCCAAACACTGGGGACTTCCTACTCTAGAATGCACCCACAGAGTGCAGCCCTCTCTCCCAGGATTTGCACATGGCACAGCTCAGCAAGCAACCTCAATGGCAGGGGGCCTGTGTCTTAACTTCTATGATGCTGTGAATTAGGTGAAGTAACATGTCATCTACCTCCGAGAAGTGTGGAAATTAACTGGAATTAAAGGGCTCAGCACAGCGCCTGGCACACAGTAGATGCACACGAAATGCTAGATGCCATGATTAATGAGACAACTGCAGCCTGAGCCCTCTTCTCAAGCTGATTCTCAGACTTAACAGTGGGTCAAAAGAGCTAGTAGATTTTATCTGCGTAAACTCCACTGCTCGCTTGCAACACATCCTCAGATAAACAGATTCACCTGTCTAGGCCTCCTCTCTTGGGGAGAACCCAAATTCCTGCCTGTTGCCCAGAGGACTACGGTGGAGCTCACCCTTCCACTTCCCACTCACCTTGGAGGTGGGAGAGAAAAGAGGCCAGGGCAGAGGCTAACCTAGGGAAGGGAGAGGAGGTGGAGCTGGGCACCACCCACTGAGGCCTACTAGAATGCCTTCCTTCTTTCATCTGTAAGTAGTTCCTGAGTGCCAACCAAGGGCTGAGTATGTCAAGTGGGCTGTGCCCTCCAGGGACCGAAACTGATTCCCTGGATACTGACCAAGAGGCTCCCATTCATCCCTTGAGTCTCTCCAGGATGAAGATGAGCCTGAGCTCTCTATGCTTTCTACTTCTCACTTAGAACAGGACACAACGACTGATATCCTGAAGGGGCTGGGAATATCCAGTCTGTTAAGCAAAGGGAAGCCCAGCTTCCAGAGCAGGAGGCTTTGAGAAGTCACAACTGCGCCAAGTACGCAGATCTACTTTACAAGACACTCACATCCCACGTGGCAATGCCCAGTGTAGCCAGTCACCTTCCCCTCCAGGCCCCACTCCCAGAGAGGCCCAGGGATCACCTGGCCTTTGCTCCCACAACCCTGTCCTTTCTAAGCCTCACTGAAAATGTCTCTGTGGCTCTGGCACTGTGCTGGAGCCAGGTGACAGAGACCAAAGGAACCCAGACCCTGTCAAGCAGATCTTAAAGAGAAAAAAACATTAAATCTGAAGACACACAGGAATCAGTCTGTCCTTTTCTTGTCTGTGACACAGTAGGGAGGCTGGGCTATAGAAATGAAATATCGAGAAAAGTTTGCACAGTTTAGCTTTTATTAAAATTAAACATTCAATATGGGAAACTAGAACATGATTCTTCTTAAAATAATACATTTGAGGAAATGTTTCTTCAGCTATCACTGTAACTGATCAAGCATGTGACAAGTGTCCTTTTATGAGATATAAGTCCCCAACACCCATGCAGAAAACACTAGATCAAGGACTTTCCCTGTGCAATACATTGTACAGGGTGTCAATGGTCCAGTTTGACTGCTTGTGACAAGCACGGGGACAGAGCACCCACATAGACATACACATTCAGTGTCTTGAGTTTTCTTGCAAAGAAAGTATTTTACACGGACAAATTAAACAATAAGGGTCTTTTATTGCCACTAAAAAGGGGGAAATAATTTACAATTTATAACCAAAGGCAAGGACATAGCACTAAGGGCAATTTGTTTCTGCATATGCCACAGTTCCACACATTCCTGCCGTGGCTGATGCTGTATCCATGAGTCACTGAGTCCCATGACAAAGGGTGCACAAGGTCTATGAGGCTGGGATTACCCACCATGGAAGAAGCTTCTTCCATTTCTATTTGGAAGTGCTGCCAGCTTTCCTGCTTGGTCAGTAGAAAAACAAAACATCTGAACATGAGGGGCTTAGGACTCCAAATAGTGCAAACACTAAAAAAAAATACATTCCAATCTCCTTGCTTCTGCAGGCAAACAGAGCCTTAAAAGTTGAATATGAGTTTGTTCCCAACTTGATCCAAGCATGGAGGCAATTTAAATGGCACCTGTCCCAACAATAATAAAAATAAAGATTTGTTTTAGAAACACAAAGCGTGTGGCAGATAAGTACACAGACAGAGCCTGGAATGGAGACACACCTAAAGAGACAAGTTAGAGGTGTAGCGTGAGCATCTGCAAAGCACAAGCTTAATGTGTTCCTCATAGGGACTGGGAAGGGCCCCTCTTTTAAAGTACAGTGACGGATGCTTCCAAAAGAGACATCATCTGGCAGCCAAGGCCTTGGGTAGTGGTAGTTTCAGAATAACAAGAGGACAGAAGCGAATGAGGAATGGTCTGCTGAACTCAGGAACTAGGGAATATAGGCCAGAGGGTAAGCCCTTCTCTGGAGCTGCTCCATACGACAGTGTGCCAGGCTCCATGGCAGACAGTAAGAGCCACCAGGAGACAGGCCACCCAGCCTCAGCCCTCAGAAAGCAAACTCCAAAAAGAATTAACAAATGGATAGACAGGCAATATAGACAAAGGGACAAACAAGCAATATAGACGGGAAGATGCTGAATCAAGCTTAACATTAGTCTCTGGCAATTCAAGACACACCAGTGACTGTGTTTTTCAATTCAGCAGTCTCCCTTGAATACAATATGAAAAAGAAGACTCATATACCTGGAGCTCCTGAAAAATCTGGAGTTTGCTTTTGGGGGGTGGGGAGAGGACAAAGGAAAGATAGCTACAGGCACCAACTGTGTGTGAGAGTGAATGACATATACAACATAACCTTTCATTATCATGGACAATAAAAAGTGATTCGTACATTTTGAAAAAATTATCTTATAAAAATATCTACATTAAGATTTTAGCCTAAAAGCTATCGCTTCGGTTTTATAAAAAGGCAATCTTTGAAAGGATCTGGCTCAGAAATATACAAACATTACACAACAAATATCAAAGTAAGACAGCTTAAAAAGCATCTTAGGGGATATTGCAACTGGCTTGTCATGAAATAGAATTAAGTATTCTTATTGCATAGCAGAAAATGAGGTCACTTCATTTGCATAATACTGCAACTTTTTAGATGGAGAGATGCCATTGGGTACTTATGGGAAATAACTTTGGAATTCAGAAGCTGATTTCTATGTTGTCCAAATCAGTATCCAAGTGGCGTTTAAACTGCTTCTAACCTTGGGCCTCAATTCCATTTCACCACCGCAATCAGATTTCAGATACGCCACTGGCAAAGCTGCATTCACAAGCAGGAGTGGCCACCCTAATAGGGGCAGGGAAGGGAGGCTGCACTACCATGTGACTAGCAGAGACTTGAAAGTCTGATGTAACTACTGTGCAGAGAGATTCGTACCTAGGGATGAAACAATAGTAACTTTGGGATGGGATCTGTGGACAGCTAGAGCAGGTTGACTTTTTTGTGATGACATACCAATGTTCTAGTCCCCATGAAAAAGGATGCACGAAGATGAAATGAACATGGCCCCTACAGCGCCACCAGCAGAGGCAATGCCTCTTAGGAAAGGAGATGCAAGGTGGGACCTATAGCAAAAAACTGCAAAGCAGAAAATATGGCTGGCGAGCTTCCAAGGGAGGGATCTTTTCTGGGACAATGACACATGAATCTAGCTTTCCCCACCTAAGCAGAAAAGCCTAGCTTCTCCACCATGGGGAAGGAGATGAGGAATTTACCTTCCATCAATAATGGAGAATTTGTGTGACACACACACACCAGACTCCTCAACCTTATCCTCACCATGTGCACTCGCCAGCAAGTCTCAAAACTTCCTTGCAGAAGGAGGAAGGACATCTGGGACAAAAACCTCATTGCATCAGCTTCTAACTCAGAGCTAGGTAGAGCTCTGAAATTACAGCCACCCCTGCATCCAGGTGAGACCAAAGCGCCTAATTCAAGCATGTCTTGATTCCTCTGGTGACATTTCTTCTGGATCCACCCAAGCTGGATATCTTAGCTTCTTCTCAAGGCTAAATTCCTATGTACCTTAGTGCTCTTCAAATGTCTTGCTGAAACAACATGTGCTTAACTGTAAAGGGAAATTTCATTCTCAGGGGAGGTATACAATAATGCATAATATACAATAAATATTCAAAGTGGTCAACCAGCTGGGGAGCTTGGTAGACTCCCAGGTTTCTAACTGCAGGGCAGAGGCAGGGAAAAGAGGGATTGCCAATCTCCTGCAGAATCTGCCTAGAACACACATTGGTATATCAGAAG
The DNA here is from genome assembly GCF_000247695.1 of Heterocephalus glaber. The sequence continues at coordinate 9,410,439 of NW_004624733.1, read as the reverse complement.
CCTAATATCACAAAGAGCAGGGCCTTGACATCACAGAGGGTTAAGCCCTGGCTCTGAGATGTGAGACACAAGACCTCCCCTCCTCTGCCAGAAAAGTCCAACATAAGCAATTTGCTAGCTTAGGAATTCACACACTGAAATATCTTTTTTAAAAAATGCACATCACCTAGTGCTCCCTTCAAAATCCCTCTCCAAAGGTTTGACTTCCTAGTATTGGTAATATCCTGTCAAACCCCTCTTTTAAAATTCAAGTATCTTTGAAAGAGATCTCAAATCCAGGGCCCACTGCCATCTCCTCCCCAACAGTCCAAGCAAAGGGGAGGGAAGTCTGCAGTTTTGGAAGGGTACATACTTTGAAATAGGGGGAAAGCACAAGAGGACAGTAAGGGTATAAGACAGATTTGACTTTTGTCACAAAGTGCCAAGGGCCAGCCCCAGCCAATATAGTGCCTTGAAGTCATTCATGTCCAAATGAATCTTATATGACCCCATGGACAAACTTATCTCTGGGTTGGTGGAAGGCTAACCTTTTACTTATATAACCTCCAAGCCAGAACACTGGCGAGTAAGATGAGGTGCTAGAATAATTAGGCTTGGGTAATAAATACAAATGAGGGCTGTCATGTTATGGGAAAAACCAGAAGTGGGATCCCTCCCTAAGACCACTGTGAGCAGAGACTAAATCCTCACCATCATGATTTTTTTGTTTTCTTCTTGTACATTTTTTTTTCCAGTGTGTTACCTGGGGCTACTCTGAAGAGTTCATTTTTTTCCCGCTCAGCAAACAAAATCTTCCATACCTGGAATCCATGACATCAAAAATGAGAGACCCAGATGAAGACTGGGTGGTTCTCTGCTTCCCAGAGGGGAGCCCAGGAAGGGCAGCTAGGAAGACCATGGGAACCTATGCTCTCCCTGGTCCAGCACACAGAGGACAGGGCACAGCTTCAAGAAAGCCCCAGCTCTTCTGCAAGCAGAGTTACAGTAGTCAGGTCATGTTTGCAGGCACGAACACAGAACTGCCCACTCGCGGGTTACTTCTGGACAATTCCAACCTGTTCAACTGGATCTCCAGGAGACAGCAGATTTAGTAGTCTCAGGGTCCCCACTGGACCAATCCAGAAAAAAGGTTTCTGTTATTTGATTTTCAACATGGCAAAAGGATCAGTAGTAAAGAAATCCAGTAGATTACCATAGCTCCCTACCCCACAACTGAGTGAAAACACATTTTACACACAAACACACACATGTGCACCACGCACATGTGCACGTGTGTTTTAAATACCTATATAAATACCAAAAAAAAAAAACCCAAAGGTGCTCCTGGGGCAGTCAGAATGCCACTGCTGAGGGCTGAGGCCCAAGCACCTTAGGGAAGCAGGAGGTGGGTTGCCAGTGTCCATACTGTGAGGGGCAATGCCAGTCTGCCAAGTGAGAGCAGAGTGGTTCCCACACCACCCTGGACCCTCCTAATGAGTTGCATCCAGTTGCTAGGATCCTGCTGCTCCGAGTCACAGGTAGCACCCATGTCATCCTCCGTCTCCTGGCAGTGGGAATTTGGGTCACAAGGACTTGTGAATCACAGCAACACCTAACGTGAAAGGGAAAGAAAGTTATCATCATAGCTTCGAGTCCCAATGAGTCATCCTACATCATAGCCAAAAGAAATAGGTATCATTTTTACCCAAATATTGAAGGACTGTGATTTAGGGTTGACAGCAGCTAGCTGTTTCCTACTCTAACAGTCAAGTCTCAGCATGACATTTGAAACCGTGAGCACAGTCCCTCAGACACCCCAGGTTGGCACTGTCACACAGATCTTCTAGTGTGATGTCACCTGTTCCAAACCCTAGCAGTCTGCTTAACAATGCTCACCACTCTTACTGGAAACCCAGAGGTTCTACATAGCTCTAAATATGTGTCACTTTAGGAGAAGAAATGGGTGATTTATATCTTTTAGAAAACAGTAGAATGACGTGGAAAGAACAGTTGACTTCATGGAAGCAAGCAAAATAATCTTGATCCAAGCTCTGCCACCACTCAACCTACATTGTGGGCTTTTGGCAAATCTACTCACCTTGTAAGATGCAGTTCCCATACTGTTTAACGTCACTGAATTGCAAGAGCCTTTCAGTGCTAAATTCTCTACTTGGATAAGCACTCTAAACATGTGCATACATGTTACTGTTTTAGTAAAATGGATTAACACCTAACTTTGTGAATCCATGCATGACCCCAAATCAAACTATAATAGACTGAGGCTCTGTGGAAGACAGTATAGTTGAGTCAGTCAACATCCTTTCTACTTCTTGTCCTTTACAACAGACATCAGCTGGCAACAAACTCAGCTTCCCAGATTGCCTTGTAGCTGGAAATGCCATGTGGCTCAGTCCTGGCCAATGAGGGTATAAATGTGAGTCTTCCAGTGCTGTAATGTTGGGTGTCCCTGTCCTGCCCGGGATGTTCATGCAAGGCCTAAGAGCCAGCAGTAGCTACTGAGAAAGGTGGTAGGAGAGAAGTCTGGTTCCTCAACCATGGACTTTCTACTATCTGGGACAAATACATCCCCTTCCTTATGTAAACACCTATTGGTTAGGTTTTCCAGTACCAGCTGCTGAACAAAATACTAACTCAAAAAGATGCCTACAAGTAAGATGGTTATTGGAGCCTTATTTTAACAAACTCCAATAGCTTTTAAAAAATCTGGTTCAAGATGAGATTAAGAGAACATTGCTAAAAGAAAGACCAAGGTACCTCATTGGAGAGATTCTGCTCAGATGTCCATTTCCTGTTAATTCCTGGAGAATAGTCCAGACACAGATACCTACAGCAAGCAGAACCTGTGTCCAGGCCAAGAGGTGGTGCCTGACCTTGATGCATCTCACCTCCACCTCAGACATCTCTTTCACAAAGTACTATTTTTTTAAATCAGGATTGCTTTTTTAATATAAGCTTTCTTTTGGTTATAAACATACTATATTTTCCTTTTGGAAAATGTAGAACACACAAAAAAACCTTTAATCCCTTCATACAAAGAGAACTACCATTATTTTCCTGGAATATTTCCTAGCTTCTAATAATCATCACAATCTTTTACTCAGTGTTGAGTGCCAGGCAGACCTTGTGCTAAATGCTTTACTCATTACCACACTTCATTCTCACAATGGCCCTCAGAGGTTCAGTCTAATTTTTATTCCCATTTTATAAATGAGATAACAGAGGTTCAGTCAGATTGAATACCTGGCTTGGAAACCTAGGGCTAGTGTCAAAGCTTGGATTCAAATTCAGATCTGACTCCAATGTCCATTTCCAGAAGCTACAGCTATTCACTACCCATCCCCCTACATAGGACCATCGGACTGAGCACACACAACACATACAACTTTGTAGCCTCCTTTAACTTAAAAGTCTATCACAAACATTTTCTCATGACATTAAAAATACATCTGCTGTAAGACATTCCAGAGATTAACTATTTTTCTAACGTCAAACATTATGTAATTCTCAGTTGTTTGTTATTATAAGTAACACACCAATAAATAACTTTGTGTCTATATCTTTGTATTTCAGAGCAAATCCCTAGATTTTTAGATAATAGACTCACTCAGTCAATGGGTTTGTGCATAAAATTGCATGTTTGCTTGTCTCCTTCCCACCTACTTCTTGGGTGGACAGACAATGAAGAAAGGCACATGAAATATTCAGCATATATATGAAATTCCAATCAATCAGACCAAAGTCCTCCCCTCTCATTAAGACATTAGGTGGAACCAGGGGAAGGATCCTTCCTATGTCTCTCTGTCTTATCCTAGAAAATGCCCCACTACTCTTCCCTCTTGCAGCTGCAAAAAGAAGCACCAAACTGCTTCTAAAATGTTTCATATTTAGCAAAGGAAAATGTGACAAGTTGAGGGAAAATCCTTAAGGGGGAAAAAAGCGAAAGAAGTTCATTGCAATGAGAGCCCTGTGCTGAACGAATGTGATACAAAACCCTTTTAGTCTGCCCCACACAATTCTCCTGTGCACTGAAGTCCAAATGAGATGGGATGACCAGCCTTTCTAATGCAAAATGGGAATAAGAATACTCCTGCAGTCAAGGTACGAATTAAATGAGATAATGACCTTTAAATACTTAGGATAATGCAAGGTACATTGTGTATACTCAATAAACAGATGTCTGGCCTAACTTCCAGACAGAAGGAGCTGGGTTACAACATGAATGTACACTTTCATGTCGCTCTATGGACCTCTGACAGCAACGTCAACTGTGCTGCTGCCTCTGCTCCTTACCTCACCAAACCCTGCACACATACTTCCTGAGAAAAGGCCTCCACACTAGGATTCCATTATACCTCCCAGCCTCTTACCCCAGCCCTGAGCAGGGACAGTACTAGGGACATGGCTTACACGTTAGACCTAGGTTTGAATTCTGACTTTGCCATTTATTAGCTGTGTTCTTGGCCAATTAACTCTCAAAAGCTCAGTTCGATCATCTGCAAAATAGGATCTAGTCCTATTTAGCTGAGGGTTGCTGAAAAGATGAGAGTGAATGTATACACTGCACCCACCACACTGTCCTACAGCACAGAGCGGGAGCACTCATCAAAGAACGTGTGTGACAGTGACTCGCTCTCGGAGCTCTTCCAGGAAGAGGTCCCTGACTCCATCATTCCCACTGGTCTCTTCTGTCCTCTAGCTGGGCAGTGCATTCTACTTACAGCTTCTGTGTGCATTATCTTGTATTTCCCCTGCTCTTTCCAAACCACCTTCTGAAGAGCAAGAACCACTCTTTATACCACCTAGGAGCCTGGCACATAAAAAACCAGGAATGCCAATGAAACTCTAGGTTCTCTGTACCAGCTAAGATCAGTTGGAAACGGCTCCCTCGAACAGTCATAATTCGGATGCTACATTCAGGTTCACAGGGAAAAGAAGTGCCAATTATTAGCATCTGTCACGGACACAGAGTGTAGGAGCGGCCACCACTGGAGGAGGCACAGGGTCCCAGGTCCAGCAAGCTCTCGGCCCTCCTCTCACCCCGCCCCTGGGGTGGTGGCCTCTGGGGTGGGCGGGGCTGAACACACTGACCTGCGTAGCTCCGCCCCGTGCTCATGTTGGTTGGCAGCAGCGTCCATTTGTCTGTAACAGGATTGTAGTACTCCACCGAAGCTAGGTTGCAGGACCCGTCATCCCCTCCGACCACGTACAGGAGCCCGTTCACTGCACAGACACCTGGGGGTCGATCACAAGCCGTAGGAACACTGGAGATCATGACCCATGCGAGATACACCCAGCTGGCTCTGGGGCTCATTTCTTCCCTTCTCGGTGGCACCGTGGAGATCTGGCTCCACAGGTCTGAGTTTGAGCAGTGGGGGAACACGCTGCCAACAACCTCTGGACTCTGAGGATCCCCTTTTCTAACAGGGTGATTTCTCCCACCAGGGAACTGTCACTACTACATGGTCACACAGATGCCGTCTCTGCTGGCATCCGATTGTGGGTACAGACACTCTACCACTCTATGAGAAGTTGCCCACGGAACACACAGACCTCGCATACCCAGCCTGAAATGGGAAATGAGATAATCTGGCAAGTTCGTGTCCACTACTAATACTCTACTTGTCGGCTTTTCCCTGGTAAGCCCTGTGTTGGATCTGTCCTGTGTGGGGAATGGCTGTGTCTACAGCCCCGACACAGGATAGGGGTCTAAATTTACATGGAGTGGAGGGTCCCCTCCCCTGCCCATCCCCGAGGAAGCTGGTTTGAGGGCTAGGTCTTCTGAGGTTGGTACTGAAGAGTAGGAATATGTATCCATCAAGACTTTAAAAGGCTAAACTCCAATAAGTTGTGTTTTTACAAAGTGAGATGAAGGGAGTGGTGCCACATTTATAGAGTGATGGCACTCTAAAAAGTAACAATTATTAGTGTTGGTGAAGATACTCTAAATTACTGGTCAGAGGATAAAACAGACCACCGTCCTAGATGGTGTCTAAAACACAGGTGCTCCCTATAACTCAAAATTCCACTTCTGGCGTTTTATCTAAAGAAATGATTTTAAATGTGTGTATTGATTCTGCTATAAGAACCATTTATAATGACCAAAGCATAGCTTAGAGTATACAAAAGTTGGAAATAATAAGTGTCCAGTAATATACTGGTTGTTTAAATTATGATACAGGAATTAAAGTATCACGTAAATTAGTGTTGTAATAAGATGTTGATGAAAGATGGGAAAGTGAGTTTTAAAAAGCAGATTATAGGGCCAGGGATTTAGCTCAGTGGTTCCACCGCCTGCCTTGCAAGCGGAAGGATCTGAGTTCAATCCCCGGTACCAAAAAAAAAAAGCAGATTATAAAGCTGTTTCAGTGTGATTCCATTTTTGTTAACAGAAATATCTATGTGTGAATGTGTGTATGTACTCGCATTTACATCTAAACTTAATTCTCAGACTCCAGATAGGGTAGCTATAATTCCTTGCTCATGTGGTTTAAGGCCAAATGCCAAGTTACATTACAACAGTTGTAAGCAATGAGTAAATTAGTACATTCCCCCTCTGTTTACACCTCCAAAAAATCGGCCACAAGTGAGTTTAGCAAGTAGAATTTATGAGACTAAAGGAAATAAACTGCCTGAAAGTCACATGTTTGCATTCCAGCCTGGGAAGTGGGGCTAAGCCAACACTTTCCCAGAGCAAAGAGGTATAAAGCAAAATATACAACACAGGACATGACCCAAAGGCCTATGGTCTAAGAAAAAGTCACTTGATAGGGATGTCAGGCTCTGAGAAATATAAACACACTCCATGGTAAAGCATTCCTACAGGAAGGAAAGGAAAGGAGAGGCAGGAAATACAAAGAAGGGAATAAAGGAAGTGGTTCCACTGGAGAATCACTCATGGATCTGACTCTCCCTGCAAGGAAGGAGACTGGATTCAGGTGAAAGTAAGAGGTTCTCCTAGCCAGGAACTGGCAAAGAAGACACAAAATCAACTGTTATTATCTGGCCCATATCCACCCAGCCCTGTGCTTAGCAGCCAGCAAAGCCATTGGGGGAGGGGGAAGCTACTGGCAACCAGAGGGCTTTTCTGGGTCCATGCCCAACTGTATGCAGTAAGTTATTACATGTCCCTGGAGATAAGGGACCCTCCCCTGCACCTATTTGGGGATCTTGTGGTGAAGCTTTGTGGGTCTCAAGCTCTCTTCTCCCTAAAGCAGAGCCTACCGAGCAAACAGGTGCTTCCTGTTTAGAATCCATCTTCAGCTCCAGACTTTGACAATTTTTCCTCTCTTCCTTTCACTCAGAGCTATTGTCTACATTCTAGGAGAAAAGACGCCCAGAGAGAGGAAGAAGAGAGCAATAATATTACCTGCATTGCGCCGGCACATATTCATGTCAGCCACCTGCTTCCAAGTGTTTGTTCCAGGGTCATAAACCTCCACGCTCTTCCTCACCAAGGGCCCATCATGCCCTCCTGTGGCATACAGCTGTCCGCTGAGCACCCCAACCCCTGAAAGACAGAACACAGGGTCCTAGCCTCAAGCTAGCTATAGAAACCAAGAGGCCTGGCTGAGGAGCAGAGCTGCCTCCAGAACCTAGGAGGAGCCTTCTGGGCTGCTGTACCACTGCCCCCAGTGCCAAGGAGCAGAGCCGCCCTCAGTGCTCAGGGGGCCACATGGGCGCTAGCAGCACACAACCGTACCCCCCAACCCCACTCTGTTGAAATGAGAAGACACATAAACAAGTCTCAAAACCAGACTTCAAGATCACCTAAAGCAACCCCAAGGGGAAACGAGATGGAACACTCTGATACTCAACCACCTGGACTCTCCGAACTGGCAACAAAAGAGGATCTGGAAAAAATGACATTAGAAATAATTTCTCACATAACAGCAGAGATTGTGCCCATAGTGCAAGACATTA
>NW_004624733.1:9373216-9398239 GCF_000247695.1 Heterocephalus glaber | reverse complement strand
ATAGCAGCACAATTTGTAATAGCTAAAACTTGGAAGCAGCTCAATTGCCCATCAACTGGAGACTGGATAAAGAAAATGAGTTTTTTTCATAAAATGGAGTACTACTCAGCCATAAAAAATGAAATTAGACATTTATAGCTAAATAGATGCACACTGAGGTGACACTCTTAAATGAAATAAATAAGACACACACGTGTAAATATCAGATGGTTTCTCTAGTGTGAGAAACTGAAAGTGTAAATAAGGACTAAAAGGTATAATAGATAATGTGAAATAGGAAGAAAAGGGGGGAAGCGGAAGTGGGTGAGGTAGGGGAAAGGAAAGAAGGGAATGGAATTAATATGAGAAAATGAGATAATGGAAACAAAATCTTTGTAAATATGGAAGAATAGAGGGCTTGAAGGGAGGGCAGGGTAATGGGGAAAAAATAAGAACCAAGAGAGATTATGTAAAGGTGCAAATATGTAATGCTGAATGTCATTATATTGTAAACCTAAAACGTACCAATAAAATTAGTTAAAAAAAAAAAAAAAAACAAAGCAGGAGGCCTGGTGTCCAGTCCTGCACAGCCACTGCCAGCAGGGAGACGTGAGGAGTTCAGTTTTATCTCCCTGGACCTCAGTGTCTTCATTTGTAAAACAAACATAATAATACCCTGCCTGCCTCCTCATAAGATTGGCAACCTGCAAATGCCAAAATATAAAGCAAATAAATCCTTTTAAAAATACATACATACATACATATATACATACATATATGGATCGATAGATATATATCACATGTATGGGAGGGAGTTTGGTAAGTGATAGAAAAAAAAGACTGAAAGAAATACACCAAAACATTACACGTGATTATTCCTGGGCAATTAAATTACATTTGTTTTCCTTTTTGCCTATCATATCACATCATTTTCCCACAATGTTGTATGACTTTGGCTTATATTGGTTGAATAAAAAGAGTTAAAAATTGGAAGTAGTCACTCAGCAGGAGATCATTGTTAGGGAGCCCTCTCTGTTGGTCTTGCAGGCAGAGGCTGTTCTTCCTGCCCGCTTCTCTCCACCTGGACAGTAAAGGGCATTAATTACAGCATTCACAGTATTGGTCAGCCCGAGTGGAGCACCACAATGGCATCATTTACAAGTTTTAGATAAAGACAAGTCAAGGAGATAAAAGTCATACGGAAGGATGGCAGCACCTAGAAAGAGCAAATGATCTGGCAGCTGGGACAGCTGGGTTCTGCCTCCTCGATGGCCCTGCTGGGTGCTCTTTCCCTGTTTGAGCCTCAGTTTCCTCACTCATACAGGGAGGGAGTTGGAATGGATCAGTGGTTCCCATGGACTAATCTCCTCCACGACAGACTGCATCTGTCAGCAGGGAGCTCCCTGCTGCTCCCAGACACTGGTCAGGAGCCTGAAAAAGTTCCTTAGGAAATAGGGATGTGCAGCCAGGTTTCAGGTCCAATGACTGGATTTGCAGAATATAAACTTCATATGGACAAGAATTGTTATGTCTTTTCCTTGTCTATTTCCCTGTGCTTGGAAGTGGTAGGTTCTCAGCACTCTAAGAATGACAAAATATATAAAATCCTCTCCAGCAATTTGCTAGAAACCATTTGTTGCTAGCAGTTGCTTTGAACTAACAGCAGATGGTGCTGTCGTATCAACAATGACTAGGGAAGCAGTGTAGATTTACTAAGTAGGTTCCAAAGCTGCCTCACCTTGCCTTTCCCCAGGCTGGGCAGGAACTAGCACCCCTGGAATCATGAGATGACCATTTTCCTCCTCACCATAGGTGGATGTTGCCCACACCCTGCTGAAAAAGCCAGGCACTCTGGGCCACCACTATCCTGGCAACTCTGCCACTTCCCTCAGCAGCCTGATGCATAATTGTAACTGAAGAGGCTCTGGGCTACAGCCACAGGGGCTCTGGGTACCTCAAGGGGCCTAAGGCAGCCAGAAGACAGGGCCTTTGGTCCCAGGGTATTCAGCCACACATACACACACACACACACACACACACACACACACACACACACACACACACACACACACACACACACACACACACACCCGCACACAAAATACCCACCACAACTAGTATACAGGCTCCCAACTCCAGAGGTGAGACTTCCTTAAATCTTAGGAAAGTAAAGTACTACAGAAAGGTAGACCAAGCCTGAGGCCAGGGCTCGGACAGTAACCTGAAGAAAGAGCTCATTCCCTAAGTCAAGGCCATTGTACCTCCCAGGGACACAGAAGCAAAGATTACATAATCCAGGGCTCTCCGTCTGGTCCGAGCCTAGGGGAGAGGCAGGAACCAGGTTGAGTGATATCTATCCAGCAACCAGCCTTAAACAAGTTGCAGAGACAAAGCAGCTGTGGTGTCCAAAGGCAGCTCCACCTGCACAGGTTCACCTGGATGTTCAAAGGCAGCTGGGAAGTCCTGGTCACCTGGGCTGCCTCACCACACTTCTGCTGGGGAGGAACAGCCACAGAGCTCCATGTGACAACCCCAGTCCTACTGAGCTGCTCCTACATGCCCAGACCATGCACATTTGCTCTCAGGCCTCAAGTTAAAATCCAGGGTTTTTAGGAATTACAAATAAGACTCTACTAACATTAGAAACTAAAATTATAGTTTTATGAAAGGCCAGAATCAAGGGATTTCTGAGTTGAACTGGCCCTTCTGGAACATCTGCTGCAACCCACTTGTATCGCATCTGAGGAATTCAAGGCCAGCAATGAGGAAGGGACACACCAAGGTCACATGGAAAGTTAGCACAGATCCAGCACTGAAGAACGGGTTTCCTGATTTCTTGGCACTTGCTCCACATTTAGGAAGGACCAACTGGTCAAGACCCATGGAGACAAGCTTTCCAAAAGACAGCACTCCAAGCTGAGATGATTCTTAAATGGCAACGAAAAGAGAGGGCCTTTGGTCCCTGGGCATTCAGGGAATCATAGATTTTTTTTTTTTAAATGGCAGGCAAAATATGAACATAGCATAAATTTTAAGGAGTTCTGAGAAAGTAGTCCTATGTTTGGTATTATAAAATGTAATCATAACTTCAATATCCAAAACTGCAAGAGAGAGGACTAACGCTGTGAGAATACTCTGAGCGTACCTCCCTTGCCCACACTGGGTATCAGTCAGCACATCCCATAGGAACCACATCCAGGGACTCCTCCTCCCCTCTCAGGCCCTTTCCTTGGGCCTCTGGGATGATGGGGAGACAAAACAGAGAAACAGGGGCTACTGCTGCAGCTCTTGAAAGATCCCCAAACACTACTGAACTCCTGGTCTTCCCACAAGAATCTGAAGTGGAAAACCAGTGGAAGGTCATTCCCTTTCCTTGATGAGGAGGGGGCTAAGATATGGGGTGAGGAACATAGGTTTATTTCCAAATATGAACACTAGTAGATTGGCTTTCAACCCCCAGACAGGAACTTCAGATAGGCAAGTTCAACTGTATCACCTCAAGCTGGGGACAGCCGTGCTGGTCCTACTACCTCACAGGAATGAGACTCTGATCAATTGGAGATTTTAAAGTGTAATCCCAGCACTTGGGAGGATGAGGCAGGAGGATTCCCATGGGTTCGAGGCTAGCCTGAACTACATAGTGAGATCCCATCTCAAAAAAAAAAAACAAAAAAAAAACAAGGGCTGAGGATTTAGCTCAGTGGAGCTGAGCCTGCCTCACAAGCACAGGGTCCTGAGTTCAGTCCCCAGTAATGGAAAAGAAAATCTAGTTTGGAGAGAGAATCATCACTCTGCCAGCTACTAATTCCATAACCACAGGCAAACTGTTCAACCCCTGGTAGACTTACTTTCAAGATGTGATAAGTGTAATTAATATTTGTGCCTACCTTTCAGGTAAAGATTAAATATATTTAGACACAGAAATGATATATTGGGACAGTGCCTGGCTCATAGTAAGCCTTCACTTTCAAGAGATGTAGAAAGAGAAACAGAAGGGATGATAAAGAGAACCCTGGTCCTTTCATTCTAGAGCAGAGGGATCATTTGGGAAAGGTTCATGAAGAAGTGCTAGGTCTAGCTGCAAAGGTGCTTGTGGGATTAGATACAGTAAAAGGAAAAATGAAGGAGGTAAAATTAGGTGTAATGTTAAGTTGTTGGGCTCAAGAACAGCTGTGAGCCAAACAGACAACCTGTGCGCTGGGTGCCTCCCAGCACCATACCTGCACCGCTGCGGCGCGTGCTCATGTCCGCCACATAAGTCCACTCATTGGTTGCCGGGTTGTACTGCTCCACTGTGCTCAGGCACTGGCGGGAAGCCCCATCGTAACCCCCGACGGCATACAGCTTCCCTGTAACAGACAACACGGCTGAGGGTGGTGCCAGGAACATTCGCACAGAACTGGAGTTTGGCTGATGCTCCATCTTTAACCCACTGGGCATCCTTACCTCAGTCAGCTCTGGGCCCCCTTTCTCCAGGGGTCACCAACCTATTCCCCAACTGAGGAAGCCTCCTTCATTCACATTCCTGCCTTCTGCCTGCTTGTAAGCCATGAGCTCTATAAAAGTCATTCTGAATCTTTCTGAATAAGAAACTCAAATGCCCACTGCAAAGCTGTGACCTGGAATCATGGGGCACAACATGTTCTTGCTGGTGATCTAGGTTAAGATGTCTCTAACGCAAGGCACCAGCACTGGATAGACAGAAACCTAGACAATTCTCAGCTATAACCAGGCAGCCAACTTCCTGGCTAAAGGCCCACAATAGTAATGGGATAAATATGGGGAAAAAAATATTCTTCATTGAGAACCCAAATATAATCTTAGCCATTGTTTCCCATTCCTCCCATGACTCTGGCAGGTAGAGCGTGGGGACAGGGTATTCTGTGTACAATCTAGGCTGAAATGTCTAGTATTTGTCTTCAGGGTACCCTGTGATTGCTGAGCTACGCATAGTCACCCTGAAGTACCATCATCTTTTTGAAAATAAAAAATAGCAGTAAGCTGCTATCTAAGAGCATCGTTTCCACCGGGGGTTGAGGGGCAGGGAATGAGGTCAAACAAGGATGCAGAAAGTTGGTACTGTATTTGAGGTGTTTGACGGCCGGGTTTCAAACATTTTGGGTTCAACATTTAGTCTTAGAATATAATGGGACAGTTCCTTTTATAGTAGGCAGGGAGAGAAGCACTACCTCACCTGTGGGTCTCAGATCTGTCGGGGAACAGGAGTAATAACAAGGATCCTGCACACTAGCTGCAGGCTAAATAAACTCCACCAAATGCAAATCCATTTAACAGGATTACTTAATCAACAGTTTTTGGATATTATGTGCTTTCCTAGTTCCAAAAGCACAACTAGAATTTGAAAATATGTGATTATTTTAAGTTAAAATGATTCTTAGACTCAAAATTGTGGTCTACTATCAGGGCTACTGATACAGCAAATGTAAAATTACTTCTTCTACTGTCACTGAGCCTGGTTTTGTTTTCTGCCCCAGAGACCTCTCGGGTGACTCCTCTGGAAGAGACACCTCCCCTGCATTTCTGCACTCCCCAGTGTCAAAGCAAAACAAAACGAAGTTGAGCATCTTCTCCAGGGTCCAGGCCACTTGCCCTGTGTTTGCCGCTCAATGTGACCATCTCTGAGACACACATTCTTGCTTTGCTGGGAGCTTCTGCTGGAACTCCAACTCTCATTGCCCTTTTCCATGAGCAAGGATTCTTCCAGGCAGCCAGGTGAAAATTATCCTGATTTCCTCCATATGCTTCTGATGTCATTGCAACTTCAGAGCCACGGTAATGAGATGATGAGACGGAGGAGAATAAAGCAGACTGGTAGAGAGAGTCAGAGCTACCCTCATTTCCTCCCTAGATACTCTCACCAAAGCTGTAAACTGGACTCCTCTGCCCCAAAAGGACCCACAGCCCAGCAAGCTTCAGATTCAGGAGGGCAAGAGAAACAAATTCCCTGAGTGTCCTCCATATTCACAGGGCTTGCTACAAGACCACACTTCTTCCATGCTGAACATACAAAACCCTTTGTCAGTAAAGTATTTCACCACTACCATTAAGGCATCTGCTCTAACCTCCATTATCCATGCCAACCCTGCATTGGCTTAAAACAAAAGACCCACTCAAGGTTTCTCCTTGACTCTATTAGCAGGGATTTGCTATTTTTAAACCCTCCTCTATTGTTTGATATTCCTGGCCAAGGAACAAGGGGGGAAATGGAAAGGTGGCTAGACAAAGCACTTACATTTGGCAGACAAATCAATTTCTGTTCCACCAAGAGGATGAGACTGCAAAAAATAATTTATCTTGGTAGGAGGATAAAATCCCTCACTGAGACAAGACGGCTTGTTCAACATGTTAGAATAATATATTTTTCAATGAAAATGTAAGTACACAAAACCAGTACAGCGAAAGAAAAGACTCTTTCTTTTAATTTCCAACTCACTGCAATGTCACACTTTGCCTAAAGCACATCTGCGTGTGTTCTTGTGTGTGCACATCAAAGTGAGAATGTCTGTACACCTGTGCAAATGAAACAGATATTCTAGCTAAGGCCCTTTACCAGGCTAATGAATCAGGGTTGGCCTGTGAATGCTAATGTTTTACTTCAAATAATACTCTATGCATTGCACATCAAGCTGACACAAGTCTGTAAAACTCCTACCTATGAGCATTTGCCAGTGTTCTGAAGGAGCACAGCACAGTGAAAGAGCACTGGGTTAGGATTCAGAAGACCTGGGTTTGAGGCTGGCCATTCTATTTACTATTATCATAAACTCTCTGGGACTCAGTTTCCTCATCTGGAGAAAATCTGAGTCCTACCTATCTTCTTTAGAAGGGTTTTGGGAAGAAAATGAGAGACTGATGGTTTACTATGCATAATCTGATCAGGTTCCAGACTTCGCCATTCCCACTTGCCTCACCCCAACACCTTTCCTAACTAGAGTAAGACTTAACAAGTCTACCCTGTAGAGATGGTTATCAGACCTGGGAAGAGGTGCCTACTTCATTCACAGCTCTGCTAATGTCCAACACGTGAGATTGAGGGCAAAATTAATTAAATACAAACAACTCTCACCCCACCATATTAGGTTTTACACTGATTCTGGGCTCCCCTACTTTCTGTTCCTCCTCCACCTTTAGCAGAGCTACTGAAAATGGCAGGTTGGCATTTCCCCCACTAGGTAACTCCTACCCTCCCCAACCCACTCAACCACTTCGTAACCTTAGGCCAGGAGCTTCACCTCTCTATTAAACCAGGATCACAATGCCTAACTCAGAGCAATGTTCTGCAGAATGGAGACACAGCAGAGGAAGCAACAAGCACCATGCTGGACCCCCAAAGCCCAAGGGCCCAGCTGGGGACTGGCCACCACCCACCACTACCTCCTTACCCTCCACAACGCCCACACCCACACTGCTCCGCCTCGTGTTCATTGGGGCCACAAAGAACCACTCGTTGGTCTTGTAGCTGTAGGCTTCCACCGATGCCAGGCCTGGAGACAAGAGACTCATGAGATTCCATGGTGCCACACCCCAGCCTGGGGAGTGAGAACTGCCTGCAGTGGGGATGGGGCTGCAGATCTGAATGCATGGTGCAGTGCCACCTCTGCCTCATCAAATGGCCTGCAGCAACTCCTGAAACACATCTGTGGCATCTACCAGAGGGCTTCTCTAAGACTTGACTCAGAGGGTGGATTGTATAAGCACAAGGGGTGCACCTGAACTGCGCTGCAAATGCAAATCGCTAAACTCACAGAATAAATACTTTTGATTACAAGGCCACACCTAAGGCTGCTTCAGTGAACACCTATCCCAATGCTTTTTCCCTTGCCTTCCTCTACCTTTGAATTTGGAAAGCTAAAAACTTGCCTTCCACAATTTCCTTGCAAAGAGGGGTGACCAAGTCAATGAGACCTAAGCCAAATTCTGATGGGAATTCATAAAACAGCCTTCGCTTTTCTGATACAGGGACCACCCTTTCCCACCTCTTGCTATCTGGAATACCAATGTGTTGGCTGGAGTTATAATAGCCATATTGTGATTATGAGCAAAAGTCCAAGAGAATCCTAAAGAACTTAACTCTCATATCCTTAAGTAATTAGATAAAGTCAGAAAGTGCTGACATCTGGTTTTCTTCTTCATTATTAAAATAAAATCCTTCACTTTTACTGACATGGTTCAGTCAGGCTTTCTACTTATAGCCAACACCAAGCCCTAAGTGAGACAATATGTTACCCTTCATTCTCTTCATTCCTAGGTCTTGCTCAATAAATACAACCTCCACAGTGGCCAAAGACCATGGACTCAGCAAGGCAAAAAAAGACTGATAAATATGATTAAATTCTGAAGACACAAATGAAAATTCAGAGAAGTAAAGAATATTGTATTTTACCACCCCCAGGACAAAAGAATACTATTTGACATTTTGGTTTAATAGAGTTACAGTCTAACAGATATCTACCCAGCAGTAAGAGTAGCAATGAGATCATCTGAGTCCATGTCCACTAATAGTTCAGACTGGGACTGTGAGAAGCCAGAGAGGATCCAGGAGGGAGGCCCCACTGTGGAAGAGCCTCCCAGGGCCCAGGGGCAGCAAAAAGGACAGTGTCACAGTGGACAGTTTTGTCCGTGGTGAGGACAGTGCCTGGCCCCTTCCCTTCAATCTCGTCTGCTCAGCGGAGGGCTTGGACTAGAGTGCTCAGCGTGCTCCCACTAAGCATGCTGTCTTCCTAAGGCTCAACTTCTGAGCCAACAGACTGCCAGACACTGGACTGTGGGAAAGGGTCACTTCCAAGTGCGGGGTCCTCCAGAGTCCACTCAATGGGTAGTTAACGGATTCTGTGACTACAGCATTCTGCCTCTGGCCTCAAAACCTGGGCAAGGAAAGAGGACAGTTTGGATCCTGAATGCCATAAAGGCCCGTGTGCTAAATCTGGTCCCCAGGGTGGTGCTGTTGGGTGATGGTGGGGCCTGTGGGAGAAGGCCCTTAAGTCATGGGGGGCATCCTTGAAGGGGGTGGTGGGACCCCAGGCTCTTCCTCTTCCCTTGTGCCTTCTGCCTTATGAGGTGTGCAGGATTGCTCTGCCCTGCACTCCCTCAAGGATGTGCTGCCTTGCCAAAGGCCTATAGCAATGCAGCTAATCAACTGTGGACTGGAGCCTCCAAAACTGTGAGCCAAGTAAGTTTCTAAGTTGCCTATCTCTTCTTAAGTTAACTATCTCCACCGGTTCATTATCATGACAGTAAGCAGCTAACATGTGGGCTGCACAAGGACAGAGATTAGTCAGAGAACTGGCTGCTGAACAAGACCATGTGGAGGGGGCATTCCAGACTGGGAGGGATAGGAACGCATCCTGGACCTACCAGTGCTGCCGTCAAAGCCTCCCACCGCATAGAGCAGATCGTTGAGCACCGCTGCACCCAGTGTGCTCCGGCGCTCCTGCATGCTGGCGATGGACGTCCACTGGTCCTTCACACCGTCATACACATCCACTGTCCTCACACGCAGTGAGCCATTAAAGCCGCCAACGGCATACACGTGGCCAGCCATGAACACCACACCTGAGGCACAGGAAACCAAGGCCCAAAGGTCAGGTCAGGTGGGTGACTATCTATGCTGATAGACGCCAACAGAGGAGAAAGGCAGGCACATAAATTACTCACCACAAAGATAACCTCCAACTTTATGTATCTGGAAGTCCTACTATGGTACTCACTGGATTTCTTTTCCTATTTGCATTTCTAATTTTGCTTAATTCAAGCAAATACATGAATTAGATTGAACTTCCAAGCATGTAAGAAATAACCTCAGAAGGGGAACCCAAAAACTGTCTAGACCAGGAAGGGAAGGGACCCTGAAACATACAGATGTTTGAGGAAAGGAGGAGCAGTGTGTGACTACCCACATGGAGCAGAGACCAGGCAGGGAAAGGCAGCTCCAGAGCTGGGGACAGTGCTGCTCACCTGCTCTGCATCTCCTGGAGGGAAGCTCAGCAATCTGGTCCCACCGGTCCTCCTCGAAATCATAGCACTCCACGCTGCGGATGGCTTTGGGCGCCTGGCCACCAACCACAATCATGACCTCCAGAAAGACAAGTGGACGTTAGCTGGATATCCCCAGCATCTGGATTAATGGGTAAACAGTGCCTGGCTTTTCCATAGGCTTATGGCCAGGGTCTCTGGGTCATCTGCTAGTTTACAGAGCTACCTGCATGGAGACACTGCCCCTAGTCACCAAAAGATCAGAATATTCAAGAAAAGTCTTCCCACAGAAATACAATCTAAGGTCCATGTTTCCCAGATGGCCACTCAGGGTGATGTTGTGGGTAAATGAAGCCACTTAAGGCATCTTCTGCAATCTCAAGTACCCTCAAGGACTTGGGGGGGAGATAAATTTTATATCAAATAGACTTGAATATAGTTTGAAAAAAGTGAAGAATTTTGATACATTTTTAAAGATAAAATTACTGTTCAAAAGTATTTCTAAATGCCTGGACTACAGGGGCTCTTATTTACTTCAGTACAGGAAAAAAACTGTGAAGCAGTGCTTTGCGGTGGTTATCACAAAATTAATTTAACTGATGATGCTCTGAAAAATAGTGCTAACAGCTCTATGCCCACAAGCAAGGTAGCAGTACCACTGTCAAGCACCATGTGAAGTGTATTATCATTTGCTTGTCACCACAACCCCATGAGGTAGATATTATCATTCACATTAACAGATGAGAAAAGCAAAGCTCAGAAAACACATGTACATGGCTCAAAGCCCCCCAGCTAAGAGTGACCACACAAACTGAAACCCAAGACCACCAGACACAAAGGTAATGCTGGCCCTGCACCCCTCTTGCTCTGAACATAGGGTCCACAGTCCTTGCAAACACAGCTCACTGCCTCCCTGCCAAAATGCAGGTCACATTTCATTAGTGAGTCATGAAATCAATTTAATGGACAGCAACCACTATACTTTTAATAAAATGGTATGCAGAAAAAATCATAGTAAAGGTCTTATTTCATGAAACATTTGTTTTGATTATACACACTTAAATGTGTCTTCTGGATAACAATTTATATGTGTTTCTTACTGCAGGGAACTGTCGAGAAAAAAAAAGGAAATCCATTGCTTTGGCTACATTGATACTGCAGTACTTAATTGTCATATCCCCATTGTGACTTTTGTTATACACTATTAAAATATAAAAATTAAAATACCAAAGTTTACATGTTTTAATAAACTTCTGCAAATTAACCCTGTCCCCATAATGACATCCCTGGGACTCACTAGCATTCCAATATACTTTTTTAAAATTTTTTTGGTACTGGGGATCAGACTTGGGACCTTGCGCTTGTGAGGCAGGAGGCGGAACCACTGAGCTAAATCCTCACCACCATCCAATATACTTTCTTGAGTGGAGAGAAAGTTGTAGAAGTTGCAGCCAGCCAACACAAGCCACAGGATTTGACTGTTACCTGCAGCCTGTCTTATTTACCCAGCAGTTCTCAGACTTCCACATGCATCAGAATCACCCAAGGGCTATAAAAAAACCAATTTCTGTTCCCCACCCAGAGTTTATGATTCAACGTGTTTACAGTGAGGCCAAGATTTCACATTTCTGACAAGTTTCCAAGGGCTGCTGCTGCTCTGTTCTAGGATACTTTGCAGACCACCTTTTAAACCCATGGCCTATAGGGATTTCCTGGTGATATGCCATTAACAATTTTCCCATTATGAATGATCATAGCCCTTATTTCCCCACAATGTAGTTTTGGAGAGAGGAATGATCACCAAAACCCATGCAATCACACAACGACACAACCCTCAGGTAGACATTATCCCCTATACAGGAGGCAGAACCATAGCTGACCACCATTGTTCAAGACAAACCATTGATGCCCCAAGACTCCAGAGTCAGATTCACCCACTCCCCATGTGGGTGGTCACTGATCATCAGAGTCCACAGTATCTGTGACCAAATGTGGGTCACAAAACATTCAAAGCTCAGAAATCAGTCTTCACTTCTAAAGGGTTCCAAAGAAACACAGGATACGGGCCAGGCTGGAGCTGCTGCTGCTTCCAGAAATAAACATTCTGCATTTGTCTTCCCTGCATGCCTCAGCTCACAGTGTCCCTGCTCTGTGTCAAGAGAAGCTTTTTTCAAAGAAAAGTTGGATTCTACATTATTTCCCATCAGTGATTCTTTGTGTAGGTAGTAACCCTGAGCACCAAGGGGATGTTAATGAACATAATCTATTGGTGAAATTCATGCAATGCCCAACTTACTCCTCCAGGGAAGAAAGATTTGCCCTGTGTTCATAAACATACCTAGGACTTACACTGTCCTGGTTTTAAGCCAGTAAAGCTATACTGAAGGCAAGACATTGCAAACGTTTTCTTTGAAATCTGATTTTTGGAGCCAAGAGGGAATAAAACCAGGTTTTAGCTTTCTTTCTGCAAGGACTTCAGGTACCTCACATCTCTGCACACACTGTTCCTTCTACTTTAGATGTCTTCCCCTTTCTGATCCCTGTGCTTTAACACTTGCTTCTCTTTCAGGTATTGGTTCACCTGTCACTTCTGAGAAGCTTTCTCTGATATCTGTGTCTGATATGGAGACCTCACCTGCTCTGTGTGCTCCACACTGTGCTATGACCATCTGGTGACTTGTCGGTTTTCTCACCTAGTCAGTGAGCCCTACCAGGGCAGAAAATTTTCCTGCCTCAGTCACCAAGATAATCCTATGTCCTTATGTTGCCAGGTAAAATTAAGGACTCAAATGTTTATTTGGAAAAAAGAATGTGAGAATAAAGAGCAAATAGTACATGCAAGGAGTTAAATGGAAAAAAAATACATGGTTAAATTGAAAAAACCCTGCAATGTCACTTTCCTCAGTTAAGAAATGTTGGAATACCAGATTATAATTTTGGCAACATTAAGGAAAACAAACAACAGAAAATTTTAAAAAACAAGATCTTTCTCCATCTTCTGATTCAATTACCAGGAAAAAAAAAAAAAAAAGCTTTGTTTACTCCTTGCGCAAGCTATCAAACTTCTATAAATTAAAAAAAAAAATAAAGCTTCCAGGGAACCTAACCATGTCCCAGAAACTGTCTTCTGCTAGGGGTGGGGAACACACATTCATAGTGGAAAAAATCCACCACTTGCCTCTGAGAATTTTCATAGTAACAGAGAAACATTATTACAAAAAATGGAAAATTATTATGTTAAAACCTGAATTTTAAGACAGAAATAATACAGGACAAGGTTTTCAAAATAAACATGCATTTGAGATCATAAAACCATTGGTGAGAAATTACTTTCAACATTCAAATGTGGAACAATAATCTGAGAAGGAAATTATAAGGTTTTTGTGGGGATAGACCAAGAGTTTTGAAAGTTAGCTCAAGGGAGCAAGAAGGAACAAGTATACATTCTGCTTCTCTCACAGCCATAAGAAACTCAATATTTATTGCAATTCTTATAAGAAGCCACCATACAAGGAGCACTGCACCCACCATTGTATTCATCATGCAGAGTAAAAAGAATAAATTTCCTATCTTGAATACTACAGAGAAGTTGTTTCCATAGATACTTGATCTTAACAACTAATTAGGCAAATAAGAGTATTCCCAAAGTCTACATGTATTATATCTCTGAAATTACATCATTCTAGCTACTTAAAAAAATCACAGGATGTTAGAGCAAGAAGAGACCTGAACCTTTCTCTCCTATAAGCCCTCATTTTACATTACACAGGCCAGGTAGTTCAACAGGCATATCGCTTTCTTTCCCCAACACTCCTAAACTCCAATTTACTTAAGATTTATTACATCTTTAATAGAAATTATGAAATCAAGTCAGCTTATTAAATAATCACTATTTTTTTGCTAAAGAGACAGAGTCTCAAAACTCGTGGGTTCAAACAATCTTCCTCCCTCAGCCTCCTGAGTAGCTGGACCTACAAGTCCATGCCACCATGCCTTTTTTTTAATGTTTACCCTTCCAGGTAATCTTGGTTAAGAAATATTGGCCACATAGGAATCACAGTAAACTAAAAAGCTGGTTGTAGGCTAACAATGTTAGACAGTATAATCTATCACTCCAAGGACGTAGCATACGTGGGAGTCTTGCAGGACACCTTATAGTTCTGATCTTGGGACTCAACTGTCACAGTATTGAAGGCTGCAAAAGTTCTGGGGACTGGAGATTTCTGGTTGACAAAGGACAGGTGAGCAAACTCCACTGTGGCAGGCAATTTTCACTTTGGAAAGTCAAATAGCCATTACTTTAGGTAGGTTATTGAGACCACAGAAAGACTTCTTGATTTTTTAGAAAAGAAATTTCCAACATAACAAGTTTTAAATACATTTATAATGCTCTTTCACATAGATCAATCTAATTCCACTACTGTAACTGTGCTGTTGAAGGTATGTTGCTTCCTCCTCACTGCAATGATACCACCCTGTGTCCAAGAGCTGTGAGGTGCCAGAAACTTGACAGGGAAAGAGGAAGCTGGTGACCACAACAGAGCTTTCTAGCTGACATATGAGTCGAGACCCTAATCCAGCCCCAGGGCCACGTTAGTCATTGGAATCTCCAGTGACAGGAACACTGGGTTCTGCACACTTTCTTCATGGGGAAAGAGTAGAGTGTGTCCAAACTTTCTTCCATGACCAGTGAGCTGGGCAGAAGGCAGGCCCAGCCAGTCGGTCCCTCGGGCCAGGGCAGGAAGTGAGAGTCTCTCTTACCCTGGTGCGTGGGGCCGCAGGGCTAACACCAAAAATTCATCCAAAGGAGCGAGTCGAGGTCGAGCCAGAAGACTTGTCCAAGCAGGTTTTTGAGCAACAGGTGCTCCTGGCAAGTATTAACAGAGAAGGTGCAGAAACAACTGGGGTCTGAGAACCAAGAAATATGAGGGCAAAGCTCCACAAGAGAATGGAGGAGTAGAAAAATTGGCTTGGGAGTCAGACACATCTGAGCTCAAATATCAGCCCAGTCACTACTTAGCTCTGTGACCACAGGCAAGATATTTAACTTTGCTAAGCCTCATTTTCATCACCTGTAATAGCAAGATAATAGGCTTTTTCTCAAAGAGTGTCAAGAGGCTTAAATGATATAAAACATTTATCATGGTGCTTGGTAAACAGTAAACACTAAATGTTAGCTTCTATTGTTTGAAACAGTTGCAAAAAAACAAACAAAATAGACTCTTGATGAGCAGAAGAGAATAGAAACTTGTGAATGGGAAGATGAATACCATTGATTCTAGGGATGAAACAGAGCTTCTTTGGGCCCCCAGAGTGTTTGCCAGCATGTGCCAGTATGAAGCTGTGCCCACTGAGGGACCGTCCCAGATGAGAGATCATCCTACCCACCTGCCAGCAGTCTCTGCTTCTGAACCATCTACTGAAAACAAGACAGCCCAGTTCAGGAGCAAACTGCCCTCTTTTAGTCCAAACGGATTGTTGGTGTCATTTTAAAAGAACTGAATAGATCTGATAACTGAAATGGAATGACAATGAAAAATGCCAGGTCCAGTACATTTCCAAAGGGTTCATTTGCATCTTCCTGGAACCTCTCTTCTCTGCTATCATCTCTGGAACAGGGCAACGTAGGAGGGTTTTGAGTGGCTAGAGGCAGCCTCTGGTTGTCCATGGCAACCCAGTTATCAGGGAAGTGCTGGGCGGTAAATGTGTGGGAGCCAAGATGATGCTATTAGCTGTTCCAGCTTGAAAGTGTCAGTATGATCTGTGTAATACAGCTCAGAAAAAATACCCCTATTACCCTGTGCAGCTATCTCAAGAAGACTCTCATTTCTTTCAGGGGAGGGACTTGGCTGCTAAACAGATCCACTGCTGAGAATTGCTCTGGAGAGTGCAAATCTCCACTTCATTTCCACAGTCTGCTCAGTCAGAAAACCCATATGGACTGAATTCATGAAAGCCCAAACCAACCTGCCCTTGGCATTCTTTGTGCCTGTTACTCCATCTACCCCAGCTACCTGCTAAGTACTCCTCTTCCTCTATTTATTTGGTTGTTGAAAAAGTTCCATCTTACCTTCTCAGAGAGCTTTCTTAAAATTAAAAGCTCCCACAGGGTAGGAGTCAGGTTTCTTTCCACACAGCAACCCGCTGAAAGGACTTTGTGGTGCTTGGAAGCAAGATCATAGAACAGTTGTAAGGCCAGGTTTGAAGCCAGTCATGCTAGGCTTAAATCAGCTCAGCCATTTACTAGCCTTCTTTAAAGACAGGTCACAAGTCGTTTGATCCTCCTACACTCACACATGCAACTTAACTCCCCTCCCTTTGAGGGTGGGCCAGCCTTAGTTTATTTGGTTCTAGCAAATAAAATATGGCAAAAGTGATGGGCATTGCTTCTGAGGTGAGGTTATAAAAAGGCTGAAGCATATGTCTTGGATATGCTCTCTCATTTTCTCACACTAGAGTCGCTCACTCTGGAGGAAGCCAACTATCATGTCACAAGGACACTCAAGCAGCTTATGGACAGGTCCATGCAGCAAGAAACTGCTGGCAGCCACATGAGCAAGCTTAGAACTGAGTCCTCTGAAATAAGCCTTTAGATGACTGCAATCCTGACCAATAGCTTGACTTTATGAGAAACCCAGACCCAGAACAACCCAGCTAAGCCACCTCAGATGCCTGCTCACAGA
The DNA here is from genome assembly GCF_000247695.1 of Heterocephalus glaber. The sequence continues at coordinate 9,381,584 of NW_004624733.1, read as the reverse complement.
CACTCTGAGATAATCAATGTTTGTTGTGCTGAACCACCAAGGGTAGGGCAATTTGTAATGTAAAAAGAGATAACAAATACATCATGAGTAGGTGAGATAATATAAGCTAAAATCCAATTTCCCTATCTATAAAAGGGGGATAATTAATTATATTTATGAAAATCCTATCAGATAATAAATATAAATCACTTAGTCCAGTATTTGGCACATGATACATGCTCAGTACCTGAGATCGTGCGTTAGCATCATTGTGGGGGTCAGTGCTGTGCAGGGCTTAAACCCGAGGCAGATGTGGGTGCAGGTCTTTCCACTGATACCTAACAGCTGTAAAACCCTAGACAAGTCACTCAGTCTCACTCAATCTCACCAAGTCTCGGTTTTCTCCAACATTAAGGCTTCCAGACTCATTAGGAAGATAATATAAGACAAAATGTATTTAGTGCTTAGCCTAAAACACAAACAAAGACACTGCTCAGTAAATGGTATTTAAACGGTACTACCATATCATCACTGATGCTTTTGGTGAAAAGGACGATAACCCAGGAAGAAACAACATGCAAAGTACACATTACTCTAAGAAGCCAGCAGTGGGAGCCAGTTTTCTCCTGTGGTAATGTGAACCCCTTTCTGGATGCACTCTCACACATGATTTGCACTTGACCTTAAAGACTCAGCTCTTGCCTAAGCTACATCAGAAAGATTTTCCTTATCCCTCTTCATGCCCCTGTTGTGCCTTGCCCATTCCCCCATCATGGTACTTAAGTGCTCCACTAAAATTGTCTTTTCACATCTATCTTCCCTCCCCCCAGTCTGGGAGTCCCTTGGAATAAGGAACCAGCTTACATGAGCTTTTGCGGCTCCAGCATCTATCCTAGTGCCTGGAAATTAGTGACTTTTATGCAAGTATGTTGGATGAGTGAATCAATATATTAATGAATTAAAGCATTCACAATAGTTTATGGCTCTTTCACAATAGTTTATAGCTGAGTTCTGGGGAGGAGTATTGTTTGTTTGTTTAATCTAAGAGCCTCACAATTCTTCTAATCCCTCAAGAATCACAATTGAACTCATTGCTAGATGACTTTATGCGCTGAGCCAAAATATGCTACAGTCAACCTAAATTAGTGATAAAAGAAGGATGTAAAGTAGGACGTAACTCCTCATTACATCTATGCAAAAAAAAAAATATGTATGGATACTAAAAGCATCGTGGAAAAAATGAGGCCTAATATAAATAGCTAGTACTACATCTCCATAAAGTTACTTCTTTAAAAATATATCATTTTCATTCATGAAAATGTTTACTATTGCCCACCCTGTGCCAGGATCTGGGCTGTGTGCCAAGGACACAGATGAGTAATGCCTGCTGTCGTGGAGCCCAGTTTGGGGAAGGAGGAAACACTCTAGGAGAGAGCCCTAAATATCTGCCCAAAGTATCAGCCTGAGGTAAGCCGCAGCCTCCTGGAACTACGGTCCCTATTGCTCAGAAACCAATGAAGTCATCACCAACCTGACTTTTCTTTCTCCATTGAGTGACCCCTCTCATCAACCATATTTCTACACATGAGCAATTAAGTACTAAATTTGGAATTTAAAAAGAAAACATTTACAATTGTATCCAAAGCAACATAATACCTATGAATAAATCTGACAAAGGACATGCAAGACCTATATGTGGACAGCTGGGAAACAAAACTGAGAAAAATTAAAGATGACCTAAATAAATGGAAATATATTCTGTGTTCATGGATCAAAAGATTTAATACTAAGATAGCAGCTCCCCAATTGATCTAGAGATTGAATACAACACTAATCAAAATCCTCACAATGTCTTTGTAGAAATAAAAAAGCTAACTGAAATTTAAAGGACCTAGAATAGTAAAACAACTATGAAGAACAAAACTGGAGAACTCACACTATTTCAAGACTTACTATCAGACAGTAATCCAGGCAACATGGTATGATATAAAGATAAACAGATATATGGAATAGAATAGACTCTAGAAATATACCAAACATATATACTTATAACAAAAATGGCAAGGTAATTCCAAGAGAGAAAGAAGAATTTTTCCTATAAATGGTACGGAACAATTGTATGTTCACCTACAAAATAAATGAAACTTGATCTTTACCTCATATATCATATTTTTTTAATTCTCAAAGTGGATTATAGGCCTAAATGTAAAACCTAAGACTTTCAAAAGAGAGTATAAGAGAAAATCTTTGTGACTTTAGGTTGGGCCAAGATTTTTTTTTTTAGATGAAATAATATAAACCAAGGCAGAACAAAATTTAAAACTTCTGTTCTTCTAAGCACATATAGCCATTTGGGGAAGAGTATGGAAGCTCCTTTAAAAAAATTAAAAATAAGGCTACCATATGATCCAGCAGTCCCACTACTGGGTTTAAGACCAAAGAACCTGAAATCAGTGTATCATAAAGATCCTGTTCCTTATGTCCACTGCAGCATTATTCACAATAGCTAATACACAGAATCAGCCTGTGCCCATCAATGGATAATGAGATAAAGAAAATGTATATAGAGAGAGTGGAGCAGTATCAGCCTTTATAAAGAAGGACATCTTGTCATCTGCAACATGGTTAAACCATGAGGACATAATGCTAAGTGAAATAAGGCAGTCACAGAAAGACAAATACTACATGATCTCACTTAACATGCAGAACCTAAAAAAATTAAACTTACAGATGCAGAAAGTACTATGATGGTTACCAGGGGCTGAGGAGAAGGGAAGAGGTCTGTGGAGATGTTCATCAAGGATACAAAATTTCAGTTTGATAGAAGTGAAAAGTTCAAGAGCTCTATTTTATAACATGATGACTACAGTTAACAACATATTTATTGTTGAAAATCATTTTAAAAAGTAAATTTTAAATATTCTCACTGCACCAAAACAAGTAAATGAAGTAATACATTTTTAGTTCAATTTAGCCATTTCACAATATATTTTTTTCAAATCATCTTCTCATACATGATATATATAGATAGATACAATTTTTATTCTCAATTTTAAAAATGCCTTAAAAACCAAAATAAAAACTCTGCTGTTCCAAAGATATTGCAAAGAAAATAAAAAGAGAAGGCACAGTTTGGGAGAAAATATTATAAACAAGTTCAGAGGCAAACTGCAAACTAAGAAAAAAGTACTTGAGATACACAGATACAAAGACCTGACCGCTTTAATGTAAAAATATCATCAAAAACTATTAATAAAAACTATACAATCCAATATAAAAATGGTCAAAAGTCACAGATAATTCTTTCAAAAAGAAATACAAATGCCAACAATCATATGAAACTAAGATTAATCTCACAATTAAAGAAACGCAAACTAAAACAAGATGTCATTTTATAAAGAGTATTTGACACAGAAATATTTATAATACAAAAAGTGGAAATAACTGCAAAATACATCAATGAGGACAATTAAGTACATAATGGTATAGAAATACACTTAAATACAGTACTACCATGTACCCTTTACAATTTAAATGCTGATTTCAACAATACTGATAATATTAAAAGCAGTCTGAAGCATATCATTGGGTGGAGGAGAAAATATTTCAATATGTATAGCAAGATCTCACTTATCTAAAAGTGTACATCTTTACTTATTTGTAAAAAAGTATATGGCAATATATTTCTCTGAAAGAAAACTCACCAAAATGGAAAAGAAATTGTCCCTGGAAGGGGTTTCAAGTGACTTTTACTTTATTTCTAAATTGCAGTGTCCTTTTAAAAATCTACAGTGAGCACATATTTCTAGAATTAGTGAAAGATAAGTTATTTTAATTTTGAAAAATATGAATACATATTAATGCAATGTTTCAACAAAACAAAAAGCCTGTCAGGATGCAGCAAGCTGAGTGGCCAGCCACCCTGCCCTCTGAGGCCTCCTACCTCTAACCACACTAGGCAACATGATGAAAACAGCTAAGCACACACTCTCAGGCTCTTGAAGGTGCAGCCAGATGCAGGTGCATGGTGTGGATTCAGAGAACAGGTTCACTTCAAACCCTGCTTGTATCACCACATTAGCAGTGCTGACCTCTGGGTCAGTCATTTGACTTCTTTGAACCTCAGCTTCCTCCTCTGTAGATTTAGGGTAATAACTCCTCTACTTTTCAGGGTTGTGGAGGAGTTTGAGTAACATATGCATGGGATACCCTCAACTAAACACTTGGCACATAATAATCACTTAATAAAAATCGGCTGCTGTTACTAATACCCGGGACATTTGTGACATTTATTCACATCACAACCACTATCCTCCAGGGTCATGGAGTAGAGTGGAAAGAAGAAACTGCAATCCTCAGAAGGGCACAACAGCTAGTCTCCAACAACATGCTTTTCTATCCTGTGAAAAATTCTTGGAAGTGGCAGGCAAGGAGATTGGCAGCCAGCTGGAGGGAGAAGGAGGATAAAACAAGGGCCAAAATACAGTAATTTCCTAGTTCTGTCAACTGTGCCCTCAATGAGCCAACACAGCTCACCTCTCTCCTCCTGCATTCTTTCCTTGGTTCATGGGAACCTTCCTCACAGACATCAGAATGGTAGGGTTTTCGAAAGATTTACCTGGATGCCAGGACTGAAAGGACTCTAGAGATCCTGAGTGCTGCCTCCCTCACTGTGCAGGTGAGGGTCAGGCAGGTGAGGGGTCCTCCTGAGAACCAAGCAGTCAGCACCCAGCTCAGACTCACCATCACAGGGTCCCCTCCTATGCTAATTTCCCTTCCCCTCACTGCTCTCCACAAGTTCTTATTTCCTCCACTGCATCACTCTGCTCGCTACCTGTCGGACTCTTCGAGGCCCCTTCACCCCTCTGGTAGCCCCAACCGTCCTTTGTGTTGCTCCCTATGGTAAGGGAAGGAACCAGACTATAATGTTCCTGACTATAATGTTTCTGGCTCAAAGGGTGACCTAGAACTAGGATGATCATGGTCATCAGTCACCAAGTGAAGACAGTCCTCTGCTTTCAACAGAAATAGCATAAACCACAGTGTGAAATGAGAAGGCAGGAGCGGGAAGAGCTTTGGGTTCTTCTCTACCTCCCTGGTGACTCTGGAGGTTACCTGAAAACTCCAAGGAAAGAAAGCCCCAGAAGAAAGAGGTACTAGCAGATTAGAAAGGAATGAGCAGACTCTGTCTCTGGCATTGTAGATGCAACCAAGATGCAGGGCAGCCATGGGGAGGAGAGAGAGGCAATGGAAGGCCCTGTCCCTTCCCAGGACACCGTCTCCACTGTGGCAGGGACTGGCCTGGGGCTTACCTTGGGCAGGCTCACTGGAGTCCTGGGCTTGGTCCTGGGGTTCTTAATTAAGAGCCTCTGATCCAGAGGGAGCAGATGGTATTTCATGGCCTCAATGAGGAAGTCCTTACAGGTGTTGTTATTCTTTATCAAAGCTTCTTCTTCCACTGTCTAGAGGTAACAACCCACAGGTGACCCAGGAGCAGCACTCAGCCATACTTCCCAAGCTGTGTCTCTCAGCCTGGTCATCCCTGCATCCTCATCCCCTCCCACATCACACTATCTCAGACCCAGAGAAAGGTCCGCAGCATTGCAATGCGGTGCTCACCTTCTGTATACCAAGGGCATTAGGGTTAAGTGATCAAGCTCTGGCATCAGACAGAGGCTCAAATCCCAGAACAACCACTGAACATCTCAGGTGCTTAGTTTCCTTACTTTTAAAATGGGCACATTAAAAATATCTACAACCTCACTAGTTTTGTTCGTTTTTGAGGCTCAAATGAGTTTGTATAAAACAAAACACAAGCAGTTGTCCTGACAGGTGCTCAGCTTCAATTTGGGGCATGAAGTTTTGGAAATGGATATGGTGACAGTTGTACAACATTATGAATGCAACTAATGCCACTGAATCATAAACTTAAAATGGTCAAAATCCCATTTATGTGATAAATATTTCATCACAATATAGTATGCTATATATTTAGTTTTTGGCTTTTTTGAGACAGGGTCTCGCTATGTAGTTCAGGCTGGCCTCAAACTCACAGTGATCCTCCTGCCTCAGCCCCCTGAGTGCTGGGATTACAGACATGCATCACCATGCCCGATCTGCTATATATTTAGAGTAGCATTTGAAAATGTTTACTGTAAGCCTGACAAACATTAGCTATTGTGAAGCCCAGAAGTCAGTGCTAGGTGCAGGCTCTCCAGAGTTTTCTCTTCCTCCCCTCCTCCAGTACGTGACCAGCCAACCCCAGTAGGTAATACTTGCTTGAAGTTTCAAGGTCAAATGAATGTTAATGAAACATCCTATCCCAGAGGTATTCACCCTGTAGGGCCTGAGAAAAGCACTTTTTAAGAAAGGGATTCCCACATAACAGTGCTCATGCCATTGCTGCTGACTCTCTTTTCCAGATCCAAACACTACTTTCCCACAATAATCCAGGAGCTATTTCCCTAATGTCTTCATGAAATTTCAGTTGTGGACCCCCAAGGGAAGCTGTAAACAAGTCTTCAAGGCCTCTTTAGCTTTCTCTGGTCCCCTAGCTGCCCCTCTCCCTGTAGAAGTGGGACTGTGCTGGAGGACAAACACCCACCCAGTCCATGGTCAGTGCCCTCCAGGACAGCAGGAGGTCTGATAGTGACAGGGGGAGCTCAGGAATGTGCTCAGGGGTCCTTTTCTACAGGGAGGAGATGATACCACAAGGTGGCAGTATACTGTCCAAGGGTCTTTGCAGAGCCTGTGAACACTTCAGCATCCTGTGGCACCTGTAAAGAAGGCTGAGGTGCAGATCTTTAAAGACCATTTCATGGATCCCTTAGGCCCATGGCCAATAGCGTCACAAGTGTCACTTTACAAGTGCTCATAAGAATATATGTCACCCTCAGTCCCAAGGACAATAGTAATATCAACTAGCTTTCACTGAACACTGTATTGTAAGATTTTCTGGATTATCTCACTTTGTTCCCTCCTCCAAAAAAAAAAATCCTATTAAGTCAGTTACTACTTTAGCCAGGTGAGAAAACTAAGGTTTTAAGGGGTTAAATTGGAAGGGAATAAGAAGAGCAGGGTGCCACCTCCTTTCTTAATCCTGGACCAAACTCTCCCTTCCTTCCAGGGACCCCTCAGGGACAAATGGAGCTGGTAAACCGCCTCTCTGTTTTGTTTGCTTCACATACTTAAGGCTTATTTTCTGTCTGCTTGTAAGAGTGTCTAACGATATTTACTATACAAAGGAGCGGTGTAATGGAAAAACAGAACAGAGTATCAAAGGTGCCAGCTTGACGTGTGTGCTTCAGAGCCAGGCTGATATAGATCTGAATCCTGACCCCTCCCTTATACAGGACAGTGGCTCCAGGTCAATCACAAGCTCCATACCCTCAAGGCCAAAGTTGTGAAAAGAGTGTTATAACCCGTACTTTAAATGCTTGTTACAGGATTAGTGAGAAAACTGGCACCATGAGGGTACCCTATAATTTGTCACTTTTCTGTTCCGGAGGAAAAAATGGTACGTGTTCTAAACTCCTATGAGGAGCTGGTATTTACAATCCTGACTTGCCTTCAAGTTGCCTAAAACTATAGCAGAAAGGGAACACAGAAACATTGTGAGAATGGCCCTTCTTGCTTAGGTACTTTGTAAGAAAAGCCACTGATTTTTATTGAACATTTCCATGCTAAACACCTGGCTGGCAGACTGACAACTTCTTTAGTACCCAGCACAGTCCTACTGGCCTCTGTTATGTCATCTGATCTAGAAAAGAAGACATGAGCCTTGAGTAAGATTATTAGGTAGCAAAGCTGAGACTGAAACCTCAGCATCCCATTCTCAAACCTATACTCTTCAAAATTTCCATTACCAAGCCTCACACTTAACCCAGTAGGCTGGTGCCCTCAGCCCAGGCAAAAGATCCATTAAACTCCTCAACCACACCACAAGACCAGGATTGCCACTGCTGTTCCTAGAGGTTTAGGTGAACAGACAAGTACTCACCTGGACTAAATAGTCCCTAGGCAAGAGAGGGAGTCGGACATGTTCCATCAGCTTCGCCATGTGCTCCAAACGAGTCTCTTTCTCATAATTGATCCATGAAATCACAGCTTCAAACACCTATAAAGAAAAGAGACAAGGCTTTCAAACAACATGTAAAAAAATCTGTAAAAAACATCTGTAAAAGAAAAAGCTACAAATCATCCACAAAGGTGTTTAACCTAAGATTCAATCTTTAAAATAAAAACAGAGGGCCGGGGATTTAGCGCAGTGGTTTTGCCACCTGCTGCACAAGTGCAAGGACCCGAGTTCGATCCCCAGTACCAAAAATAAATAAATAAATAAATAAATTCTCTTTGCTTTTCCACACCCCACCCCCAACTCCACTTAAAT
>NW_004624733.1:9338130-9373116 GCF_000247695.1 Heterocephalus glaber | reverse complement strand
AAATAAATAAATAAATAAATAAATAAAATAAAAACAGAAAGGATTTGTCTACTTGGTGGCTTCAGAGTGAAAACATACACACAAGGACAAACCTGCTGCGCTAAATGTAGGATCGCTGTGGTTTATTCTAAAATAAAAATCAATTCCTAAAGATATTTGAGGGTAGAAATGCAAAGCAGTAACTGCGAATCAAATGTATGAAGACTGCTTAAGAGGATCAGGAGTCCTGGGGACAATGTCACCCTTCCCTCAATGCCCCCCTTCCTCATTTATCTTCAGTGCACACTTATGCAGAATGAAAACTAAGAATGCTCTCTGCCTAAGGCTGGCTGTGATGCTGACTGTGACAATGAATGACGGAGATGGACAGAAATTTCTCTTTGGATTTAACCCCTCTTCTGAGATTTCATTTCTATGCAAATCAAAACTGGGGGGCTTGGGACAAAAAGGAAGGCCTGTGATTTGCATGTTTGCTTTACTCAAGGATAAATCTAATTTCAAACTCTGCACCACTGAATACACGCAAACAGAAAAAATTCTGTTGGTAGGGCTGTGGGAAAAGCAGCAATATTCATAGACATTTAACTAATAAATATAGCTTTTTAAGAGGGGAGGGAAGAATTTGGCAATATCAATCAAAATTATAAAAGTCCACACTCTTTGAACTATAAGTACCATTTCTAGAGCTCTAGCCTACAAAAAATACTCACATTAAGTGTGTAAAAACATGTGTCCAAGATGTTTGTTGCAGCACTGTTATAACAGGATTAAAAGATGGAGAACTTATTAAAACACCATCCCACCAGTTCTGGTGGTGCACACCTGTAATCCCAGCACTCAGGAGCCTGAGGCAGGAGGATTGTTGTGAGTTTGGGGCCAGCCTGGGCTACCCAGTGAGTTTAAGGCCAGCCTGAACTACATAGCAAGACCTTGTTTTAAACCACCTTCCCAAATTTTTACATAACATCCCTACAATTGGTTTCAGCTGTTAAAGAGAATGAATCCAGACACCTTGTACCAAGAAGTATGAAAGTGCTCACAGATTAAAGAGGACACGCCAAAAGGTGCAGAACCAAGTGGATGGGACTTTCATTGCCAATATTTGGGATAACTTAAAAATAAAAGAGAATAAGAAAAAAAAGAGATCGATGCGGGAGAGAAGGTCAGGGAATGACTGGGAAAGAGACAAAGGAAACTTTTCGTGGTTGTGAATATGTATATTGATTGAATGGGCATTACATGACATATACATTTGTCAAAATGAATCAAATTGTACACTTAATATCTCCACATTTCACTGTGCATGAACCACACCTCCATATAGAAGTCTTAGTTTAAAAAAATAAGTAATGGATCATAACACAATGAAAAAAAGAAGAATCCATGAGTCCATAGCACATTTAAAAAAATATAAGAAAGGCTCTTCTTTAACTAAAAATGCCAACTAATAAATAGTAAATGTAAAAGGAATAATAGAATTAAAAAAACAGTATTTTGCAACCACCAATGTAATAACTGACTCAGCAAAGATCACCAATGATGCTAAAATAAAAAATTATTGGGGGCCAGGCATAGTGATGGATGCCTGCAATCTTAGTACTTGGGAGGCTGAGGCAGGAGGATCACCCACTGTGAGTTCGAGGCCAGCCTAGACTACTGTCTCAAAAAAACAAATAGTTCGATCCCCGGTACCAAAAAAACCCCCAAAAAACAAATAAACGTTATTGGGGAAAGAGAAGTTTCATCCCACAGAATATTTATTATTTATACAAAGGGAAAGATACCCTAATCTAGGGAGATATGATAGTTACTACCTTAAGCAAGGAATCAAACTTACCACCAATAAGTAGACAGACTTACTGTCCTGATTGTGATTTAATGGGAAGGACACAGTAACCCCAGTGTAGCATTCTTCCCAGTATAGTTAACCTAAATCTTATAGTGAGGGAACAATCAGAGAAATCTATGTTTGGAACATTTTACAAAAGGCTAGACTGGATTCTTCAAAACTTAATAGTATGAAAGGCCAAAAAAAAAAAAAATCAAGGGAACTGTGATAGATTAATGAGATTATGAGACATGACAACTAAATGCAATGCTTGAATCCTTACCGGATTGTGGATTTAAAAGAAACCACTATAAAGCACTTTGTGAGAACAATTAAGAAAATCTGATCTGCTAAAATCAGAGTGAATAATCTGCATAGCCAATACACACTAACAAAAAATATTTGGGGCCCAGGGATTTAGCTGAATGGTTTTGCCACCTGCTGTGCAAGCTCAAGGACCCGAGTTTGATTCCCGGTACCAGAAAAAAAAAAAAAAATGCAAATTTTGTCTACCAGGGGGAAAAACTCCAATTTTTCTTAATTGTATGTTTTTGTATATAGACAAATTAATGATGTTTTGTACTTTATATACTTGGTCCTATTTCCTGAACAAATATTAAGTCAAGCTGGGCATAATCTGAATTGGGCAAAGGAATCAGAAAGGAAAGAGAAAGGAAAAATCAAATGGTGGGGAAAGACCAATTAAAAAGGTACAATGTTATAGTTAGATAAAAATAAAAAGTTCTGGTGTGCTATTGCACAAATGGGTGACCACAGGTAATGATAATGTACTGCAAATTTCCAAAAGCTAGGAGAAAGACCTTTTAATGTTTTCACCATAAAAAAAAAATGCTAAATGTTTGAGGACATAGATATGTTTAACCACATTTGAATATTATACAATGTACATCAAAACATCAAATGGTACTCCATAAATATGTACTATTTTTATATTTTTAGTACCATTTTTAAAAAATAGATTTACATTTAAAGTGGAATGGAGCAGAAGAAAAGGAGTAGCACATATGTGTAGTTTGTTCCCATTTCTGAATAAAATAATCTATATATTAACTTAACATAAATACCACCAAAATCTCCTTTATCTAGTACATTTTTTTTCAATTATAAACTCTCATAGCTATATCCCTGACACTCATAATACTGTGTTTGTGAATGTTTCTTCCACCAGCCATTACGATTCATGAGATCAGGTGCCTTGTCTCATTTACTGGCACATAATGCACATTTTTTAATGAATGAATGGACGTATACATTCAGAACAAGCCTGTAAGGAGGTGGGTGAAGCCTGCACATGCTGGAGCAGATAGCAGGGCTGGGGAAGGAGGGCCAGAATCTTGGCAGGTAGGACAGAGTCAGAGGCTGATCGAGGAGTCTGGTTTTTCTAAGGCAGGTATGGGCAGCCACAATCCCATTCTGCATTGCATGTGGTTATTCACATCTCCTCCTACTCCTCTTTACTAGGCCAAGCTTTCACAGGGTGAGAAATGGATGTGTGCTGTCTTCATACCTCCTTCCCTCCTATGCTGCCTAGTAGAATGTCAAGTGGTTGGTTGACAATGCTTTGCTAAATGATGAACTACAAACCCTGAAGTAGGGTTGATTTATTGATCATGTTCTTCCCTATCAACCAGCTTAATCTTTGTTATAAAAGCTAAAAGCAAGCTGAGTGTACCAAAGTCGATACTTAACCTTATCTTTATTTTTTGGCTTGACTAGTCTGACTGGTTCTGCTTAGTTGCACTGTTTACCTATTCAGCTGTGAAAACCACAGCACTCTGCAATAACAGTGACCTTCTCAGCAGAGAGAAGGCCATGCATATTTTTTTATTTAGACTCCATGCTTGAAAAAGAAACAAGCAAATAAACTTCAAAATAGCTTTACCTTTCAATATCCCTAAAGTCATTCCCAATAATCCTTCCCATCGAAGGACACTTCACAGACATCACCTTCCTAAATTCTCATGATAATACCATGAGTAGATACTCTTACCCATTATGAAGTGACTTGACTATGTCCCAGAATGAAAGAGGCAGTCCTAGATTTCCCATAAATCCAACTCCAATGATTACGCTCTTACCCATTATTCTTAGTTGTCTCTCAAAGTCTACCAGCTGGAATTTGCAAATTACAGCCCATAGGCCAAATCAGCCTGCACCTGATTTTTTGGTTTTTTGTTTTTTTTAATTTACTGGAACACAACCACACTCATTTGTTTAGAGACAGTTTAGGCTGCTTTCACACTATAATAGCAGAGCTGAGAATCTATAACCCACAAATCCCATAATATTTGCTACCTGGCCCTTTACAAGATAAGTTTATCAACCCCTGTTCTATAAAATCTAAGCAGAGATCCTGAAACTTCAATCATGGGACAGGGTGATATCTACTCAAAACATAATGCTTTTCACGGAGCCCACAATGAAATAATCAGCAGTCCACAAAACAGACTTGGTGTTTCACTTTTAAACAAAGAAATAGCATCATTTCCTCACTGATACATGTTTCTAAACCAATTTCTTGGTTGTTACAAGGTTCCTATGTGCAGAAAGATTAGAGAAAATAATTTTATTATTTCCAAACTCATCACACTTCAGATGTAAGCACAGCCTTAACCAGAGAACATCAGATGAGCCTGAATTCTACGTCAGCCTCTGGGCACACAGGCAGCCAAACCAGGCTACACCTAGTTAAATGCCTGAGTAAAACTGGAAAACGTGTTTTGAGAATTATAGGTGGGTGGCTCAAGTTGAAAAGGCAGGGCAGTTATTTGACAAGGAGAGAGATACAAGTGATTCTCAGCAAAACATAAGGGATGGGGTAGAAGCTAATTGTGACACCATTAGGAAAAAAAAAAAAAACTACATTCTTGTACATGGACCTGATTTGTTACTCGGATTGGAGGACTAACATTATCAAGAACAACAAGCCCAGTGCTAAGGCTCTTATGTATATGCTCTCATTTAACCCCCTCCAAAACAAAATTCTGTGAAGGTGGTACCATTAGCTATTATTCACAGTTTACAGATGAGGAAACGGCTTCAGAAAGGCAGCATGTTGTCCAAGGTCACACTGCCAGGAAGCAGTCAGTCCGGGATGTGAACTCACCTCTAACTTCAAAAACCCAAATTTGAATGTTACACAGTGTTGTATCTCAGAGGTACAGTTAGCTGAAAACCCTGGGCAGATTGTTGCATTGGGAGATTAAATTCTTAAACTTACAATACTAATTACAGCCCTCCACACCCTCCTGGGCCAAACCCCTGAAGACCCTGATGCTTTTCCAGGCACTGAGGCAATCAAGTTTGCTAAATCTGCTGCAGTGTTTTTAAAGCAAGAAGACAGTGCTGCTACTTACAAGAAGGACCCTGCCAGATGCTTGTTTTTGTTCCTTACATACAAGCTTAACTGGAGCTGTGTTAGCCACACTCCTACCACATTATCACACAAACACCAAGGACAACTGGGAGCAGTGGAGTGCTGGAGCTAGAGCTTGCTGTGCATGGCTCTTTCCAACTTGGTGTTTACTGACATTACACTGGCAGTTTGAAATCAGCCTTGATAAAAAATATTATGGAAATCAGCAAATGAATAGCAAATGAATCAGGACTTCTGGAACTTTTCTTTTTGAAAGCCATTATTAAACCACTGGCTGGGTTGTATCCTGTTCTGACTCTAGAAACCTACCTAGTTGCATACATCCTTCTGATGGGACCACCATTTTAATGTTTCATATAATACGTAAGAGCTCTTTCTTGTAGTTGCTTCATTTCATACTCTCAGGGACCCTGAGAAACAGTTAACAGTGCTCACTTACAAAAGTGGAAAGTGAGACGAAGAACCGTAAAGTAGTGTGCCTAACATTATCCAGCTAACTGGTGAGACGATAGCAATTAGAACTATGGGCTTTCAGTCTACACTTTTACAAGCACTGAACACTTCCTTCATATTACATTTCACAGTTTGTTGAATTTATTTACCTTGCTAGATTCTGTCTTGCCCATGTGATCATAAGTTCCAAAAAAGCAGGAATCTTATGTCCATTTGTTTGCCAGTGTCTCTCCTGTGACTAACACACTGGGTATGGAAAACTCTAGATAAATATTTTTGAGAGAATTTATAAGTTAATGAAAGCATAAAGAATGGGTGAATGATTCCCTTCATCCACCAGATATTGCCAGATATGTGACTTCAGTTAACAAAAAAGAATGATAAAAATAAAATACCTAGCCTGGAAATTGTTTTTCAGCTTTCTACTACTGCCATAGACAGTAAGACTTTCACTGACTCTACAAAGAACAAAGAAAGGAACTAAAACACAATGCTTTAATAGAAATGTCTGCAAGCTAAGAAAATCCTTCAGTGGCACTAACATTATGAATGATGAGTAGAGGACAGTGGATTAGAGAATATCTGCCAGTCAATATGATGGACTGGGCTGCCCTAAAAGGAATCTTTCCGTATTTGTGAAAATGATGTATTACCAAAACAAAGAGCCATACTCAAAAACATGTCCAAGTACTTTGGACAAGAAAATGTCCAAGTACTTTTTTTTTTTTTTTTGGTACCAGGGATCGAACTCGGGTCCTTGCGCTTGTGCAGCAGGCGGCAAAACCACTGAGCTAAATCCCTGGCCCATGTCCAAGTATTTTAAATGAGAACAAGTCAAGTCAAGGAGCTGAATTGCAGCTACATCCAACACAGTTCCCAGGAATAATTCAGATATGGACTTTAATGACCGGGAACTGGTGGCCCATTGGGTAGGGTATTTGAGCCACTGCATCCTTGAAGGACAGTGTAGTCCCAGCTGAAAAACCAGGACTAGATGAACTATGCCTATCTGCAATGGGAAGAGGAAAGGACCATCTCCTGTCAGCTGGCATATGGTAAAAACTACATCCTCAAAAAATCTGAACCCTAGCATCATGCCATACACAGATGTGAGGTTCAAACTGACCTTGTCCAAGTAGCATGGGGCATACCTGAGACAAGTAATACAAAAATTATTTCCAAACCAGTGAACCTGCACTGCAGGGGCACTTCCACAGCCCAAGCAACCCAGATCCAGACATAACACCCTCTAAAGATATAGTCACAATCAAAAACTATAAACCACTAAGGAAATAAACTGCCAAAAGCAGTATCAACAGGTGCAATAAATAGTAGAATATCTGGAGTGACCAAAGAAAGGTAGCTTAAGACTATTCTCTATAATGTGTTCCTAAGAATATTAGATACAGGGGACATTCTGCAGTTAAAGATCAGTTAAAGGTCAAATGAGCCTGGGGAACACATCATACTACATACCCAAATTCCCTTTAGAGACTCACACAGCTCTTACAAAAGCTCTGATGGGTCCTGTACCAAAGAAACCTGTAACTTTCTTTACCCAATGTCTCCTGAATGTATCTGACTTGAGAAATCCATTTTTTTTTAACCCAAACACCTATAAACATCTTACAATACTGTTGTTTATGGGAACCAAATACTGACCTAAAGAAGAAAGTTCCCATTCCTTAACCCTCTTCACAGATCCCCATTCCATTTCTAACATCATCTCCCACTATTCCACCTTCACAGACACATACTTGACTGCATCACTCAGGTTGCTCATCACCCTGAGTACAATAAGCCATTCCAAACTCCCATGTCTTTATTCATACTATTCCTCTAAGCTGGAGGGCTTTCTAAAATCCTCATTTTCCAAGTTTTAGCCAAATATTCCCTTTTCCACAATGCCTTTCTACCCAACAACCTGGAATAAAATATTCTAGGGTGCCTTCCTTGAACTTTGACTGTAAGCAACTATTTCTTTCAACCACATAGTACAGACCCATGTTTTCAGTCTATCTGCCCAGTAGATCGTGAGCTCTTGAATGACCAGTAATGACCAGGTGCCACTCACCATTTCTCATGATGGTGCATTATGAAGAGCAATGGCTTAAGAAGCAGACATATTTAGCTTCAAATCACAGAGCTATCTACTGCCGGCAAACTGTGTCACCTTACTGAGCCCTAGTTTCTTCCTCTACAAAAAGGAGACAATGACCTCTGCCTTGCAAGTGTTGCGAAAATTAAACTGATGTACTGAATAGTATGTTGGACAAAAGAAGCTAGACACAAAAGCACAAACACCCCATTATTCCACATACCTAAAGTCCCAAAATGCTAAAACTCATGTATAGTATGAGAAATCAAATGGCAGTTACCCTCCTGGGGTTGGGGTCTGTTTCTTAATCTGAGTTCTATACCTTGTAAAAAGTTGAGTCACATACTTTCATGTGTTTGCTTCTCTACGAACTTACTATAATATAATCTTCACATTTTTCAAAAATGTGAGAAATGTGTCTGGAGAACAGTGGGTGGTCATGGTAGATTTTTGTTCACAAGTGCTGTGGTATTCTGTACATAGATGGTTACTCAATAGCACTCTCCAAAGGAGAACAGTAAAAAGAGTAACCCTGAACAGGGGCCCAGGCCAGACCACTGTCTGTAGGCTGAGAAGCTGGTCAGTGACCTCAAAGAATGGCAAGGCTTCCACCAGCCTAGTCTATCAGCCTGCTCAGTCCCCAAATAATGTGTCCACAGCCATCACTTAAGCCCAGCTGACTGGCCTCGGCCCTGCAGCCTGCATCCCACAAACACCAGCCTGCAGCCCCCACCTGGGCTAGGAATTCACCCAGAAAGGCATGTAACACTAATGATCCTGGGAGACAAGGGCTCCTTCCCTCCCAGGAGATGAAAAATCACAATTTGGCACCTGAAATGCAGCACAGCACATTCTAAAATGTTATTATGCAGAGAAAATCTAACCTGCAGTTCTCATTAAAACATGCACTTGACAGTATCTAATTTTTAAAAGAGATTTAACCAATTCCTTTCTGACCTGTACCTAAAATATGGGCCTTTCTCCCTCAGTGCTACCTCAGGGCTATCTCTGAAGTGCCTCAATGGTGTTTCATAAGAAAGCACAAAATTCTTGACATGTAGAAACATATTTAGAAGCTAGGAAAGCAAAGATGCAGAGAAATCCAAGAATTTCTAGTCCTGCAGCAATTCAGTGCCAAAACTACATTAGAACTCTGGAGTCATATCCACATTTCTTTTTCTTAGAGTATTTGTCCCAGATGGTTGCTTACCCTTCCTCTGGGACAATGAGGATGGCCTTAAAGGAGACTACAATAAACAGGCCTCTGCTCACCGGCTTGATTCTGACCTGCTCTACCTCCCAAGTGGAAGAATAGGATGGCAGAGAGGGGCTCGCTCTTCTGTGTCTTGGCTCTGTCTTGGCAGGGGGGTCTCCCCAAAGAATAATATTGTGTGAGTCCTACCAGATCCATTTGTCCCTCTTGAGTAACAGGGATTTTTTTTTTTGGTAGTGAGGTTTTATATTTATTAAAGGTATTAAAGGTAGGAAAAGAAATATACTCTGCAGAGTGAGTGCAGGCCACTGAGGAAGGTTACTGTGGCCAGTAACAGGCATTTTAAGCAAGAACAAAACCCACGTGAAGGCAAAGAAAACACATGAAGGAAAAGCAACAGAGAAAATGGCAAAGGCCCATCTCTCCCTTGCTCTCTAGTTCCCCCATCCAGTCTCATTCTCGGAAAAAACATTAAAATTGTTCTCATAACCTCAGGGGAGAGTCCAGCCTCAGTCTGACTCTTCACATCCTCACGCCCTCCCGAGGCATCATGTCAGGCACTGTGTGCGATTCAGGATGACTAAGCCACTCTCATGGCCCACAGGGAGTACAAGCACAGGAGGAAAAAAGGCCCAGGAAAAAGTGAGCCTTCTTGGAGGGAGAATAATAATCTCTGAGCCCCAGGAAAGGCCCAAACAGGAACTGGGGGTTCTGGGAAGCAGGGAAGCAAGAGCTTGCTACCCTGCCAATATCAACCTCTGCTAGGTATACCTCTACACACACACCCCAACATCCTAGATCAGTGGGATGAGCTTACTGCTGAGAAAGATCCAAGTCAACAGTTATTAGTACCAACAGTAATAATAACAGCACCAATAGTGATAGCATCTTACAAGTAATGAATACATCCTGTGTTCTAGGTTTTCTTCATGTGTCATCGCATTTCATTTTTAGAACAACTCTACAAGGTATATACCACACTATCAGAACCTATTTTTAGAGATGAAAAAACTGAGCCTTATTTTTTCTTTCCACAAATTTTTTCAGTGTCTACCATGAACCTCATATCACTCTACCAGTAACAATGAGATAGGCAAAAATCTCTTACAATATGGACTATGATGTCTTACTAACCTTTCTTGTCACTGAGACAAAATACACAACATCCAAGTTAAAGAAGGAAAGGTTTGTTTTGGCTTACAGTTTGCAGATGTTTCATAGTTGGCTGCTTCAAAGCATAGCAGAGGAGCATCACAGAGGAGAAACAGTTCATGGTGGGCAGAAGGCAGCAAAGCAGTGAAGTAATGAAGTAGCAAGCGACAAGTGATGACCCTCTTTCTGTCCCTTATATCCTATCCAGGCTACTCACCCTTAAGGGAGTAGCACTCTCACACCCAGGGTGGGGAAGCTTTAATCCTAGCATGAATCATAAATCAATCCCAGCATCATGCCCTTGATCCCAGCATCACATACCCTAGATCCAGCCAACTCTGCAAAGCCCCACCTATGATCACATGAGGCTTTGAGGGGACATCTAGACACAAGCCATAACATATGGTATGTTCTCTTGGGAGATAAATTCTTCATCTAAGGGAGATACGATTCTAACTCAGCCACTCTGACTAGAGAACTTATATGGTACTTTCAAACTTCCAAGAAACAATCTGCCTGGGCCTGGTCACTGTTACTCACACTCATCATTAAAAGTAAGTCATCATATTTCCTCTATTGTAGCATGCATGACTTCTTCCCACTTTAATGGCTGGAAGCTGGCTCTTATTTTATAATAAATGTTAAAAGAAACCTATAGGCTGCAGGCAGAGAAGTAAATCATAATATAGCTATATTGTTCTTCAAGTGTGGTTTTAGCTGAACATGGGTTATTTGATCACCAACTCAGTCGAATTTTTTAACAAATGTTAAATGAAGTCAAACTTAAGGTTCTAACATTGCTTCCAAAAAGCCCACTATAAAACAATACTGAAAGAAAAAGATATTATGCATGCAAGAGATCACTTATCACATGCAATATAATTAAAGGGAGTGGAAATCACAAAATCTCCTGGAACAGTCACAGAAATTTCAAAACCTAAACAACTTAGGATTCAGATGACAATTGTGGGAAGTTTTTAGGTATTTAGATTGCAGTAACACATGAACTATTAAGGGAACATAAATTATTGGTTTAGCCAGCAAGAAAATGCAGACCAAACTTAATACTTTCTGAATATCTTCAAAATTGCACTGCTGATCTTACAGGCTCAAGAGCATAAATAATATGCTTTATGAAATGCATCACATAATTCTGAAGTTACACATAATTTCTAAAAACCAAATATTAAGCAGAGCTTCATTAAAGTGAAAAACACTTGAGGCAGGAGATTAGGGTGTAGCAAAAGCTGGCTGGGGAAGTAGGCGTGACCTGTTAATTACAAGATGCCCAACACAGGCATGGAACAGTTCCCAAAGCCCTCCACATGGTCTTTCTCTTGAGAACTGGTGCAGGTTTTCAATAGGATGGCCTAGACCTGACATCAGCCTGAGGTGTAGGATCTCAGCACCACCTCTCAGGACCCAGATGTAGAAGTTCTCATGGGTTTTCTTGAGAATTTGGACAGTATAAAAGAAAGGCAGCCATGAGGAGCCAGCCAGTGCTATCATAACCTTCTATGATGGCCCATGCTGTGCTCCCCAGATGTAGTGAGTACCTTTATCTTTGCTCTCATCCTCTTTTTCTAGTTACTCAGCCCAAGCTCACTCTGCAGAGCCAGTTTCTCTCCCTCTGTTTTTCCTTTCTTGAATAAACTTGTGCCACTGCTTTTTACACATTTTGTTGAATTCTTTCTTTGAGACAAGAAGAACCTGGAATCTAACTCCACAAGGAGAGGTGAGCAACCTGAATGTGGTAACATTTAATTGGCAAGCCACTTTTTTAGTAACAAGCTACCCAATAGCACACTTACATATTCTCTAAACTCTGCTTATATTCAGTATGTAAGCATATGGATTAATAAAAGCCACTATAGACAATTTTCAAGTGTGAATACTTAAACCCATGTTTCTTTGTTTCTAGAACGATGTCGTTAACTCAAGGGCATATTTTAAATGGTCAATGACAAAATTGTTACCACTATCATTATTAATGGTGCCTCAAAATGGAGGACAATGACAACTGCTCTAAAGTACTTGCCAGACATAGTATTTGGTGTTTTACATGTTTCCTAATACTCATGACAACACTATAAAGGAGGTATCTTTAGAATTTCCATTTTACATTTAAGGAAACTAAGGCCCAAATACACCCGTAACTTCTCAAGGTCATATAGCCAGTAAGCAGAGACTGGAACCAGATCTCCCTCAGTTCAAAGCCCCAGTAGTCTTCAGGGCACTACAATACCCCTCCCTACTAATAATCTACCCCACCCCACCCCACCCATGCATAGGAAGCACAGGTAAGCCTTCACTTGAAGAAAACATACTTAGGATCTCAAGCAGGATGGGCCAACATGAATTCAGGTAGCAGGGTCCCCTAAGCCAAACACTCCCAAAGTACTGATCAAAGTCACTATTTATATGACTTTCCATTTTCTCAATACACACTTTTGAACATGTTCAAACAGGCCTCAAATTAGCCAGTTACCTCAGCATTCACACAATCAACTGACTGGTTCAGTTCTTCAATTGTGCTAATCTGGTAGCAAATTCCAGAGACAACAGTAAATAGGCTGGGTAAGAAACAAAGGTGTCTTCTGAGTTTCTGAGGTTAAGACAGGAAGAGTTCTATGTCCTGGCCATGGGTCCCATTTTCCTTGGGAATAAATACTGTTTCACATCAGTATTAAAGGAAGTAGAGGCCTCTCTAAGCCCATGGGAGTCTAGCTTGCTGTGTTAATCACCTTCTGGGGGTCCATCCAAGGTTTCAGGACATGTGGTTCTAATAAACAATTACTTTTATTCTTGACTGAACTTTCCCAGGGTGACAGGTAGGGACTTGTGAGTTTTTCACTATTCTGTGGATATGGGCCACTGGGCAAGTTTCATCTCTGATGTACAATCCTTTTCAAGGTTTTTCCTTGACTATTCCCTAGAAAAGAATCTCACTTTTGGACACTAAGAGTGGACTAAGATATTCAGAATATTCAAGAAATATTTACTGAGCATTTCTGAGGATAAATAAGATAAGGTTCCTCCCACAAAGGAACTCAAGAGTGGCATGTGAGAGGTAATACTGCTCAGAACTAACTACAACAAACAGGAGGACAAGTACATGTTAACCTGGAACACAGAGGAGGAAGGGATTGATTCTGGATCCAAGGTCAAGAGTAAATCTCTTCCAACACTAACTGAGCATCTCCAAAGTACTGTACTAGGTGTTTTACACAGTTCATTATCCTATCTAATTCAGCCTCCACCCTGTGGAATCTGTTCTAATACAGTACCATTATCTTCATTTCACAAATGAGGAAACAGAGGAGAGGCAAAAGGCCTAGCCCAAGGTCACACAGTTCATTTGTCAACACTAGAATTAATACTTAGATCTGCTGCCCAGCACCTAGGCTTATATTATTTTCACTCCACACACTACATCTCCTGAAGCAAAGAAATTCCTGGTAGAAGAGGAATCTGAACTGTAATACAGGGACAACAGCAGTGCCGGCTTCACAGAACCATGGTGAAGGCTGGATGAAGTAAAGACCATAAAGATTTAGCATAATGTTGGCAAATGGTCAAAGTGCAGTAAACAGAGGCAGTTCTGCCATCCTTACCATCATCCCTGTCATTTCATCTTTACAGGCCCTGGGATGTAGTGGTCATGGGCCAAAATTACTCCCATAATCCCCTCACCAGCGAGGCTCCTGTTTCAACAGAGGGCCGAGCCATACCTTCTCTTCCGAAGAAACGGTCAGCTTGTCGCTGGATATCAAGCTGCACACCTGGTCCAGACTCAGACTGAGAAACTCTTCCCCCAGCATCACCTCTGGAAAGTGCTGCTCTGTTCCAAAAAACAAAAGAACACAAAGCTGAAACATACTCCAGCTCTTCTATGAGCCAATGTCACTACAGTCTGCAGAACTCAGAGCGCAAGCCTGGGGGTGGGAGTGGGTGGCAGAGGAAGAGGCAGCGAAAGAAGAAACACACAGGCTTCCTGACTGGAGGGAAACTAGCCTTTTAATTCAGCACCAAAGGTATACACCGCCCTGTGTGATCCTATCCTGAACATCAACACAGATGAAAATGGGGCAGAGAGATCTGAAGAGAACATTTTTTCCTTGTTCTATAAAATTAATAACGGCCTTGCAGAAAAGCCTCACGGGGACCTGCCTACATAATTGAGCTCATTTCCCCTCAAGCCATGAGCATGGTGCCCCCTGCAGCTCAGTCAAACAAAAATGGGTCAGAATAGCTCTGTATGGCTAGAAGTCTGGGGGTTCTTGTAGGAAGTCAACAGTAAGAAATCAGAAGATCCTTTCTTGCCCAAAGTAAAACCTATTTATAGTGAGTCACTGGTCTATTTGAGGAGGCCCAGCTAAGCTTCCATCCAGCTATGGCGGCAACAAGTTGGCCCTCCCACCTCTGGGAACAGTCCACAGCAGCCAGCCTGGGCAGTTATAAGATGAAGAAAATTTGGGAACAGCTAGAGCAAAGAAAAAACCCACAGGCCAGAGGTCCACAAGAGGAAAACGCCAGGGACAATTCCAACCCTAACATTTGCTTGGGCATCACCCTGCAATTACAGAATATTTTAACCACTGAAATGTCACCCACTTCAGAAAGAAGGAACCTAGTTTCAAATCCTGGCGTTGCCTTTTATGATCTGTGTCCTTGAGCCAATGATATCACTTTCCTGGGCTTTATTATCCTCTTCTGAAAAATAGGGGCAACATTTTTTGTCTTGCTTTACTCCCAGGCACTGATGAGATTGGATCTGTGAAAGTGTCTTATAAGCTCCTTCTAGGTGAGTACACCCAAAATTGGACAATCTGCCATTTAGCAGGCACTAGGGATCATGCTATCCTCTGACATTTGCACCAGGCCTTTCTCCTTTCTCAGTTCTCTCAAATCCTGCACTGTTGAACAGCATGTATACTCCTCATCCTCCTGCCTCTTCCCCTCCTTTGTTGGTGTCCTGCCTTCAAGCTGGTGGACTCTGGGATAATTGTAAAGGGCTAAACCTCCCCCTACTGAGAGGTGACCCCATTTGGGCAGGATGGTCTGTTAAATGAGATTCAGTGTCCATGCAGGCCTAGAAGGCTGCTAAAATATCAAGTCTACTGCAGCTGCATATTAAAAAAAGAAAATCAAAGCATGTGAAGCCTCTCTTTCACATTCATCGGCTTCTCAAAACCCAAATAACCTAAGATTTAAAGCATTTCTTGAAAAGCAATCATTTTAATTTTTTATACTTAAACAATTTCAGACTCAAAGTATAATTCCCACGTGAATTTCTGCCTTCATCAAGATTCCCTAAATGTTAATATTTTACTCTCAGAGTAAAAACAGTTTTTCTCATCTTTCACTGGAAAAAAAGTTCCGTACTTGTTCCCCATCAGCCTAATGAAATCACTGTGGTCATTATTAAAGCTTATCCATCCTTAAACTCAGAAATGTTTATACATAATAAGACAACCAAAAGTCAGGTTCTTTATGAAGAGCAGCAATATCTATAAAGCAGGTCTTTGCAAAGCTGGTCTTTGTTTCTCCATATTTCACTAAGAAAACTTTTCAGTTTTAGGTACTCAGGAGAGTCTTGCAAACCAGCACCAACATCTCTGTGGTTCAGAACCACATCTGGCCTTCCAAACTTTATCTTTGGAGAAGCAAAAATCTGATGCTTAGAAGAGGGAAGAGAGGAAAGAGAACAAGCAGAGACAAAAAAGTAAAACTGTGTGTTGTGAAACAAAACCAATGACTTCCTTTCAGCTCAGGAAGCCAAAGTAGACTGGGATTGGATTTTAAAAAGGAAAAAGAATCAAGTGCAGTAGTACATATTCCAAAAGTGGTCTGATGAACAAACCAGAAATGGTCATAGATAAATGAAGGCTGAAAGTAGTCAGCCTCCTACATCTTTCCATCTCTCACCCTGTGGGGCACAGCTGGATTTGAATCTAGTTCCCTTCTTTCTGAAGTGGGCTGCTTCTTTGTCCATGAGCAACATTCCACTGAAGCCCATTCAGAAATCCTCCCAGGATGTAGTGTCTGGTGGGCAGGGGGCAACAAGGGAAGTAACAGGTAGCACCTGCTCATCCAAGCCTGGTACCCAGGGACCCAGGAGATTTGCAGGGCATGAGCAAGAAGAGAAAAAGAAAGGATCAAAGAGGAAACGTGCTCTTCCCACCATCTTGGAACCTATGAGGACTGCTGGGAAGAGGACTTCTAAAAGGCAAATATGTCTGAAAGGCTGTGGTGCAGGGCCACTTTTGCTGGCTGTAAATGAGGTCTCTGAAACCAAAGCAAGCACATAGCTCTTAAAACCGAAGGTGTTTAGGGCCAAGATGAAACTGAATTCTATTTGGGCAAGAGATGTGCTTATGTATACAAAGCAGAGAACAACACAGGGACTCCTGGCAGCAAACCAAACAAAACCAGAGTAATCTAGGGAATGAGAACTCATGCCATGGAAACAGAGGCATAGTCTGTGCCAAAATTGGAAGCAATCTTCCTGTAAAGGCCACAGAATCTGTGTGATGCTATACCCCTCAAGGATTCAACTATGAAAAGTAAATAAATAAAAGTGGATTTGGAAAGGAAGAAAGAAAGAAAACACCTTCTGTCTTTAGTCTGAGGAAACAGGTTGAGCCCCAGAGTCTTTGGCCCAGAGGCCCTTTTCTGTTAGCAACACTTAAGAAACAACAGGATCCCTGGCTAATGTGATTTCCTGGGCAATAGGAATTCCCCAGAAGACAGTGTACACAAGCCAGCCTTCTTTGCAGCTGCTTCCCAGAAAGTACCCACTTGCCTCCAGGCCGTACTTTCTTGAGAATCATCTTCTACTTTTAACTATTATTTGGTTTTTGTTTTTCTTTGCCTTTAATATATTAACAGAGAACAAGGTTAAGTCCCTTAGCTAAGACAAGACCTGGGTTCGGCTCCTATAGTCACTTCTTTCCAGACTTCAGCTTCCTTGTCCATAAAACAGAACCATAACTAATAACTGACAGGTCTTAGGATTGTTTTGAAGCCACCCAAAGTAATAATATAGACTAGCCTATTTTAGAATTTTTAAGAAGCTCTTTAGAAATGAAGGAAGGACAGTTATTATTGGCCCATGTTCTTGTTTCAGAGAAGCTTTTGCTCAGCACGAGACATGCTCTGGGACTGCAGGGCTGTGAACAGCATGGTCTTAAAGGCTAAGTTTAAGTTCACTGAATTCAATAAACTTTCTAGTGATACAAGTTATTCAATATCCTAAGGCTGCAGTTTTCCCAACTATTAAATGGGACTAATAATAGTATGTATCTTATAAAGGTGTTATGGGCATTAAGTAAGCAAATACTTAAAAACTCACATTTACTGAGATCATTATAAGGACTGTTAAGGTATGAAATACCAAATGCAGCATCTCTCATTAAAAAATGAAGAAACCCAACCTAATGCTTACAAAGGGGCCTACTGGCTCATGAGAGAGCTAAAACTTCCAACCCAAAGTCCACAGGCCATGACTGGGAGTAATGCTTCAAGGATAAACAAAAGCAAGGGAGCAGGAAAATTCAGAGCATGTGTAGACTGCACCAACAGTGGAGTCCACCTAGAGCCTGGGCTGTCTTTGGTCATCTAACAAAGGTTTACTGAGCATTCACTAACGAAGAGAAACCGTGCCAGGCTCCTAGGAATGCAATGGACAGGCAAGGCTAGACCTTGGGGGAGAGGGGTACGGCATCCTTTATTAACCAATGTTGAGAGGATGAGAAAACAGGTGGCACATGCCCAGAAAGGTGCTTTCTTCAGAGGAACAGGTGGGTCTTCTCAAGGAAGCAGGCATGAAGAGTGTGCAGGCAATTTCTAATAACAGCTAACACAGTGCTAGAAATTTTCTATATACTATGCCATTTAATACTCCCATAAAGCTCTGCTGAGGTGAAAAATCAATCTTTCCATTTTATAGATTGAGAAACAAAAGCTCAGAAAGCCTAAGTCATGTGCTTGGGTTCACATAATAGTAGTTGTAGAGGCAGATTTTGAAATTAAGGTTGTCTGATTATAATAACAAACATTCTATTGAATTTATCTTAGTCCTTAAGATCATCAAAACAAGTCATGAGCATGCCCCTGGGATGAAATTTAATATAGACATCAGAAAACTGTAAGAATTCCTTTCAGGGGAGAAGGTGTGGGGAGAAAGAAAGAGACAGAGAGACAGACAGACAGACAGACATAGAAAGGATATAAACCTAAGAATCTTTCTTTTAAAAAAAATCCACGAAACCAGATGAAGTCATATTCTTCAATAGTTACAAAGGCCCCCAGTGAGGAAGTAATTATTGTCATAGCCCTAATCATGCTGCTTTATCATATGAGGCCTTTCTGTCAAACTGGGACTGGGAGTCCCATGAGTGCAGGCTCTAAGTTTGTGTTGTTTGACACTAAAGCCCAGTGCCCATCACAATATCTACATCTATTGAGCTCTAGAATGATACTGCACTTCCAAGCCCATTCTTTTGACTGCCTATGGCTCAGGCAACTTCCCAAGCTATCCCCAAGCCTGTTCCTCCCTCTTTTATGGGATGAAATAGACCAAAGCCTTTTATCTGGTTCATCTAAGCCAGTGGTGGTGGACCTATGGCACGTGTGCTGCAGTGGGCACACGGAGCCCTCTCTGTTGGCACACAAACCAAGTGTATGAGTTGGTTTGCTTGGGGTTTTTTTCCTAAACAAAACCTCAGTATTCAGGTTTAATTGCAGTGTTGGTACTTTAAGATAAACAAGTAGGTTTTAGGTTGCAGTTTGGTACTCTATCTGTAACAGGTTCACCATCACTGATGTAAGATACAAACCCAGAACAAATGGAGCTGATAATCCACCTGTGACTTCTTTGACCTGCAGAGATAGAACAAGATAAAACAAACTGGGTATTTCCCAGGGCCACTGGCCCCAGGGAACAGGTGTGAGTGTCTCTGAGCTGAGCCATAGCCATGGGAAAGTCTGGTTGACACAGATGAACACACAAACAGAAGCAAAATTTTGCAGGGCAAAAAATAAAGCAGAACTGCTTTAAGTCTCTCTCCCATTTCATAATTCTTCTCCACTCCTATCTTTAGAGAATAGAGGCAAGCTTTCTTGAAACAATATTTGACTTTCTAGGCTCACAGTCTCTCTTCTCCAGGAAGAAGGCGATGCTCCTACTGGGAAATAAGAGGGACCTACCTCGACCTCTTCCCAGAAGGTCAGGACCACTGGGACAGACCCTAAATATCATTACTTCCACCCTCTGCAGGGGAGTTAGGACATGAGCTTTTTCCATGTTGACTCTCTGTGTTGAATTTCCATGTTGACTCCAGAAATCTATTGTCCCTCCCACACACACACTGCTTCTCCCTTCCTCTCCCTCTCTGCTACACACACACAGACACACACATACACCCACACCCACACACACACACCCACACAGCTTTTCTCGAGCACGCACTCACACACAGCCTCTCTGCTTCTCTCTCTCCTCTCTCACACACACAGACACACACATACAGACATATACAGCTTTTCTCTCACACACACACAGCCTCTGCATCCCTCTCTCTCTCTGTCTCTCTCTAACACACACACACACACACACACACACACACACACCCCACAGAACCAAGGGCTGTAACAAAACCGGACAGTTATCTACACTATTCATACAATCCTAAAGTTCCCTATTACCCTGAAAAGGCAAGAAACAAGTTTCCTAAAATCCCCACAAAGATTAGAGTTAACAAAAAACTGTGTCTGTGCTGCTGCTTTATGTGCTGCCTTCAATTTAGAATCAGGAAGTAAAGGGAACCAGGAGTGGCAGGAGTGAGGCAGCTACCAGGGGTCGGTGTGCTGCACTGGCCTGGTTGGGCTGGGAAAGAAGTGGTGGGGCTCAGAGCACAGGCCTCTGGGAGCCCTGCCACCAATCCTGGCACTGCTCCCTGCAGGCTATGTTCTCTTGGCCAAGTCACTAAACCTCTTGGAGTTTCAATTTCTTCACCTATAAATTGAGAAAATGCTAACTACCTCTCACGGTTAGGTGACCAAAATGAAGTGATGCCTACAAAGCGTGTAACGCCATGCGTTGTAACACAATGCCTGGTACACAGCAAGTTCGCAAAGATGCAAGAACTCCCACCATTATCATCATCACTATCCACTATTTCTTGATGCCAAGTCAGGGCAGTAATTTTATAAGAAGGCACCCTCAATGAATCAGAAGTTCATACTGCTTAACTGCTTTGCCAAACCTTTCTGTTGCCCTTCATTTAATTACTTCATTCCATGATCTCAAATGGTTCAATCAATTGAAAAAAGCTCATTTCTCTGTAAGAGCACATGAAATCTGATGGCTTTTCCATCCTGCAGCTGGAGGCTTTCAGTTTAGCTTTGGCAGACTGATGTAAACAATGTGTCCAAAGAATTTTAATTGCTATTTCATTAATGAGGTCCCATTAACATCCCTCCCAACCAGCTCTGCTGATGGCCTAGCACATGGCCATCCAAATTACCAAACAACAAAGTCCTGGTAAACCTGGGCCCTGGCCTCTGAGGTTAACAATTAAGCAGTCCTGGAAACAACAATAATGAGGTAGGAGAAACACAAGGTCCCTGCCAAGCTACTTACCATCCTGGAAGATGGGGGTACTTTCAGGAGAAAGGGGTCTGAGCAGTCAGCTCCTGTAGCTGGTACCTGCTCTCCTCCCCTAAACAGTAACACCTGTCACAGCAAAATTCTGGGGGCTTCCTGGGAAGGAACCTGGATCCACAGGAAGCAGGAGGGATTGCTGCAGGAGGAAGAGACAGAGCTGCTCCACACAGGAAATCAAACAGGCTGTTGAGTGAAGGGAGGTGATGTCCAGCCTCCACAAAGTCTGCTCTCACCAGCAAAGCCGATGGCTTATCGGAAAGGAAGAGCTGGACTTAAAAACAAGCCCCTCCCCCCTGCCCCAAGAGGAATCTGGCAATGCTTTGTTCTGTTGGGTTATTTTTCATTTTTTGGTTTTTGTGTTTTTGGTGCTGGGGATCAAACCCAGGCCATGCTAGGCTAGTGTGCTCTACCACTGAGCTGCATCCTCGGACCCCCATCAAATTTTTTTAGATACACATTCTCTTTAGTCTAACAATTATACTACAAGGTTATAGCCTATAGGCATACTGGCAAGTATATTCCAAAATATTATGGGTAGTCTCACTTAATCATTTTCTATAAAAGAAAAAACTAGAAACATTAATGTCCATCAACAGAGGGCTAGGTAAATAAATTATAATTTACCCATATGATGCAGAAGACAAAAAGAGTGATATAGCCACACCTGAGGATCTGAAAAGAATTCCAAGTTTTGTGTTAAGTTGAACAAAGGTATAATGAATACGGAATGCTTCTATTTGTGTCAGTTAAAATCATAATATATAAACTCTACAGGGATACTTAATACACTTGTGTACTACTTACATGAGTGCAACTTGCTTTTACTAAATATATTCTCTGAAATCTTTAAACACTGGTATAAATATCTGTTACATGGGAAAATGTTCAGAATATAGCACTGAGAATTTTTTAAGCTGGAAAATATGTGTGTACAATATGCATGTGAAAAAGATCTGAAGGATCGAGAAGAAAATATACCAAGGTGCTGCCTGTGGTTCTCTCTAGGTAGGACTGTGGTGCTTTTCATGTTCTTTTTCCCTGTCTGCTTTTTCTGTAATGATCAGGGATGGGATTTGTGCTAAAGCAGCAGTAATAAAAACAACATTTTAAAAAGAAAGCTTTCATTGGAAAAGGAAAAAGAACAGGGCTCAGAGGCAAAGCTGGGAGTGTAGATAAGTGAAGGCAGCATCGAGCTGGCCAGAGACTGAGGTGGGTGGGGGAGCCAGCTTGAAGCTCACCTGCCTGTGCATGTGGATAAAGAGAAACCAAGTCAGAAGCTCTGGAAATGGTCCTCCTTCCTGACAGTATATGCAGTTCTCAGCCAAAGACTGATAATAGCCCAAGGATTCTTGTCTTTCCAACCTGGACAGAGCTCTGAGGCTCTCACAGGGAAAATGATGAGGCTGGCAGCAAGGCTCTAGCACATACCCTGGGGTTGTCTGATTCTGCAGAACACTCTCCTTCCGGCCCCACTCCACCCCTAAACCATGCTGGAAGCAGAGAAGAATGTACAATACCCATCACAAAGGAGAGAACAGGCCCAGCGACACTCAGCTCCAAAGTGCTGGCTGCTCTGATTCTGGTTCTGATACAGTGCCCTTGTGTGTAATGCTAGGGGGTATATACACTCCTACACATACAGTGACACTACATGCCAAATGTGTCTCAAGAAGTAGTAATAGCAGAGAGCACCAAATCCCATCTAAAGTCAGGGGTGAAAAACCAAGAAAACAAAGCAGACTCACATCAGTGCAAGCGAGCAAGCGAAGTCATTTTCTACTTCCTTCTGGGTATTACTTTCACTTTTTAAATGTCTTTCCCTCACGGTCTCATCAACTTCTGCATTATCATTCCACCTTAAAAACATGACCTCCTGTTGTGCACAACCAAGGACTACAAAGAAAACAACACAGGAGACAGACACAAGCTCTACAGAAGGCTTGCATCACAGGGAGGAGGTTCCAGCCTGATGATCAGGCTGACCGAGCTAGAGAAAGCCGGAAAGCTCACTCATGCAGTGAGAAACAGGCTCCGTGTGACCAGGAGGAAGCAGCCCAACTGGAAGGAAAGGAGACACCCACACAGTGCTTCCCTGCCCCAAGATGACTACACACTCTGTGTCTAGCTGACAGCTGGGTACCTGTCTACACTGTCTGTTGTTGTGATCTGATGACTACTATGCCAAAGCTTCCGTGAACACACTTCCGATGGAAAATATCAACTCTAGCCAGCCACACTCCTCACTTACTCGCTCATAGGACCACACTATGTCCAAACTGGACCTGGAACCTGCAGATGGTAGTAGTTATAAACACTGCCTCTGGACTCAGATTTGTATGGGTTTGAATTCTGCTTCTGTCCCTACTAACTGTATGACCTCAAATTACTTCACTTCTGTGTGCCTTGATGTTTTTCAGCTATTGTGTGCATTAAATGAGATCATGCCCAGAAAATGCTTAGCATGGGGTGTGACCCAAAGTAAGAGCTTATTAAATGCCAAGATAATTCATCGGGAGATCTACAGACTGACATGTTCACACACACACACACCATGATGCTTCCAGAACCCAGCAGCTATGATGGCATCCGGAACAGGGGGCATCAAGATGGATCTGGTCCCAGCATCCTCTCCAATTACCCACACAGACAGGGAGATGCCTCACCATTAGAGAAAGAGGCAAGGAGAGAAAACACGGATGTTTAAAGTGGAGAAAGGTCAGTCTAGAAGGCCTGGTAGCCTGTGTTAAAGGTAAGAGTATAGCATATTCCCCAAACTTCAATCTTTATCAGCTCTCTACAAAAAAAGGGATATATGCTATATGTACACACATGCGCATACACGTTAAGTGGAAACAAGAGGGGTCATGAGGGAGACAAGGAAGGAGACAATTCCTCATATCTAATCCTCCTCTTGCCACTCCACCAGCAAACACTTGTAACAAGAATTTGTACCATGGATGGTTGTGTTAGTCAAGCTTTCAGCCCATGCCAAAGCGAAGCCTGAGCATATCCCTTAAGAAAGTGGCCTCTTCAAAGGCTAGGCTAAGGAATGCTCATGGCGGGGGGGTTGCCCTTTACAAAGTGCACACAGTAGGGAGTATGCAGGGAGAGCTAAGCCCAAGAGGGACCATCAAAAACAGGAATGTCAAGGTTTAGAGCTAGCACAAATCCACAGGATCCAGGACTGCAGCTACTGAGACAGGTCCTTCACATATGCCATCATCATTCAGACCATCTTAACAATTGGTTGTCATGTGCGTCCTCAATGACAAACCTCAAGAAGAAAGGAGAATTCACACAGGCTCTTAAGGTTGGGGCTTGATGAGAGGACAAAAGGACACCAAGAAACAGAGCAAATCCTTGCTGCCTGATGGACCAAGAGGCTAATGCAGCACAGAGAGCTGCAGGTGGGCAGCCACCAGGTCCTTAGCTCCTTTCCAGACACTAGCTAGACAGGAGACAGAACAGAACAGGAGTTTAACAGTGTTTGTTTGCCAGGTGTGATCTGCACACCTGTAATCCAGCACTCAGAAGGCTGAGGCAGGAGAATTGGATCTCTGCAAGTTCAAGACCAGCCTGAACTACATTTCAAGACTCTGTCTCAAAAAAACCAAAAAAAGGGGGGCGGTGTTTGCTCAGAAGGTAAAATGAGGGGTTTGGCGGTGTTTTGTTTTGGGGGTTTTTTTTGCAAAGGAAGGAGGTATCCCTGAGGTAATCTATCAATTAAAATGGTCAGACCCATTTCCTAGGTCACTGATGAGCTTTCCTTCCAGCTAAAATAAATAGCAGCAAAGATTTCTGTCCTGCTAAACATGGTGGGGTGAATATTCACGTTCATCTCTACTCCCTCCCAAGCCTCCATTAAAATAATAGGAATATGAGCTGTAGCCGGGAGAATGTCTCCCAGAAAAATAAAATGGAATCAATATATTATCAGATGGAGAAGGATTATTCAGCTGTATCTGACAAGAATTAGTGGCAGTAGCACTTACCATGCAAAAGAAAAGGACAATTATTAGCTGCCTTCCGGATTCTAAAAAGAAATATTCTGATTAAAAAGGCTAATTGTAATGCTGTACAGGACTGAGTTCCATTATGAGACTGACAGTAGGACAAGAAAGATCAGGTGAGAGACAGTGTGTGTATGTAGGGAAAGCATGTGAAAGCCCAATCACTTTTCTGGAGAAGCCAGCAGATCATATCCAATACCAATGAGTCAAAAATTAAAAGTGTGCACACATTACTTAGACAAGTGGTGGTAGATGGCAGATGAAGTAGCTTTCAGCTGAATCAGAACTTGCATTTGAATTCTTTTAGGATTGAAAGGAGTGGCTGTAGAAAGCAAGAGAGTGGAAAGGAAGAGGATGGGGTTACTTGTTTATCATTAGAAGCCTGGTGATAGTACTTGACTTTTAATATGTTTTTGGAACACTTTGACCAAAACAAAAATTGTCTTCAACAACAACAACAAAGAAGATCTATTTCAACACCTAACTCAACTTGCTTCTCCACCCTTCAAGACTTCTCAGTTCTCTTTTCTCTACCATCTGAACCATTCATCTAGCAATTAATCACATTTCACTGGCAATGAGCTAAACTTGACTATTGTTAATTATCTTTCCACCTGTGCCTTGCCTCCCTAAGTCACAGATACGTCACAGCAGAGACCACCTCTCATAATCACTGAGGAGCCCACAGCAGACCAGGTGGTTATATTTACAAGTTCGGAGGAGGAACAGCAGCCGGGTTGCTCATTACCTGCATAGGCATTGGCCTGCTGCAGAAGGTCAGTGCAGGTGTGCACATCTGCAAATGCGCGAATGCCCAGGCAATTGGTGGGATGCAACTGAGACTGCAAGAAGTCACAGCAGTTCTGCCTGACATCCATGAGCTGCAGCAAGCTGGCCGCTGGGAGCAGCACCTGCAAGAGAATATGACATTCTAAGTCACTGAATTCCACTGACAGGGACTCATCCCCTTAACACACTATTCCACCCATGTTTATAGTTTGTTCTTGGCTCTCTACTGCCTACCCAGTAAACTTAAATTTCCCAGCTTGCTTTCCAATCTTACTTCCCCCTACTCTCCACTTCATGGACACAAGCACCAGCAGATTCTTTGTATCCCCCACAGTGATGCTTCCCTTGGTGATCTTAATCCCTGAGGACCTTATTAAAATGCAGATTCTGATCCCATAGGTCTAGGGTAGGCCTGAGGGCCCAGAGATCTATGGAGAACTCAGGTGATATTTGAACCTACTGATCGCTGAGCCACACTGCACAGCAAAACCCTGCCCACATGCACACGTGTGGGCACATGCAGGCGCATGTGCATACACAGACACAAACTCTAGCACAGGTTCCCACACTCGGCTGTGCAGTGGAATCACCTGAAAGATTTTGATACTGATGCCCAGGTGTCACCCCTGAAGAGACTAACTTATAGGTATGGTGTATGGCCTGAGCACTGGGTGTTTTTAAAGCTCCCCAGATGCTCATAATGGTCATCCAAGTTTGAGAACTGCTGCCTGACAGCCTTTAGTGTACTGTTTTCACTCAGAAATATACCTAATCCAGTCACTCCCTAATTTGTTTACAACTTAATTGCTGAGGGTCTATGTGCCAGGCACTGGTCTAGGCTCTGAGACTCAGTGGGAAGCAAAATAAACAAGACGCTCCTTTTATGGAGCTTAGAGTCTAGCAGAACCAGAGACTGCTCTCAAATCCCTTGGGACTTAGGCAAGCACATTTTATTCCCCTGCCCAACAGGTACAAAGTAAAGAACATCTTTGGGTACATTTTCAGAGAAAGGAGAGCAGAGTTTTCTTTGAAAAGGTCATAGGCCACATGAGTATTTATCCTGCATTCTGGAAGACAGAAATAGTTCTTGCTCAGGTGTGTGTGTGTGTGTCTGTGTTTCCTGAGAGCCAGGGAAGACTGGCTTGAGCAGGCCAGCTGGGTGCTCAGGCTGCCAACCCCTGTCAGGTTTCCTTAGGACTTTCTCACTGCTGCTGAAGCCTGCTCTTAAGGTCAAAAAACACAGAATGACAGCCAAAGCCCTACTCCACTCCAGCTCTGCTACCCCATGTAAGGAGTATGGAGTCAGAATGGTTTTCTAAAAAGAAATTTGGGGGAAAAAAATCAGAGACTAGACCAGTAATATTTAAGGCTAAGATTTAAGTAAGATTGAAGACCCCCAACATCCATTTACCCCCAAACAGTCCCCTTGACTCTAGCCTTTCAGCTGCTCCCCTGGCTCACAGAGACCCTATACACAAGGGTTTGACCAGGAAGACAAGGCCTATAGACATATTTGGTTTCTTTTTTTTGAGCACTTCAAGTCTTTTTTTTTTTTAATGATTTAAATTCTAGACCTTGACTTTGCCCAAAACAGCTCTGAGCCCTTAACTCTGATTCTCATTGTATCTGTGTGCTCAGGCCAAAAACTCTGCCCCACTGCCCATGCTTGAGCTTTGTCTTTCCACTAGTAACAAACTGCCCTGGTTGGCCTAGAACTGAGGCATTTCCCAGGACTTTTCTGTATGAAAACTGGGACCGCTGGTCCCCCTTTAATAACCCTACCCACATGCAGTAACCATCAAGACCCCCACTATCAGTGGGCATACTCCGAGTATGTCTACTTTCATCAAAGAGAGATCTACCTACCAGCTTAAACTTCTCCCTCACAGCGGCTGAGCTCTAGAAAACCTGGTATTCCTCCCTTCCTCCACGCTCTCTTCCACTCACCCCTGTCCCCAGCAAGACAGCAGTAAATCAGCACTGCGTCCTTGGTATTTTCTGGCCCACTGATTCATTCCTGAGGAATAAAATGATAAAAATCACCCTCGCCTGAGAGTTGTAGACCATAGGTGACACAGCGAGGATCCAAATCTAACCACCTGAGCTCTATCCCCACTAAGGAGCCATAAACTAGGAAAGTCAATTAACCTGTGAGCTTGCTCAGCCTGGCCAAATAGATTTCAGGTCCAGATTAGTCTCTGCAGCTATTTAAGTGTAGATCTATTAACCATTCTTGCTGAATACACACCAGGAACGGGAAGCTCTGCCCCCAGGTCCCAAATGACTTCCATGGCACCTCCCTGGGTCAACGCTAGCTACAAAGCCTGAACTAAGGGCCATAGGTTGACCGATCATCCTGGTGTTTCTGAACCTTGCCAGTCCTAGCACAAGCCTCATGTCTCAGGAGAGCCCTCAGTTCTGGCAAACTGGGCACTTACTGGCTCTGTGTTGGAGTTACCTCTGAACAGTAACTCCCAGATTGCACTTCTTGCCAAGTCTCAGCAAGATCACACTCCTTTCCTCACCAGGAAGACAGCAGCATGCCTTGAAGCTTACATTCTCAAGCTCACTACAACCAGCCAGAGAAGTATAATAATAAATGTTTCTTGAACATATTCCTTATGTTACACTTTCAGTTTTTAAAACCTCCCTGGTCAGAGCTACGCATATAGGTTTCAGCTTCTCTACTCTTCACTTAATAGACAAAACTTAGGAGGCTTTCCACCTCTCCACACCCCTCATCCTGTTTGGGTCCAATCCTGCCCCAGAGCATTCCTGAATTGGCTTCCTAAACTGAACAGGGCTTGTTGTTTCTCTCATTGCTCTTTCCAGCTCTTTTATCTTACACTGAGATTGACTCACACAGCTAAGGCCCTTTGCTTCCCTCTACTTGCTTCATATGGGAGAGCGTGAAGAAAAGTCAAAGAAATTAGCACACTGATGAGGACGATTTGGAGGCTGGAAGATAGATCTCTGCTCAGACAATGCATCTCAGGAATGAACTGGGGTCCAATTCAATGGGGTGGTAGGTTCTGGATCCAAGTGCAGAATAAATTCCCATAAGCAAAAACACCCATGAGGTGACTGTCTTCAGTTCCCTCTCCCCTCATCAGTGGTGCTTTGAGAGGACTTCATCATACCTTCTCTTGTTGGAAACTACTCTTTCAAGTGGCAGCAGGAACAAACTTACAATCAGGTGGCCATGTCCAGCCCTCAGCTTCAAAGTGAGACTGTCCTGGTAGAGTCACCAGGGCAGACTGTGTGGACCCTGGAGGGAGGGAGGAGGCCGAGACCAGATGAACAGCTCCCAGGACTACCCATCGGAATGGAAGATCACCGTACAAAAACCTTCAGTCTTGCCTGTTACCACCTCAGCGTTACACCTGGGAAGGCAGGCCCTGCAATGGCCCTTGGCAGAGTCTGTAGTCTCCTCCTCAGCTTTCAAATGGTCAGCCCTCCTTTTTTTCATGGTAGGCCCTTTTTGTTTTTTTTCCCCTCAGATAACATGAAAACACAGTAGAGGATATCCCGTCACAGAATGTGTTTCCTTTAGCAAAAACAAAAGGAAATGCCCTGCCTCCTAAAGCACCTACTCCTGGACCTCCAGGGAGGCAGGCCCAGGCTCCTCAGGAGGCACCAGCCAGAGTGCCAGGTGACGGGGCCACCCAGGGCCTCTGCCCCAGCTACACGGCTGGCTGGCACAGAAACAGTGCTAAATTAAAACCCGTTCAGAGAAAGAAGACAGAACAGAAGATAGAAACAGCTGTACAGATGAACAGGGAAGCCAGCAGAATGGTCCTGAGAATACAAGTATCATTTTGCATTTTGACTTCACTTACCAGCCATGTGACTGAGGACAAACTGCTTAACCTCTCTGTGTCTGCCTCCTAACAGTAAGTAAAGTGAGGACAATCACGGTACTGCTCTCAAGGCTTGTGTGGATCAAATGAGGAAATACATTTAAAGCAGTGAACATAGTGGTTGGTACAAAGAGAGTGCTCAGGGAAGGTTAAAGTCAGTTTCTACTATGATTAGTCATGAGGAGCTGAAGCCAAGGTTCTAATCATTCACTTAACAGGAAACTGGAGTTCTCCACAGAGCTGGGAGAGAACTGGACTCAGCTCTCCACACCACCACTTACACTCTGACTGTGGCAGCTTACTTTCCCTTTTTCGATCATCAGTTTGAAAGAGGGATCTCGATCTCGGTCATTCCATTGGGTGGTCATGAGAATACAGTAGTGCACACACAGTGACTAGCACGTGCCTGGCTTATAATCAGGATTAGTGAGTGTCAGAATTGCTATTACTTCCACCATCAGAGGGCAACTCAGGGTCACTCCCAGAGACCAAGGTATAGCTCTCCTGGTCATTAAACCAAGCCCTGACCTTTGGCCTCAGGAGAGCCCCTGTGCTGGCCCCCAGTTCACCTCCTTAGTGCACTAAATCCTCAACAAACACTGTCTTCATAGATAACATATGAGCAGCTGTCTCAGTAGACAAGTAATAGGGTGAAGAATCTTGATTTTGATCTAAATTCTTCTTCACAAGCTTTTTTTGTTCTGTTTCCCCCAAAGTCATCCTGACCTAAACACAGCTGAGCGTGAAGAGGAAGAAGGAAAAGCATAGTCCCTATACTGCATTGATTCCAAATAATGACAGTTCCCTCAGGATCTCACATGGTGCCTCTCAGCAGAACCACTGTACCTGCCAGCCCAGCCTAATTCCACACACATGAAGAAGCTCACCAATCAGTGGGGACCTAGGTACTGAGCAGAGGGGGCAGCCTGACCACCCAGCCACCCTCTGAGATTAGACCCAAACATGTGGCATTTGCTCAGTGAGCTCTGCTGTGACTGTCCTCACCAAGTAAGCAATGACTATTTCCTGCTTCCAGGGCACCTCTCCCCACCCCCACCAGACTAGGATACCCGCTTGCGTAGCAATCTGCCTCCACCTTCAGGGCGGCTGCTTCTTGGGGAAACAGCCTGTCACAGCACCCTCTTTGGCCATACTGTCTGCTAGTACCAAGGAGGAGCTCGGGGAAATGGGTGCTGAATGAGGGATTGAATGAATAAGACAAGACTACACACAATCTACCATGAGGGAGGAGGAGTGAATGAGACAGCCCCTGAGCCCTGTACCTTCTAGATTGTGCTTTCCCCTCCATCTGGCTACTTAACAGATCTCTTAAAGGGACCTCTCTTCAGAGCAACAGCCAGCACCAACCCCGGGTCTCTGGTCTTGCCAAGCATTCCAGGCATACCCAGGGAAGGATGTATCCCAAACTGTCTTCTACTTGGGAGAATTACCAGACACTTCTAGGCCAGATTGGCTCAGTCTCTGCCCACCACTCCTTACCATGGATCCTAATCCCTACTAGATCCTTCTCTCCAGTCCCTATCAGCACCCAGGCAGAGAAGAAAACCTGGTGAAACCTTCCACAAATACATGACTCCATTGCCACCTCCCCATTCTAGGTAATAATAGTCAACACTTATTGTTTACCATGTGCCAGGCACAACTCCAAGCACTTCACCTACATTGATACATTTCATCCTTACATACACCTGACAATCAGGTTAAATAGGATTAGTATGCCCATATAGAAGAAAACAGAGGGTTAAGTGAAGTAACTTGCCAGGACGATTTAACTAGAAAATGGAGAAGCCAGGATTCAAACCCAGGCAGTCTATAACTCATTAACTACCCAGTAGAATGGGTACTATCATAATTCCTGCTTTACAGGTCAGAAAATTAATCCTTGAGGCATGGTGTCAATAGGGGTGCTGGAGAAGCTCTGGGAGGAAGAAGAAAAACAAATGGGAGGCAAGCAGCATGAATGCCATCTCTGGTCAGAGGCCAGAGTCCTAGGCCCTTACTTTACAGAAGGAAAAGTGACATCTTCAACCACCTCCCTGTCTGGGGCAAGATACTGACGCACTCTTTTGGGGGAAGCACTGTCCTCAATGGCTTTTCTTTTCTTTTCAAGGCTCCACATGGCCAAGGATGAGGTGGAACTGAAAGAGGGAAAAGGCATAGACGACACATGTCAAACCACATGCTCCTGGTGCGTGGCAGTTCTATAAGCTCAGGGGCATTTGGATGACTAATGTTGAAACAAAAAAAAAATGTTAACAGCCTCACAATCCAATACTCAAACCCTGAGGGCGGATAGGTCACCTAACTTTCTGGTTCCTCCCTCACAAAATACTCAACTGACATGAGTTCAAGACTTGCCACTCCTGAGTCTCCTGTGAGCCATGGCAGCACAAGAAACTGTTGAAGTTCCATTATCAAAAAGAGCAAAATTTGTTGGACCAGGTGGATATCATTTAAAAAGACTTCAAGGTTAAACAGGTGTAACTATTAGTCAAGTGGATGAAGAAACATATTCTGTGTTTGCACCAACACCTAGTGCAATGCATGAGGCAAGAGAATTCAACACTGAAATCTGTAAAGATGACCAAGAATACCAATTAGAATTTGGAGCTGTTTATACTGCCACAATAATTGAAATCAGAGACTCTGGAGTAATGGTAAAACTACACCCAAATATGACTGCAGTACTACTTCATAACACATAACTTGATCAATGAAAGATTAAACATCCCAGTGCCCTAGGATTAGAAGTTGGCCAAGAAATTCAGGTGAAATACTTTGGACGCAATCCAGCTGATGGAAGAATGAGGCTTTCTCATAAAGTTCTTCAGTCCCCAACCACATCTCTTGTCAAAACTCTAAGTGACAGAAACAGTGTTATGATGGGAGAATCTATTTTACAATCATCATCTAATTCTTCCAGGTGATTTTTTTTAAAAAATAGAATTCCAGGGTGATATTCTGTAGCAAAATCCTAAGATGGACAATTATATATAGCATAAATATATTAAAAAAAAAAAAAAAGACTTGCCACTCCTGGGCCCAAGTTCATTCAGAGACATTACTGCCTAGTGGTTGTGGGCACAAGTACCTGAACCAGGCAGGCAGGAGTTTAGGGACCAGCTAGCTTAGCAACTGGCCACTGATCCAGGAGAAGCCACCTGACTTCCCTAGAGCTTTACTTTCCTTTTTAGAGACCACTGGTTGTTGCGAGGGTTAAATTAAATAATATTTAAAAAAAAAAAAAAAAGCAATACACTGAGCTATTGCTGGACTGCATTTACCTGCACATTCTCTTCCGTCACCTCAATTTCAGCAGTGTAGATGTAGTCAATCAGCTTACTGAGTGTCTGTCCATCCACATCTTTGATTTCAATCTTCTTGGCTTTACTCTCAGACATGTCACCTAGAGTTCACAATAAAAACAAAAACAATAACAAAACATGAATTTGGTGCCTAGGGTATGCTTAACTTCTGAATAACCTCCTGCCTTGTCTTAGAAACAACAAATACTGCCCCTGCTCTGGGAAGCAATAGAAGGGACTCAGGCACAGAGGAGGCCAGCTGACATCAAGTCACACTAACTGTGAATCTCTGGTCACCCACAAACCCAATCGTAAGTAAGTATGTCCTACTCTGTCCGTTGCCTTTCTTTTTTTTTGGTACCAGGGATTGAACTCAGGACCTTGCGGTTTCCAGGAAGGTGCAGAAACCACTGAGCTAAATCCCCGGCCCGCCTGTTTTCATTTTAAAGACAAATCAACATGCAATAATCCACTTAACCAACATTCTCTATAAACTTCTAGGCATAGTGAACATCTGCAAATGTCCTCAAAGAACACAGGTCTAGTAAGACAGATACATAAAAATATTTATAAATGAAGTAACAAGAACTTAGTAAAGGTATATACAAAGTGCCACAGAAATCAGAAAAAATAACATTTGTTGAGTACAAACTAAGACCAAACACTGTGTTAAACACTTTAAGTTATTGCCCCTTTCAATCTTACCAATGAGTTTATTAATATTATCCCCAAAGATTAGAGATGTTGCAAAGCACTTGCCTAACATGACAAAGGCCCTAGGTTCACTCCCCAGCACAAGAAAAATTTATGTGTAAGTGGCAGGGGGCAGAGGGCAGCAAGTAATTCATCTTGTCCTCATTATGCATCTGAGGAGGAGCCAGGTTTGGTTGAAATCCAGGGAGTCCAATTCTAGACTACATAACAGTAACCATTGTGCTATCCTAAATCCCAAAAACACAGAGGAGGGGCAAAGAAACTCCTCCTGGGAACTCCCATGAGGGGTCCTAGTAGAAGATCATTTTTGAGGTGAATTCTAGAGGATAAAGAGGGGTTCCACAGGCAGCAAAGGTAAGGAAGGATTGGCTGGATGTGGGTTCCATAAAAGTAAAAGGAGGGGCCAGGGATTTAGCTCAGTGGTGCCTTGCCTGCTTTGCAAGCATAAGGTCCTGAATTTGATCCCTGGTACCACCAAAAAAAAAAAAAAGAGAGAGAGTAAAGGGAGGAAAGTGCCTAGAGGATAGAGTTAGGGAATAGCAAGAGACTGGCTCTACACAGGGTGCAGTACAAGGAACCAGAAGATGAAAAGTTAGACAGGGCCAGGACTTGCAGACCTATGCAAGTTGTACAAATAAGCTTGGACTTTATCCAGAGGGTAACACCACTGCGAGGTTTTACACAGGGGAATGACATCAACAAATGGGTATTTTTTAAATGAAAGTTTGGATGCAGATTGGAAGTTGTATCAGAGGCAGGGAAAACAGTTGAGAGGGCCTGATAATAATCCAGGAAAAAGAGAATGAAGGGCTATGAATGAGGCCAGCAGCGGCACCTCATTTCCAGTCCTCAGTCCTCTGACTTCTGCCTCCACTCTCCAGGAAATCCATGGGTTTACCTAGAATCAGGGTCTTTCAGCAAAAGCAGCTGATTTCAGGAAGAAGGAAAGACAGTCAACACATGCTTTTATAGAATAAAATAAAGGGTAGACAGTCTACAAGGCATTCAGAAGCCCTGATGTGAGTGTAAGAACAGAGCCTGGGTGGTTGTTTTCTTTCTGTGGAATTCATGTGCGAGAGCCAAGAAAATAAAGTACAGTACAGTGTGTAGGCTGCAGACGCCCACCTTCAAGCTGCAGGGACTGCACATAATTCCTCCATGAATCCTCTTCTCCTGATACAGTCCTAGATCTGAATGACTTGGGAAATTTTTTCCAAACCCTGACCATTTTCTTCATCGTCAGGCCAGGTAAACCAGAGCCTTCCACTCTCTTCTATCTTCTCTGACTGCTATGGAGACCGGTGAAAAGGTCCCAGCTCAGAGAGCCCTAAGGAAGGTAAGAGAGATGTAAAGGAAACAGGAAAAGATGGTGGATTCCTACATTAGCCACAGCAATTGGACAAGAGAAAGAAATAAAAGGAATAAAGATAGGAAAGGAAGAAGTTAAACTGTCATTATTTGCTGATGATATGATACT
>NW_004624733.1:9282738-9325189 GCF_000247695.1 Heterocephalus glaber | reverse complement strand
TAAAGTCTTTGTATATAGGGAAGTGTGGAGGGGGTGAAGGGAGGGCTAGGAATGGGGAAAAAATAAGAACCAAGATGCATTATGTAAAGGTAGAAATCCCAATGAGAAATGTAATTGCGCTGTATACCTAAAATGTACCAATAAAAGAATTTAACAACAACAAAAAAATAGAGATGGATAGAGGACTGGGAATAAAAGAAAAGAAAACCCTAACAATTAGAGTAAGATCACAGTAAAGAGAATGTGGCTCAAAATTTCCAGGTAGTGATCTCCAG
This sequence comes from Heterocephalus glaber, assembly GCF_000247695.1. The sequence goes on along the minus strand of NW_004624733.1, from coordinate 9,324,914 downwards.
GTGGTTCTCCAAGCTGCAAAGTGAATGAAATTCCTGGCCTGTAGCTCAAGGCAAGGTAAGTGTGCTTGGCCACTTAAGCAGAAGTACAACTCCAAATTGAGATCAGCTCCTTCACATGATGAGCCAAGGGAGACACATGTACAAGGGACCCTCACAGCACAAGTGCCAAGGTTCTGTCAACAAGAATAACTTGCCCAGTTGTGTGCTAAATTAGGAAAAGCATTAAAGTGAATTTAGCAAAAATTTTCTGCAGTCACCATCCTTAGCAAACTCATGTTCTTTCTTCCAGTATTCACTGGCCACATTCTGTGATAGGCACTGATGATTTAAAATTGACAAGACATGCTTCCCACATTCCCAGAGCTTGACATTTCATTCACTCATTTAAAAAAAATACTTGAAGGACTGGGGATTTAGCTCAGTGGTGCCACTGCCTGCCTCTCAAGAGCAAGGTCCTGAGTTCGATCCCCGGTTCCAAAAAAAATAAAACAAATTGAAAAAATATTTGAGTCCTACAACATGCTAGGCACTCAGGATTAGTAACAAACATGTTCAACAAGGTCCTACCTTCATGGGATTTATAGTCTACTGAGGACAGGTAAAAACAAAACAAAATATCACAAACTACAATGTTTATCAAATAGTGATAAGTGTTATGAAAAAAAGTCTAGTTATAGGGTAGATAGAGGCTTGGTGTGGAACTATGGTTAGTGTAGTCAGAGGAGCCATCTCTGGAGAGGAGAGGAGACATTTACAGGATGAAAGGTAGCTAGTTACATAGCTAGAAAGGCATGGGCATTTCAAACAAACCAGAATGCAGAACAATGATTACCACACTCAGAGAAGCCACAGGGAACTTGGCAAGCATGTGGAAGGGACACCTGACCCAGTCCAGCGGGTCTCCCAAACTGAGATGGCCTCCTTCTGTCAGCAGTGATTTACACAGCACTGTATGTACCTGGTTCAGAAGTGCTTGTCTGATAAAACAGAGATGGGGAGATCAGCCCATTGGTTTCAGGGAATTCAATCCAGTTATAACATTATATGAAATAGTTAGACAAGGCTATCCCTTTTCTAGGCATGCCCAGAAAAAAGGGACACCTGGTATTGATTATTGCTATGTCTCATCTCCCCAGACCCCACTATCACTTCTCAAAATCCTTTCCACACATCTATAAAGGCAGGAAGAGCCCCATGGCCTCTTCCTGAAATAGAGAACAAGATGTGAGCCTGACAGTGCAACACTGGACCAAGTGTCAAGAAGCAAGTCCCACTCACTCAGGATGTGACCTGAGAAAGTCCCTTTCCTTCTCCCACCCTCAGTGTCCCCCATCTGCAAAACAAGAGATCAGAAAGCCTGGCAATGTTCCCAGGAATCAACATGGTTAACAAGCTGCCCCAGGGGTTATGATGCACGGCGAAGCTTGAGCGCTAACAGACTATATGATTCTACCTTTATCTCCCTCTTGGTGGACAAGGAAGGGGCTACACCTAGCTGAGACTTTGGTTCCAACAAGATCTTCACAGTGCCAAGCTGAGAACAGAAAAGCTGTCATGGTGGGTTTGATAGCCTTCTCTCTCCTCACTCCCATCATGCTACCACCTTATGTTCTCTCAGTGGAGTGGCAGCCCCATGCCCAAGGGTACTGTGTGCCCCTCACCATACCTGTGAACATCGCACAGAAGTAAGGGCTGCAGGCTGCCAGGACCACACGGTGGGCTTCTATCTCCACATCTTCTGCCACAATCATCACATCACACAACAGCTGCTTACTGTAAGGGGACAGGATGGGAACAGAATGGTCACAGTATGGACACCTATTCCCATCATACAAAGGTATTTTTATTTCCCACCCAAATTTCATTTTATCACTATACAAGGCTGTCACAGAGACTTGCTCTGTCTTGATGTAGTCAGGGGGATAGACTCATTGACTCTTCCAAGTCCTGATACACTTTCCACTCAAACTTTCTTAGAGCATAAGGAGAGGTCCAACTATTCTATGGCTGTAAATTCAGGACTGCTTCATTTGTCTTCACCTCTCCACACCACAATTCCATCAGCTCTGACTAAGAATCACCAGGACAGTGGCTAGGGTAGGGAACAGTGGCAAAAACTTCGGGCTATCAGTTAAATGACAGAATGAATGCCAAGGAACATGGGCATGCCACTGAGGTGTGCCACCAGCAAGAGCAACTACTAATGATTCTTCAACTACTAATGATTCATGGCAGTATTATGGATTTGATCAAGAATGTTCCCCAGGGCTGGGGATTTAGCTCAGTGGTTTCACCGCTTGCTGCGTAAGTGTAAGGACCCGAATTCAATCCCCAGTGCCAAAAAAAAAAAAAAAAAAAAGTTCCCCAAAGGCCTCATGTGCTCAAAGGTGGCACTTTTGAAAGGTAATTGAATCATGGGGGTGACATAACTGACTTCCTGTTAGGAAGTAGGGTCTATTCAAAAGAGGCAGGTCACTGGGGGTGTGACCTGGAAGGGTGTATTTGCCTCTGTGGTTTCTCCTTTCTCTCTGCTTCCTGGCTGCAATAACATGAGCAGCTTTCCTCCACCCAGGCCCTTGCACTATAACTTCCTGCCTTGTAGTCAGCCAACTATGGACTGAAAACTCTAAAAACTGAGCCAAAATAAGTCTCTTCTCCTTTAAGATGTAAGAGTTGGGTATTTTGTCCCAGCAAGGAGGAAAGTGACTAAGATAAACTGTATGTGCAATACTGGTAAGAAGTAAGACTCTGGCATTCTCCTCCCACCGAGATCTAACACTATCACCGAGAAGACTCTATCTGCACACATAGTATTCCCTGAAGACCCTGTGCAAACTCCTGTCATTGCAATTAGTTAGAATACTGTGACTTTCTTTTCATCTGATTGTCACTCCATCACACTGTAAACTTGGAAAAGGAATTGTCTTATTTACCTTTGTATCCTAGGCCCCTGTCTTCATGCCTAGCACATAGCAGACCTTAAATTTTTCTGAACAAATGAATGAATAAGAGGGGACCAAGATACATTTAGAGATAGAATGGATATTTGTCTACTTTAGAGATTAATAGGGTGCCACAAGTCTCTGTTAATCCAAGAACTGTTCTATTAGCCTTCTAAGTTTTTATCATTCTTATTATTTTTTATCATTCTTATTATTAACATAATAACAGTTATGGGTTATAGGTGTCATGCACCATTCTAAGAACTTTTTGTCTACATATTGTTTCATTTAATTCTATTTACAACCCAATAAAGAGGGTTAATTATTATACCAAATATAAAAATGAGGAAACTGAGGCCCAGAGAAGTTTGGTAACTTTCTCAAAGTCACCAAAAAGGGAAAGGAAAGGGAGAAAGGGAGCATGGGAAAGTTGAAACAGGATTTTAATGTAAGTAGCTTAAACTCAGAGCCCATTAAATGGTGCCCTGGTCACTAGTCCCTCCTTTAGATTAAAGCACTGGAGATAGGAAGGCAAGGAGGACAAACACATTTCAAGTGTAGTTCACTGGTGGTGGTTCACGAAATCTGAGGTCACATCTGGGCTCTATGTGAGGATGTGGAAACTAGTTAACAAGTCTGCCATGAGTGAAAAATGGAAAAGAAGCTACATACAGTATTTGCCATCTCTGGGGAAGCACATTAAGTCACTGTCAACTGCTAAAGGATTAGTTCAGGTTCACTTAGAATCACAAGGGATGACAAAGCCCAAGGTGCCAATGCCCTTAAATATCATCTGGTCAGGCCAAAGATGTAGCTCAGTAGCACAGCGCCTACCTGGCAAGCACGAGGTCCTGAGTTCAATCCCCGGTACCAAAAAAAAAATCATCTGGTCTATGAAACCCAGAGAAATGAAGAGATGCCCAGAGCCACAGAACCTAAATCCTGAATCCATCTCTCTTGACTCCATATACAGTGTGGTGCTTTTTCCACTGTACCATAAAGCATCATAATGGGCTATTACTTCAAATGGGAAAAGATAGAAGATAGGTTAGTTCCAACAAATAAAGTGGTCAGAAAATGTTCAGCATGTGGATTAAAATATGTATGAGGGGGTTTCTGGTTTTTTGGGGACACAAAAAGACAAAACTAAGAGGTTGGAACCTCACACTGCACTGACAGCAGATCTTACATGATAACTTTATCAGACCAACCAGTACAAACAAGAACAGAACTGACTCTGCCCCTAGAGGGCTACAAGAACGTGGACAAACTCACCACTGTTTTCTTACCTGTCTTAGCTCTCTTTGGAACACAAATCATGAGGATCAAATGGAATGGCACCTAAGCTCTGGTCAAAGTTATTGTAAAAATGTATTCTCAAAAGAATAAACTCATCCTGGACATTTTAACTTCTATTAAAGATTATACCAAGAAAGAAGAGTCATCACTGCTGTTTAAGAGTAACCAATAGGGCTGGGGATTTAGCTCAGTGGCACTGTGTCTGCCTTGCAAGTGCAAGGTCCTGAGTTTGATCCCCAGTACAAAAAAAAAAAAAGAGTAACCAATAATGTTTTCAGTAAGCAAGATTTGAATGATGAAATTGTTAACAAGGAAAATTCAGAAAGGCTACACAAATTTTCAGTGCTAGCGGTAAACAAGCAAATGTCAGAGTAGGATATCTTGTACAAACACAGGGAGGTGGATAATTCCTGAATAAATGGGGAAAACTCAAGGAGGAATACAGATGGCAAATTTAATTAAGCAAATAAATGAGAGCAGTTCTGACAGTTGGGAAGTAGATCTCAATGCCAGAGAAATTCTAACCTAGGAAAATGGGTGTGACAGCTAAGCTTAACTGTTAATTTGACTGGATAAGAAAGGTAATAGGACCATGGAGGCACAATAGGCAACAGTGGAATAATCTAACATCTGAATGTGCTGTTAAGAGGTGGGGTCCAACTAGAGGAAGTGGGGTCCAACTAGAAGAGGTGGGTCCCTGGGGGCGTGCTTCTGGATGGTACCTCTGTCTTGCTCATACTATTCCCCTGCTCTGCTTCCCGGCCATCATGAACTAAGTAGCTTTTCCCTGCCACCTTCCACCATGACATGTCTGCCTTGCAGCCAGAACTATGGACTAAAACCTCTAAAACTGTGACCCAAATAAATTTCTCCTCCCTTAAGTCTCAGGTATTGGATACGTTGTCCAGCAACAGGAAATCTAATATAATGGGTAAGAGAAAGTTGCCAAAAACTCAAAGTAGGCTTCCCCTGAGGATGGGGAGGCCTGTCTGCATACTGCAGACATCTGTCTGTACTTTACATGGGAAGAGGCAGCTTCAAAGCCTGCACGGCTCACAAGCATGCCTACTCAACTAATCAGAGGGAGTAGGGGATCCTGTTCTTTCCAAGCTATGATACTTATCCAAAGCACAATCTTGAGGAGAAAAAAGCAGTACTGTACATTTTTTCATTTGTGGAAAAGTACAGGACAGATATTAGGAAGGTGCTCGGGCACTAGAATCAAAATGAATAGTGTTTATTTTGTTAGCAAGTATATAATATCCCCCAATTGTCACCAAATTGAGATATTAAAAATGAGATAAGGCATAGTGCTAGTCATCGTACTCAACAAATGTTAGTTTATTTCTTTTCTTTTTCTCATAAGCAGACACATAGATAGATACATGGGTCCAAAGTTTACAGGTGGGAGATGAATAAAAAGATGAGGGGGCTGGGCACAGTGGTGTATGCCCATACTATGAGCTACTCAGAAGGCTGAGGCAGAAGGATCACAAATTCAACGCCAACCTGGGCAACATAATGATATACTGTCTCTTATTTTAAAAGACAGAAAAGAGGAAGAACCAGCAAAATAGAGAGTGTGGTATAGAGAGTATAGATATACAGTATATAAAGATTTTATATAGATCAACAGAATAGAATTGAGAGTCTAGAAACAAACCCTTACATTTATAGTCAGGTGATTTTTTTTTTACAAGTATGCCAAGACAAACTGGGAAAGAATAACTTTTTCAACGCATGCTGGGACAACTGGTTATCAATATGCAAAAGAATCAAATTAGATCCCCACCTCACACCATACATAAAAATTAACTTAAAATGAGTCAAAGTCCTAAGTGTAAGAGCTAAAGCTATAACATTCCTAGAAGAAAACAGAGGGAAAGCTTCATGATTTCAAATAAGGTAATGGTTTCTTAGCTATAAAACCAAAAGTACAAACAAAAGAACACACGCTAAGTTAGATATCCAAATTTAAAACATTTGTGCTTCAAAGGAAACCATCAGGAAAAAAGCCAATCCACAGAATGAGAAAATGTTCTTATAAGTTATCTACCTGAAAATGGGCTTATATAAAAGAAGAATTCAAACTCTTACAACTCAATAATAAACAGAGAAAAATAACCCAATTTTGGAGTACTGGCAGATTGGGGCATGAGGATTAGATATTCAAGGCTAGCCTGGGAAACTTAGCAACTTAGCGAGACTCTTTGGTTAACAAGTGTTAAAGAGGAACTGAAGAAACTGGAATCTTCATATACTGTTGATGGAAATGTAAATGGTACAGCTGCTTTGGAAAGCAGTCTAGCAGTACCTCCAAAGGTAATGGAGAGTTGCTATATCCTATCACTATCCATAGACCCCCCAAAATGAAAACACATATTTACACCAAAATGTCTACCTCAATGCTTATAGTAACCTTATTTATTATAGACAAAAGCCAATTATGCCACATCTAAATAATGAAACATTATTCATCAATAAAAAGGAATGAAGTACTCAGACATGCTGTAGCATGGATGAAACATTATGCCACGTTAAAGGGGGAAAGCACAAAAGACTACATAGTGTATGATTCTAAAATAGGCAAATCTATGAAGATAAAAAGTAATCGTTGCCTGGGACTATAATGGAAAAGGAAAATGAAGGCAGGGGGAAGAACTGGAAAAGAGTGACTGCTAAAGTACACAGTGAGTGAGGAAAATATTCTAAAATTGATTGTGGTTGCATAACTCTGAGAATATATTAAAAGTCATTAAATTTTGTGTTTTAAATAGGTGAGTTTATATGGCACATTAATTATATCTTTATAAAGCTGTTGCCAAAAGAAAAAAAGGAAGCAGAAAGCGATGTGCTTAGATGATTCATTACTAGTAATAAAAGCATAGTGACAGACCATGAGAGAGAGAGAGGCAGAGAAATGTTTGTAATGGTGAAATGAGAGGTTAAAACTATCAAGGGGCTAGGAGTGTAGCTCAGTTGTAGAGCATATGTTCAGTATGTGCCAGGCCCTGGGTTCCCGGCACCAAAGGGGGAAAAAACTGTTCAAATGAGATAAAGCCTATGGATTTCAAATACTCATTGGCTTCTCCATCCTTCGTGCTCCCTTCTTTTCAGACCTGGTCAGGGCGCCCTATTCTGAAAAGGACTTCATCACCACTGCTCAAATGTCAGGAGCCAGAGTCACTAGGGCTCTCCTGCCCAAAAGCACCATGGTCTGGCCAGATCAGAGCCATGAAGTGCCAAAGGAAGAGGAAGGCTGGATAGTTACCAGCCCATTCTCTATAGTGGAAGTAAAAAGAATAGGAAACTCATGAATTGTGTGATTCATAAATTGCAAAGATCATGTGTGCTTGAACTAAAATAGTTTAAAATTAGGGGAGGGAAATGTGAAAACAATGCAAGAAAAAATACTAGTTCACTGGAATATCATGTAACATTTCATTAACTTAATCCTTGTGTGGCAAAATACTTGAATCCAGGTCTTCGTCAAAATAAAGTATGTCCACCCTATCTCTAGTTCCCATTAAGCTTCATTAAGTGTCATTAAGTTAGATCATTAAGTGTCAGTTCAGCCTCTCTTTCCCCCTGCCTCACCTATTCTACTCTAGGTTTTAAAGTTGGCCATTTAGATACCTTGGAATTTGCAAGAGCCTTTGAATATTAGAAGAGCACACGCTTCACTGAGGGCAAACTTTGATTCTCTTTTCTATTGCCAAATTCCTGAAATCTAGTGTAGCACTTACATCATCACCATCATCATCAACATCATCATCATCATCATCATCATCATCATCATCATCATCATCATCACTATCTGGCTAACACAGAATATTCATTGTGTGTCAGGGTCTCACAGCAATATCTAAAGAATATTTATTATGTTACAGGTGGCTGAAATAACTAATTCTACTTCTAGGAATTAATTCTATAGAAATAATTGTGAATGTACACAAATATTTAACAATAGTAATATATATGCTTTTACTTTTCTAAACACTTTATTTATTAATCCTCTTAACAACCCAGCAAGACTAGTACTATTATTAGCCCCCTTTTATGCTATACAAAAGCAAGATCAGGCAGGTTAATTAACTTGCTCAGAGTCACACAATCAATAAGAACCCCAGGGCAAGATTTGAAACTAGAGTCTATCCTGTGACCACTACATTATACTGCAACAAAGATAACCACCGAGGGTGTTTTTATGTGAGGAATTAGGAAAACCGAGACATCCAACAAGGAACTGTTGTTTTAAGATACACCAAAAGTAAATATCATTTATCCATTTAATATAGAACAGTGAAATAGAAAAATGTGTTCAACATAGTACTAAGAGACAAAATTAGATGTAGACATATATTTAAGAAAAGGATATTCTCCAAAGTATTACCAATAGTAGTAAAATTATAGATTACTTCTTGCTTGTCAGTATTTTCTAAATGTTCTTCAGTAAATATATTCATTTTACAAAAAAAAATAAAATTGAAAGAGAACTCCATATCGAAATTTGAACTAAAAATTTCCCAAATATATACATACATTATGGTCTATTTAACAAAACAAAAAGAAAGAAGAGATTACTCACTTAAATTTAAGCAAAGGGCTTTGTCTGGTATTTAGACCAGTGTTTTCTAAAGCAAGTTGCACAAAACATTCAGTCTACACCTAACAACTAAAGAGGGTTCTGTAATGAAATATGTGTGGAGAAATACTTAAGTTTACTGCAGTACTTCTCAGAATGTTTAACATTCTATATACACTATGGATATCAGAGAGGGTGCAGTATATAGCATTTTTCAAACACATTTGAAGCAGCAGGACTATTAGAGTAGGTTAAATCCAAGCCAGTGCTTTGGGAGGAAGACACAAAAGCCTAGTAACTTGTAGCAGAAGCAATGAGGACTTAGGATACATTTTTAAAAAGACATTTAAGAAAATGAAAAGACACTAATAAGAGAAAGTGGGGATAGGGAGTATTCTGTATACATGTCTATTCCCTAAGCTCTGCCTTTCAATGCTCATTGGAATTGGCTGCACCATGCAAAATAAGACCCAGTGAGAGAACTAGATTTTGAAATCAGACAAAGGACACAAGTCATACTCAAAGAATCTAAACAGGGAACTCCAATAGCGTCTAGGGAACACAACACAAATTATTTTGAGGCACGGGAACCATGCCCATAGGCACAAACATCAGCCCTGGCTGATGACTAAGATAGTTATGGACAGAGCTTCAAGGAAATCTGGGTGAAAGCCTAATAAAAATTGAGCAGCAGAGTATTAGGAAAATTTAATTTACCTTTATTTTTAGTGCCAAAGACTGGGCCATGCACAAAGGAGAAATGCAGAAGCAGAGAATCAGATGGAACCTTTATTTAAAAGTAGTTCAATCTCTCAGTCAAAAAACACTTCTTGGGCCATGTTCTATGCCTTAAAGGCTTCTCCCTACCCCCACAATCCATCAGGTCTTTAACTTTTACTTGTCCTTAAAAATTCAGTTCAAGCATCACCCTCTTTAAGAAGTATTCTCCAAAGTTTATCCAACATACTTGCACAGAAACAAGCTATCATTCATTCTCACTACCTGTCAGACACCTGATACATTTCTCCTTCAAACACCTATTTGCACTATAGAAAGATTATTTTCTATTTTTAACTTTTATTTTTAGTACATGTTTGCAGTACATAATGATTACAATCATTGCCAGGAGCTGGTAGATATACATAATACATCTTAGTTCTTTTTTTTTTGTCTCCTTCCCCTTCCCTGCCTCCCGTCTCCCTCCATCTCTCAGTTCCCTTAAAAGATCTATCTCTCTGTTTCCTATTACCTATTTTTTATTTTGCTATATAGAAAAATTATTGATCTACTTACATTTCTGACTTTGTGCATCCCACCCACTCCTCCCAAGGCCTAGCTAGTGCTTGTAGATCTCACTGGTGAATGAGTCAAAGCACTTATGAAGTGCCAGGTGCTAGAGATCAAAATCATTCAGACATTATCCCTTCTCAGAGGGAGTTCGTGAGCTACAGAGGAAAAAGGAGGTAAACAAGTAGCCTTCACAACAGGATGAAGAATATAGTAAATACGTAATAGTGTGGGCAAGGGAAGTTTCTGTGCTTTCTGGTAAGGAAGAGATTATGAGCACAAGCTTTACACAGAAAAACATGTTCGTGCCCCGAACCTGTCTTGCAACAAGCTTATCACATGTCCACACTGGTCTTACAAATAACCTGCATACCCTCACCATTCAGTTAGGACTAGAGGAGTACATGCGCATTTTATTTCTTTCTTTACAGAGGTAAACTGCATTTAAGAAGCTAGGTATTCTTCTATTCAAGTAGCTATTTTGCCAAGCTAAACTTAGCCCAAAGGATAAGAGAGGGAGGCCAAAAGATAATCTATGACATCCACCATCTTTCATCTGCAATTGTGTATAGGTCCTGCAATCATTCCATTTTTTTTTCTATTTTTTCTAGTTTTCAAGCTTCTGGTTTAGTTGGAAATCAAGTTTATGAACAGACTGGCTGTAACCACAAAGGAATTTTCCCCTGTGATTAATCACTAAAATGATAGGTGTTAAATAAATACAAAGGAAAGAGAGATTTCCAGCAAAGCTATTTTGCCTCAGAATTTGAAAGGGAAAGACAGGCGACTGAGTGGGTGGGGAAGAGTCAGAATTTACTAGGTGGTGGTGCTCTGCCTTCTGTTCTCTGTCCCCAGTGAGGCTCGTTCTGCAAGTTCCTTCCAACAAGGCACAGGAAAGACAGGAAATGTACCTTCGCAGTTCATTCATGACCTTGAAGGCCTTTCCCATGTGGGCAGGGTTGACGGTGATTGTCCTCTGGTTCTTCTCGTCATCTCCAGCCTGTATCAGAGGCTGGGAGCTTGGCTTGATACTGTGAACAGGAAGGAAAAGGGAGAGGAAAGAAAGATCACACATTGGTATACCCAGTCATGTAGCTGTCACAGGTCCCTCTGCAGACCCACCCGCCAGGGGCATCTCTGTTAGCCCGATTTCCTGACCTACCAGGCAAGGAAGTACCCCATGCAGGTATTGCTGCAGGATCTTCCAATGCAAAGTGCATTCTTCTAACAGAAGCTAGGCTGTAACTCAGCTTGGCCATCAAGTACTATGTGACCTTGTAGGAGGTCCTTATGCTGCATCTCTACCACCACCACCAAAACTGAGGGAGACTATGTACCCTATTACACACTACACAAGGATGTCTGTTCAGTTGACATTTAATGGAGGATACTATGTGCCAGCCACTGTATCTAAATTTAAAGGAAATAACAATAAACAAAGCACAGTCTCCGCCCTCACAAAGCTTAGAGTTTAGCAGAGGAGAAAGTCAAGTAAACATTCAAACATCATGTCTTAAGTATTTTGATCTACAGAAGAACAGAGAATAGGAAACTATCACAGTGACACCAGGTTGAAGGAAAACTTCCTAGGAAGGGTAGAAAATAGCCAGATGGAAAACGAAAGATGGAAAGGCAGAGGAAACAGTATGTGCCAAGAAAAAAAGAGGACAAAAAGCAAAGTGTGTTCAAAGTACTGACAGTTCAAACTATAAGAGAGCTCAGGAGGAGACTGTCCTGGGGGAGTCTGGATCTTTTTCTGAAACAATGAGAAGAAATCAAAGACTCTGAAACAGAGAAGCAGGACAGGAAGCAGATGAACAAATTCATGCTTTAGAAAGATCATATTGTCTATGGTATGCAGAACAGTGGAACAAGAATGAAAGTTTCTAAAAAATCACAATCCCAATGAAAGACAAAGGATTGTAATTGTTGTGGGAAGAAAGGTTGTCTGTGTGGACTAAGTCAGCAGGTGATAACAAGCAAGAGTCGTCCATAGTCTCAACACCCTCTCTAATGAAATCAAGAGAAAAAACACTCGTATTTGTGTGGGATGCCAGACAGTGCCCAACTACTCCTGAACATGCCTTCTGGGGGTGTAGAGATAGAAAAGAGGAAATGAAAGAATAAGCAAGGAAAGGATATTCTTCCCACACTGGTGAAACCATTTCTTAGCTCCAAGCTAAAGTTTGGAACCATGGAGTTACCACCATTTGGACAAAGCTAAACTTTGTTTTGCTAGTAGGAATAGAACCTCCTCCACTTTTGTAGATTTGGGGACCCACTGTTTACTCCAACTCGGGGACACTGAAAGTTGTCTCTTCTGACTTTGCCTAATGGGCCTCTGTCCATGCTTACCACCTACCCCTACAAAGTAGGTAGAGAAAGGGCCTGCTATGGCTGACAGAATGTTTCAGAGGCCCAAGAGTCTCTATAGATCTCTTACTGAAATTCATATCTATTCTAACATTCAAATATAAACATCATGGCAGACCATAGCTTGTATCACTCTAACAGACTCCTGTTTTGGCTTTCTTGCCTACTTTCAAATGTAATGCAAATTAAGTCATGGACATCTGAACATTAGGACTGTTTGGATTCAAAGAAAGTAACTGAGTGGAGAAGATAAATATCAAGAGATATACAAAGGGAGATGATTGGAGTTCCTTGTTTAAAAAGAAAATCTCAAGCCATAAAATGTGATGAGAGAGCAGAAGTACCCAGCAAAGATGAAAACGTCATGTAATAAATTCCACTAGTTATTGCTCTTCCTTATTCCAAAACCAGAAAGCTAATAATCTCTACTTTCTACTTCAAAACCAGAAAGATAATTTTTATTTTCTACTGAAAGTTTAATATTTTTGCTTTTGATATTTAAACTCATTTTACCTGATAATAATTTCTATGTCATGAGGTGAAAGAGAGATATAATTTTTCTCATAAGTTTAATTTATTGATACTTCTTATTTTTCCCCACTCATCTGTCCTGCCACCTTAGGTCATAAATTAAAGTTCCAAACATACAGGGATCTATTTTTGGACACTTTGACCTTTTCCACTGGTTTGTCCATCTCTACATGAGCACTACATTATTTCTGTGGCTTCAAAATAAGATCTGACCATGGCAGGGAGTATCACAGTCCCCAGCTTGAAACTATACAACAAAGCTACTGTGATAAAAACAGCATGGTACTGGCAAAAGAACAGACCTGAGGATCAGTGGAATAGATTAGAAGATGCAGAAGCAACTCCAGACATACTCAGCCACTTCATCTTTGCAAAGGAGCCAACTACCCTCATTGAAGGAAAGATAGCCTATTTAATAAATAGTGTTGGAAAAACTGGATTTCATTCTCCTGAAGATTAAAACTAGACCCATACCTATCACCATGCACTAAACTAAGATCGAAGTGAATTAAAGATCTAAATATTAAAACAGAAACACTAGGGCCGGGGATTTAGCTCAGTGGTTTCACTGCCTGCTGCACAAGCACAAGGACCCAAGTTCAATCCCCAGTACTAAAAAATAAATAAACAAAATAAAACAGAAACACTAAACTTGCTGGAAGATAAGTTAGGTAGAACTCTTGAAGACATTGGCATAGGAAAAGACTTTATGAACAAAACCTCAGCAGCATGGGAAAAAACCTCAGTGGCACAAAGAATCAACAACTGGAATCTCATCTTATTAAAAAGCTTCTGCACTGCAAGAGAAACCACCAACAGAGCTAACAGATAACCTACAATGTGGGAAAAAAAATTTAGCAGCTGTACCTCAGAAAAGGACTACTATCTAGAATATATACAAAACTGAAAAAAATCAGACCCCCCCCAAATTCAAAGACCCAATTCAAAAATGGGAATCTGAAATGAACAGACATTTCTCAGACAAAGAAGTAAAAGCAGCAAATAAATATACGAAAAAATGTTCAACATCACTGGTCATTCGAGAGATGCAGATGAAAACAACACTGAGATTCCACCTCACCCCAGAAAGAATGGCTGCTATCAAGAAATCAACCAATTACAAATGCTGGTGGGGGTATGGGGAGAAGGAACCCTTCTCTATTGCTGGTGGGAGTGCAGACTGGTGCAACCACTGTGGAAATCAGTATGGAGATACCTCAAAGAACTAGGGCTAGAGGTCCCATTTGACCCAGCTATTCCCCTGCTGGGTATCTTCCCAAAAGAATTAAAAGAATCATACCACAGCGATATATGTCCACCCATGTTTATAGCAGCACAGTTTATAACAGCTAAAGCTTGGAAGCAGCCCAAGTGCCCATCAACTGGAAATTGGATAAAGAAGATGTGGGTTTTTTTATAAAATAGAGTACTACTCAGACATAAAGAATGAGAAACTAGAGTCATAGCTAAATGGATGCATATCGAGGCCATACTCTTAAGTGAAATAAATAGGACACACATGTGTAAATACTGAATAGTTTCTCTAGTGTGAGAAACTGAAAGTATAAATAAGGGTTAAAATGATTAAAATGAATAACTGATAATTTGAAATAGGAAAAAAGGTCCAAAGAGGCAGGGGTGAAGGGAGGGGCAGGGGAAAGGAAAACAGGGAAAAGAAAAATTATGAGAAAAGAAAAAAAATGGAAACAAAGTCTATGTAAATTGGGAAGGGTGGAGTGGCTGAAGGGCGCACAGGTAATGGGGAAAAAATAAGAATCAAGATACATCATGTACAGGTACAAACACCCAATGATAAATGTAAACATATTGTATACCTAAAATGTACCAATAAAAGAACTTAAGAATAAAAAATTAAAAAAATAAGGTCTGACATCTGATCACACAATTTCCCAGTCCATTAATATTCCTGAGAAGTATCTTGATGATTTCATTTTCTTCACTCTTTCATGTAAATTTCAGTTATCAGCTTGTCAGGTGACACAAAAAAACCTGATAGGATTTTGATAGAAACTACATTGAACTTATAGATCAATTTGGATAGAACCAACATCTTTCTGATATCATGCCTTCCTATTCATGAACATGGGCTCTCTCTCCATTCATTTAGGGCCTCTTTAATGTCATTCAAATTTTTCTATTTTTCCATATAACCACATTACAATTATTTGATTAGATTTGTTTTAAGTATGCTACAGTTTTGTTATTTTATAATCGAAACTGAATCTTTTAAAGTATATTTTATGATTGGTATAGTTTATAAAATGCAATTAATTTCTGGAAGTTGATCCTGTAATCAGCCACTTTACCAAATGATCCTATTATTTTTATTTGCCCATAGAGTCAATCAGGTGTTCTATGTAGACATCAAATTACCTGCATATAATGCCAAAGTAAGCACTGTATCACTGAGATATATTCCAGCTGAAAAGCCAGAGATTTTTCTCTTTTCCTCTATTTTTTGAAAGAAATTTTTTAGTGGCTAAGATGGTTATCTAATCAAACAAATATCAAACTGAAAGGGTGATAGTGAATATTCTTACCATATTCCTAACCTTACAAATGTCTCCGATGTTTCTTCATTGTATATGTTTGTTGTAGAATTTTTGTTATAGATTAGGTTTATCAAGTTAAAAAAATCCCTTCTATTTTTATTCAGAGCTCTTTATTCATAAAGTTATACTGAATTTTATCAAATAGTTTCATATATTTAATGAGATAATGTGTAGTTGTTTTTCTTTAATGGTTTAATGTGGTGAATAACAACTTTTCTAATACTAAATCATACTTACATTCCTGAAATAAATCTGGAAACTATAAAATACTGTACAAATATTCATTATAAATATTGTCTTCAAACTGTGGAGAGATGTGAAAGCCAGGATGAGAAAATATAATTTGGTACAGACCAAGGAACCATTGAAGGTTTTTGAGAGAAAACCAACAAGATTAAAGTTTAGAAAAAGCCAGAGGACAGATATTATTAGCTCTACTTCACAAACATGGAACAGGTGTGGACCAGATAGGGTCACAGTGGAAATGTCGATAATAATCCAGTGTGGCTGATGAATAGGAAAGCTCATTCTTCCTGTTGCATTGCTTTTTGCACTTTTTAGTCTTCCAGGGTGGCCCAATGATAATATACATCTCTGTTAATACAATGTTGTATTTACCAAAAAGTCTCAAACAAATATTGCCTATTATCAGTGGATTAAAATCCAACAAAATGTAATTCAAACTAAAGCCTCTCTGAAAGAGGAAGTGACTTGCTGATGACCCCAGGCCTAGCTAGGAAAGGTACATCATTTTCCACAATCCATCCACAGCACTTTTACCTTAACAAAGGTAAGAGGGCAGGCTTGACATCAGAAAGGACCCAAGGCTACTTTTTTCCCTTGCTCTTAACTCTGTGAAAACACAGGAAGTCTGAAGGGGATTCTGGGCCCCTGGTTTCTGAAAGGTGCAAGTTTCTTGACAACTCATTAACTTGTCAGAGAGCAGGACACTAAAGAAAGAATCTGAGGTTCTAAGAAGTTAAGAATCTCAAATAAGATCAAATAAGAAAAAGCAGGGGTGGGATGTGAGCTCAAATGTCCTCAAGTCTTTTCCACCACAGCCTACCCCTTTCAACAATATCCTATGTGCACATACGTAAGTCCACACATACAGCCTAGAATCACATGCCCTGGCACAGAGTTATTAGGTTCTGCCATTTCCTGCCCTAAAACTTTCCCCTTCCCCTCATACCAGATCTTAATTACTTAGTCCCAAAATGTTTACACATTCCCCCCAGTAAGGTTCAGTACCCAGCGTTCTGGAGCCCAAATAAGGCTTGTAGAGCCCCTCTCCCTACCTGTGAAACACAATCTACACTGAATTATATTCCCACTATCCTATCCAAGCTCTTTGGGAAGATTCAGCTGCAAGATATTTTTGGTGAAAAACATTTATTAGTAAATAAGCTTACTTCAAGCACAAAATCACTGATGTCCTCAAAAGTAAAATCTGGTTCTGGCCCCCATTAAAATCACACCAAGCTTCAACAGTCTCCATCTAGCCCAACTGAGCTGATTCAGTCTTTAGGGTTTTATGATCCGGCAAGAGATTTGCAGCCTTTCAGATCTCATCATAATTAATTTATATGTTAATTTATGTGCTCCTTCCACCAGACCTGAAGCTCTGGGTGCTAAACAACAAGAGAGCAATTGTCTCACTCCAGTGTCCAGAGTTCCAGCAACATTCAAGTTGAACCACAGTTAAGATTCAAGTGGGTGGGCTGGGGATTTAGCTCAGTGGTTCCACCACCTGCCTCGCAAGCATAAGGTCCTGAGTTCGATCTCTGGTACCAGAAAAAAAAAAAGATTCAGTGTTTAGATTATGATGTAGGAATCATTTACTGCCGGGGATTCATCATGACACCAGTATTGGTTCAAGTGTGTTTACTAGTAAAAGGGTAATGTGTGAAATTAAGTTATTACGCCTAATACTTAGTGGTTTGACAAAGTTGTGTAGTTTGATATATTCGGATTTGCTGTAGCTTGGGTGAAAAATGGCTTAGATGACCATTTCTGTATATTTCTACAAGAAAAAGGGGTTTTTCCTAGCCCATATTTTCTCACTGCGTCTATGATAGGTTACATATTTGAATCTTTTTTTTTTTTGGTACTGGGGATCGAAATCAGGACCTTATGCTTGTGAGGCAGGCAGCGGAACCACTGAGCTAAATCCCTGGTCCAACACTGTACCATTTTTTAAAGAACAGTTCAGCTTTTCCCCCTCTAGGAAACCCTCTGAATGCTTCAGTCCTAAGTAATCTCCTCCTTCTCCAAACTCCTACAGCATTTCTGGCCTATAATTCAACTGGCACATAGAATACTGCCCTGTATTTGACTACTTTTTCATGGTACAAATCTACCCCCATCTCACTCACATGATATTGAGACATGGAGGGGAAAGATCATATCTCTGAGGACTTTTTGAATGGCCTAGCCTGACCAGCATAGAGCCATAACCACAGTCTGTCCTCATTACATCATTGTCATCAATAAGTTCTGTCCTAAAACAATTCCTTTGCCCCTACAAGTGTTAGATAGTAGAGCAGTATGGGATAGATATTCTGACCCAACCACTGCCAATGATTATAGACAATGAAAGCAGAACTGACTTTCAGAGTTAAACTATAAGTAAATACACATAAGATGTTAATTATAAAAGTTATAAGTAAAAATATATAATCTCTCTTATTATACTACACAATCTCTCTATCCTCTGAATTCCACATCCACATATCCAATGTCTTATTTGACTCTCCTACTTAGATTTTGCACAGATAATGTATGCATGTCCAAAATCAGTGTTTCTAACCCTCCTTCAAGCCAATTCTGTCTGCAAGCTCTATCTCAGAGGCACAACCATCTACCAACTTTACCTATCCAAGCCAGAAATGGGGGTTATCCTTGATATCTTCTCTCTCACACACAATTACACTCCTCACATACAGCCATAAGTTCTCTCAATAAAGTGTTTTTTTTGACATCTCTACACCCATTCCTCATGTCACTACTATCACAACCTCATTCCAGGCCAGCATGATCTCTTGTCTGAATTATTCCATTATCTTCTTCCTGGAGTGGCCTTTCCAGAATGCCAGTGAGGTCAAGCGTCTCCCTAGTTCCTCATTGCATTCCCAGTGAATTTCAGCGATCTAGACTGGGCCTTCAGAATCTCATCATTGCCCTGAAGACTTCTCAGCAATATATGCTATGAGTTATACCTAGGGTGTGCCCAAAAGATCTCATGTGTTCAGAAACAGGGCTTTTGGAAGGTGACTGGATCATGGGAACACTGTCCTCATTGGTAGATTAATCCTCGAATAAGTTCAGAGCTAAATGTGTTGTTAGGATTGGGCCCTGGTTGGAGGTGAGTTACTGAGGGTGTGACCTAGAATGGTCTACCCCCTCCCTGCTTCTTCCCTTCCCTCTGTGATTCATGGGCACCATGTTATGAGCAGGTTTCCTCCACAGCAGACGCTTTCACCATGCCGTTTCTGCCTTGGAGGAACCTGACTATGGACTGACTTCTCTAAAAACTGTGAGTCAAATAAACCTCTTCTTTAATTTGAGAATGTCAGATATTGTGTCTCAATGATGAGAATGTGACTAAGACATCATGGTATTAAAATATTTATAGTGTTTATAGTTGCCTAAATACACTAGGCTCTTCTGCTTAGTGAAGTTTGTTTGCCTAGAAAACATTGTTCCGTATGTGTGATACTGGAATTTGAACCCAGGGCCTTCACACTGAGTGACATCCTTAGCCATTTTTATTTTTAATTTTGAGGCAGAGTTGCACTAAATTACAAAGTTGCCCAAGTTAGGCTTGAATTTTCAATCCTCTTGCCTCAGCCTCCCTCAGTGCTGGGATTACAAGCATGAACTACCACACCTGACATCTAGAAGCCCCATTTTCTATCCACACTTTTTCCTCCCAGTGCTGCAAGCCTCTTTCTGGAAGGCTTCCTTACCCTCCTCCGCCACTAGTAATGAGTTTCTCCTCTTCTGTGCTGCCACAGTATTCTCCACTTCCCTCTGAAATGTAATCAGCTCTTTCTGATCTATCTCCCCAACACAGTGTGTGCTGGTAAATATTTAACAGTTGGTGGAAGGGAACCCTGATATGTAACCTTTGCCAATTTCCATGGTGTAATTACTCCCACCATAGCAGATTTCAAACTATCGTACCAACATGATGTCACTAAGCATGGGATTTGAGAAGACAGGCGTGCTGCTGCTATATAAATGTATTTCCTCTATAAGATACAATAAACATAATCTCAAAGGCCCAGACAATCTTAAAAGAAATAGGAAGTGATGATTTCTGGAGTATTACATTTGTTTCTAATTTATTTAAGTTAATAATTTAATTTTTAATAATGGCTGTATTTAATAACTGATGCTGAAAATTTAACAAGCAGCTTTTGCAACTTTGACTCCATAAGACGTTCAGTTCCAAGAGAACCAGGATGATGCATGCTTAGCCTCCAGCACAGGTGCTCACTATTAACTACTGAGTAAAGTAATGCATGGATAAATAGATGAGGTATAAGTACAGACTACTGCATCTTTCCTTGCTTTCCCTAATTAGAATAATGAAAGCTTTGTCTCCTTCAGTTCCAAAACTGACTCCAAGCCCTGTGCTCTTAATAACAATGTCCACTAACTTCAGATAATGTCTATAACCCATCAGGATAAGTGGAGCACAACCCCTTATATCATAAGTTATAATCACATTTCTAAAACCCCAATTCATGACTGCTTTCCCCAAAACCAAAGGAAAAAACTCTGAAGTGGGTTGTGTAAAAACGTAAGTGAAACACTTAAGCAGACAGAAGACGAGAAAAGACTAAAAGAAACACTACCCTTGTTATGTGGCATTTTGGAAGCCAAGCTTATATTTGGTTTGAATAGAACTAAGCTCTCCCAGTTGTGGCTTTGATAGAGGCCACAGTGTATTTTCACAAGTTAAAAAGCAAACTCCAGGAAGTTATGTTGAGAATCTAAAAATCCTCATAAAAAGCTACAGATTTCTATCCTGACAGCCACTGAACTAATTTAACAGGTGATAAAAACCCTAAGGACAAAGCATGTTCAAGCTATTTTTTACATAGTTTATTAATGGTGTATTCAATTTAACCTAGTTTTGGGGGATTTCCAGAAATTAAAAAAAAAAAAATAGGTCAGGTCTACAATGGCAAATTTCATCAGATAAAGCGCTGGCTTTAGATAGCTTACACAAAATTTTCTTGTCTGGATCTATCTTAACAATCTAAAACTTAGCAAGGAAAATCCTAAAAAGCCAAATCTGGGTTTTAGGAAATAAAGAGGTTTCTTTCACTGGCTTTGTTTTTGCAGTTGAAAGTCTTATTTTGCCAAAAAGCATTTCCAACAGGGAAAATTTTGGTTTCAATTATCATAGCTGAAATGCATGCACATCTGCTTCAGGAAACAGTGATGCCCAAAAGTTTCTATTCATGATGTTTAGGGATGGAGGAAGGATTAGGTGATTTGCCAGTGGGAATAGAAAAGGTGCTAGGCTGCACAACACTTGTCCTTCCTTGGGTCTTCCCAGCATATTATCCAGCATTGCAGAACTTAGCATTTAGGAAGTATTGACTTTCTACGTCATGTCTTCTCAGACTATACTATCAATCTGTTGTTCTGAATCAATGATAGGTAAGTGCTTTCTGCTCAGAAGCCTCCTGAGGCCAAGGGGCAGGTTCTCCTTTGAAACAACCAGCCAGGAAGAGCTATCCTATGAGGACAGGTCACATAAATTCCAAGCAGAGTTAAATACATGGTGCCCCTCTAAAATAGCAGCATCCCTATGCTGCTGATGGGGAAAATAACCATGATTTGAAGAAATATTAACTCCTCCTTTCATGATGCTTCCTCCAAAAGTTATGGTTCTCTGAAACTTTTGCAGATCTGCCAGTATGGGCCTAGAAATGTATTTGTGACAAGATGCATGTGTCATAAAATCATAAAATTTACAATTTTGATTATTTCAAGTATAAATGACATTAAGCACATTTGTATTTGTTGTACAATCATTACCACTATCCATTTCCAGAACTTTTTCATCTTTCCAAACTGAAACTCCATACACTAATATTAAACACTATCCATTCCTTCTTCCCTCTAACCCTTGGCAACCACTTTACTTTCTGTCTCTATGAATTTTGACTAATTATGTAAGTGGGAAATTCATTTTAATCCACTCACAAGGCTGATTTCCAGAATTGAAATAAAATACTAATAGCAAGGCCATTTTCAGTGTCTATCCGTTCTCCACACAACTGCACAGACTCAATCACTGTACATAGTAGCTAAGAGCCAGAGATCCTTTTTCTTTGCAAAATCACTTTCCTGAGACCAATCAAGCCACAATGATTCTCTCCTGGAGGGAGTTGGGGAAGATTACCATCAGAAGGTCCAGCGTAGAGCTGGAGAGCTCTGGATGCAGCAAGATTGAGTACACATTCACAGGTTCTTCTTAATATCTTGGCCTAAACAAAGGTGTATCCAGTTTGTGGTTCCAAACCACTAAGGCATCTAGATTAAGCAGATCTTGTTGAAACCCAAAAAGAAGGAGGAAATGTCAAGGCCTATTAGGTATCTTGTTTTAAGGAAATAGTTTAGATAAGCCAGATGATAGCCTGATAAAGCTTTCCCTAGTTTTCTCATGGGAATGGTCACTTATAACCGTATTGTCTCTTGAATGACAAATGTAGGAAAACTCTAAAATATGCCTTGGTTAGTATGCCAGCAGCAACTCACAGGATACAACATGGTAATAGATAGTCACCAATGACACTAGCAAGTACTAGAAAAATTTCCTAGGTGCTTTATACATTTCACTACTAGGTCTGTTACTCCAAAGCCTATACTTCTAATTAATAGTCTTTCAGGGTAGAAGTTATTTTCATACGCTCGTGGCAAAGAAAGAAAATTATTCATTAGAAATTTCTTGGCTGAAAATTTTTAATGCTTAAAAACAACCTCAGGGGCCAGGGATTTAGCTCAGTGGTTCCACCACCTGTCTCATAAGCGCAAGGACCCGAGTTCGATCCCAGGCACCAAAAAAAAAAAAAAAAAAACAACCCCAGTTAAGCTTTGGCAGGTTAAATATGAAACAAGCACCAGATTCAAGATCCCTCTGGTCCCTGGAGGTTTGACATGTGATCCCAGGCTAGTGATTTGGCTTCTCTGGTCCTCAACTTCCTGGAAACTTGTAAAACAAGGTTACTTTCCTCTGTTCTTCCCCTACCTCAAAGCATTTCATGAGGTCAGTCATCCATGCTGACATAAGGCTCCTTTCCAAGCATGAACCCATTGGCCAAAGGTTTCTCTCATCTCTCACCAATTTTCTTTTTTGTTAACAGAGTTTCCCATGAAAGTTATCATTAACAGGCAAATAACTGCCCAGCACCTGCTATTTGTAAATATTCAGGTACAAGGCACCATACTAGCCCTAGAGGACCTGTCTCCAAAATTGGACACTTGCAAGATATATGAAAGAAAAGCACAAAAAGATCTGGTAGACCTATATAGTATCCAACTCTGAGATACAAACTAGAGATATTAAGAAGATCAGTGGAGACGAGAAAAGCTGAGGTTTCCAAAACAAAGTTGAATTTTAAAAACATACATATATAGCTTCTGCAAAAGAGGAAGAGAAAAGCATCCACTCAAACATAATGTGGGAGCTAAGGATATGAAGGAGATGAAGTAATGTACAGAATAAGTGGTGATGAAAGAGACCAACAGAGCTCTTGGTGAGCCTGAGTAAGCAGTGGGAATGGAGATAGGAGCCAGATCTCAGAGGACTTGAGTGGCTGGCATATAAGCTTCACTTGGAGTAGGATCAAAAGGTAGTGAGCTGGATGACCTGGTGAACATTAGAAGTAAACAGTTTTGATTTCTTATCTACTCTCTGCCTCCAGTAGAAGAAAAGCAAAAGAATGGTGCAACCAGGTGTTCAAAAGACACACATGTCAGCTGTTTGAGCTGAGAGCACCAGAGTTCTTCTGAAAAACAACAGAGCTTTGGGGGTCAAGGGGTCATTACATTTCTGAACACAGAACTGGAAACATAGTACCCAAAAGGGCTCCATTAGCTGTTAGAGGTCTCCCAGCAAGCTTTCAGCCCCAATATTCCATGGATCAAACAAACAGCCTTGGTACACCTCCATTGCATCATCCTTGCCCTCCACTGGCTACTGAGAAAAGGAGAGTACACTGTCTACCTCTGCTCCAAGGCCTTTAGACGTTATACTGCCCAGGAGGCCACATGAAGCTTCAGTTACAAAGAATTCCCAGAAAGGAGCTGCACAGGCAGCACACTCTGTAAAGTCCCAGACTCTTCCTGTGGGTGTGATACGAAGAAGCACAGTCCCCAGGGCCTCTTCCAACAGTAAAACAGATGACATCCAACAATCATGCCGGTTCTAATAAGGTTTATATCGTTAATGACATCAGTCTGACCCATTAAGATGCAGGAGTCAAGACAACCAATAGAAAGCAAAGTGTTTACCAATGTTTTCTCTGGACAGTGGTGACTGAGTTGAGATGGTTCTCATTTAACCAGCCACTTACTGTCAAGCTTCCCCTAGGTGGTACACTGCCCTGGCCTGACCCCTCCCTGCAGTCTTCCCTCCTCAAGGAAAATTTTAAGTTTAGTCTCTATAAGCACAGACCCACAGAATGAAGAGCCTGGCGCTTGGGAGACTTCTAGTCCACAGATACAGGAATGACCCACCGCAGTACTGCACTGAGCACCTTCGCAATGGAAAGGTCATCATCTCAGATCATTTAAACATTTTAATGCATGTGACTACCAGAAAATAAACCCAGATTAGTTCCCACTAAACACAAGTACTTAAAAATCGCTCCTGCTGATTCTAATTTCTTAAGAAATCCCTGATGGAAGAAGTAAGAGTTCCTTCAGAGCACAAATCTTGTAGTATCACTCATAAACTTTTCAATAGAGATGAAACTCAGTTCAGTGGAAGTGTCATCTGACTTTGTTTCTCTCCCTCAACCCTGAACATGTGTGTATGGGGGCACGCACACACACTCCTGCACATGCACATACACACATTTTTAGAAAAGCCATCAGCCCAGCACGCCTCCTGAAGATTTGGGCAGTTCAGTATTAAAAAATGCAAGTGCTCTATGCCAGGCAAGCACTGCTATGACATCAATAACCCCCAACCAAACAAAAAAAATACACCTGGGGGAAAGAAGCCAGGAAAGAGAAACACCTCCTTAAAACAGCCTAAGGAAGGCAATCCTGAGTGAGCCTGTGCTGAAACTATTCCCCAACACCAGCCAGGAAGTCCCTTCTTTCGGTGTGCTCTACTACCCAACAAACCCAGACCTTCCTTTGTGGAAACCAGATCTCTGGAGCTTTGAGTCCTGGAAGAGTTGGGTTTGGAAAGGGGCTTCCCTGCTCTGACTGTTGCCCTTCGGGATCGGTTAGTGGCCAGGCTTTCCAATACTCCCCAATAAATGCAAATACAAAAGCTAGTAGCTGCACCACAAGCACACATTTTCTTACACACGCGCGCGCGCACAAACACACACACACCGACATACACTTACACATACATACCTTTCACCCTCCATTGTGTGAGGCCCAGTAGGGGTGATAGCCGCTGAACTGTGCATGCACCCGCGAATCCTAGCTCTGATCTGGGTTCTCCTAGCAGCCTAGCAGGAGATCTGATCAGCAACTGTGATTCAGCATGGCTGCGACTGAAGCCTCCTCCCTCTCGATCCTCTTTCCTCTGACTTACTCCCGGCAGCTTCTACCGCAGAAGCAGCAGCAGTAGAAAATGTCTTACCCAGAGCTCCCTGCAGCCCTTTCAGCTGCTAAAAGCAGCAATCCACTTGCTCCCCCTCCCCCGCAGGCTCCTGCTCCTCCGTCTCCTAGGAACAGCGGCAGCTTCAGTGCCCCAAGTATGGTGCCACCTTTCCAGCTGCCTATGCATCTGCCCAGACATTCCAAGCCAGGGCAACTAGCCCACCCCAGGGGCTCCTGCCTCCTATGCCTAGACTGCAAAGAATCAGGCCAGTTCCTCATCAGCCTGAGAAATACTTGCCCCCTCCCCCACCCCTCCCTACAGGCTGAGTCTGTCATCCTGGCCAGATTGCTGGAATAAGGAGGCCCCTCTGTGGCCTGCAGTGGAGTTTATCCACCAGGGAAAATTCATTTGTGGGTCACAACTCATATTTCAGTTTCTCCTCCCAAAATCTATAGTTGCTCTAAGAGTCTGAAAGTCGGAAAGAAGTTAGGGGGAAAGAGCCTAAAAGAACAGAGAAGAACAGAAAGAAATTAAAAAGAATATAAAAAAGTAGGAAATTAGAAAAATAGGTGAAATTGTTACAAATCCTATTTTACCTTACCTATTTTACCTATTTTACCAGTACAGGCCAAAGATGATTGCAGCAAAGCCATCACAATGAATACTGCATATACTTATGCCATACTGAAAGATCACCAATCTCATAGCACAACCCTAAAACATCTTCCTAAATTCTGTTTTAAAGCTGGGGCTCTAACTAGTAAGTCTCTCTGAATCCTCACCTTCTGCTAAATCTCTCCTATCCTATAATTTCCAGCTGCTAAGAATACCTTCTCCAATCTCAATCCTGGAATCTTTCTAGAAGGGCAGTCAAATACCAGGTTTCATAAAATTTCCCCTACTCACACCTACAACTAGTCACCTCCAACCAAGTATAGTCACTACAAAATGTCTTGTTCTAACTGTTCATCTCACACCTAATAGACTTGTCTTGGGTAATTCGTTGCTAATGTCTTCCAAACTAAAGTATAATTTTGTGAAAGGCAGGGAGCCAGTTTGTGTTTCTAGTCAGAGCCTAAGAGGCATAAAGGTAATGGGACAATTAATTACAAAAGAAGAAGCTTGATGTCTCAGAATAATTAGATATGAGCATCTCTATTCTAAGACATCTCAATGCTGTACAGGGTGTGGCTTTTCAGGATCCACCCTAGCTGATGCTGGTTGAGCAGCCTTTACTTAGCTAGTTTCCTCCCCACCCTGGCCCCTGTGCTCTGTTTCCGATTCACAGGATGAGTTCAGACCAGATAATCTCTAGGGTCCCTTTCTGCTCTAAAATCTCAGCCTTCTGGGAGGTGTAGGCAGTTGGATCACAAATTCTAACACAGGCAACTTAGCAACTCAGTAAGACCCTGTCTCAAAAGTAAAAATTAATTAATTAATTAATTAATTTTAAAAGGATTCAGGAACTGGGGATATAGCTCAGGGCAAATGTCCTTGTTTCAATCCGCAGTACCACAATTTAAAAAACACATACACTTAATTCTAAAAAGGTTCTAAATATCCCATTTTTTTCCTCAGCATAACCTGTGTGAGTTTTAAAGAAGTATTTGCCTGATTCTAATGTTTTGTGGGGAGCCTGAGAAAGGATAAAATGATGTTTGTGAAAGTAGGAGAGCCACTATTATTGTTATTATAATTTTGACCCATTAAATTTCTTCACTGTTACAAAGCACTGAAAACATATAGTGGAGGGAAGAGCACTGAGGTAACAGAAATGAAAAGTAAATCTTTATGAATTTTACACAACCTCCTGAATTCAAACTGGCTAGGGTGTTTTTCTCAAATATTCCCTTCCCTGACACCTGACTTCACTCTCTCTCAAATGAGAAGAGGCCTGGGTAATTTTATTTACACCTCACAGCCCTGTATCTTCACTTTTTCCAGCCACAACAATGGTCTTCACAGTTTTCTCCCCTCTCTGTCCCTTCTTCCTCTAATCAGTTTTGTGGCTCTGTTCCAGATATTTCCTCTGAGGTCAATCAAAGGGACCAGAGACGATGAACATCACAAATAAGGAAACTGAATCCCAGAATCTGTGCCAGCGTGCAGTTATCCACCAGGAAGACAATTGGGTGATTCATAAGAGGGACATAAGCATGAGATGACCCATCCATTGTATACACCTTCATTCATGTCTTTACCATACAGGAAAGGGGGAAATGCCATATCTCACCAGAAAAAGAAAGAAGTTCAAAAGAGGAAATACTTAAGATTGAGCATATTAAAATTTCAAAATACAATTATTGGAGCCAACATTAAAAAATTCTACAGAATTTCCTTTCCAACCTTCTTTTTTCATACTAAACTGATGTCACTACAATGGTCAAAATTTTATCGCTACCACCTGCCACCCTATTTACCACTACCCATGAGAGAGAACAGAAAACACTCATAAAAACCCATGGGGAGGGGCATCTAGCAGGGAAAAAAAACCCAGAGGCAGAGCTGAGCAAGAGTTAAAAATCTCTGGCCTCCTGGCTCACATCTTCTTTGGTTTTGGAGCTATATTTTACATTTTCTATCTTATCCAAATGTTCTCTGGGCCAGAGCCTGAACCCATTTGCTATAGGCTAATTTTTCTAACTGGATTTGAGATTAAACAGAGTTGCTGTTAGACATTTCTCAGACAAAAAAGTAAAAGCAACAAATAAATATATAAAAAAATGTTCAGCATCACTGGTCATTCAAGAGATGCAGATGAAAACAACACTGAGATTCCACCTCAACCCATAAAGAATGGCTGCTATCAAGAAATCAACCGATAACAAATGGTGGCAGGGCTGTGGGGAGAAAGGAACCCTTCTCCATTGTTGGTGGGAGTGCAGACTGGTACAGTCTGTGGAAATCAGTATGGAGATACTTCAGACAACTAGAATTAGAGGTCCCATTGGACCCAGCTATTCCCCTGCTGGGTATCTTCCCCAAAGAATTAAAAGAATCATACCACAGCAATATATGCACACCCATGTTTATAGCAGCACAGTTTGTAATAGCTAAAGCTTGGAAACAGCCCAGTTGATCATCAACTGGAAACTGGATAAAGAAGATGTGGGGTTTTTTTATAAAATGGAGTACTACTCAGCCAGAAAGAATGAGAAACTAGAGACATATATAGCTAAATGGATGCATATTGAGGCCATCCTCTTAAGTGAAATAAATAGGACACACATGTGTAAATACCGAATAGTTTCTCTGGTGTGAAAAACTAAAAGTGTAAATAAGGATAAAAATGTATAATAGATAATGTGGAATAAGAAAAGGTCTAAAGGAGTAGGGGAAGTGGGAGGGGTAGGGGAAAAGAAAAAATACAAGAAAAGCAAAAAATGGAAACAAAGTCTTTGTAAATAGGGAAGGGTGGAGGGGGTGAAGGAAAGGGAAGGGAATAGGGAAAAAATAAGAACCAAGGTACGTCATGTAAAGGTACAAGATCCCAATGATGAATGTAACTGTATTGTATACCTAAAATGTACCAATAAACTTAAGGAAAAAAAAAGAAACCTCAGTTTAAAATAAATGGCAAAAGAAAAAAAAGAAGAAAAAAAAGAAAAAGAGAGAAAGGGTTGCTATTAGATTCCTGAAGAAGAATGAAAGAAAGCAAAGTGGGATCTGCCTGGAGGAAAAGTCCCCAGCTTTGGACTGCCCAGCAGCAGTACCTAGCTTACTTCCCATCCCTCACACTGCCTCTGAGGATTACCAGTCCATCTAGTGACTCCAGCTCTCCATTCCAAAGCAATTTATCCAGCCATCTACACCAATTTTGTTCAGAATCCTTCAACTCTTACGCTGTTTGGGAAGAAACCATGTTGGAGGAGAAACTTTTTTTTTTTTTAAGTAGGGCTTGGTCTACAAAGTTCTCTCTTTCATATTCCATTTCAGCACAGAAATCTAGCAAAACATAGTTTATCTGAAGATGAATAAGTCAATCATTCTTCCTTTTAAGAGTGCATATGCTTCTTTTCTGGCCTTTACCTCACTCTCCAGGACTTCAGCTCTTCGTGTTTGCAATCACCATAACACAGTACAGTAGTCCTATATCTACCTGTGCATTAGAACCATCTGCCCAGCTGGTTGAAAATCAGGGAATTGAAAGGCACAAGGAAACTTTTCAGGGTTGTGGAAATGTTCTATATCTTGACTATGACAGTACTTACATGACTGTATACAACTACTATATTTTTCAAACTATACACTTAAAACATAAATTTTATGTAAATTGTGCCTCAATAAATCTAGGAAACCCAAAAAAACACTTCAGGATCAGGGTCTACCTCACACCACCTATAGAAATTCAGGAATTTTAATGCACCTCATAGGTGACTGTAATACACAACTGAATCCAAAGACCGCTTAGAACCATGAAAAGAGCACAGACCTTTAGAATCAGACAGAGCTGGGTCCAAACATACCAGAAACATGACCCTAGGCAAGTTACTTTACAAGCCTTAATTTTCTCTCCTGTAATTAAATACAAAAAAAGGTAATTACCTCCTAGAGTTGTTAGGTTTGAATGTGAAAGTATGTAAAGCACTTAGCAGAAAACTAGGCCTGTAACAGGCACTAAGGAACCATTAGCAGCTACTCTTTTCACTGTCTCTGTGAAGGCTACCCAACTGCATACCTTAAAACTCTATGGACCATGCCGGGCTTGGAATCAAGAAAAAGTGTGCCAGGGTAGGACCTTTCCTGGAACTACGGTCACACCTCCACTGGTCACTATTACGAGTACATCAGCAAGGACTAGGCAAGAAGAGAGCTAAACAAAGGCCCACCCACACCTTTACCATCAAAACCTCCCCTCAGGTTCTGAACCACTCACTCATTCTTCTTTTAAGAGTGCTTAGAGGCTTCTCAAGCCTGCTTAGAGCAGCCTGAGAAAGCCAGGCAGAAAATGAAAATGTTAATTTCTTAATGATAGCCATTCTTTCTGGAGTGAGATGGAATTTCAGTGTTGTTTTAATATACATTTTTCTAATGGCCAGCCATGTTGAAAATTCTTTCACGTATTAGCCGTTTGTACATCATCTCAGAAGTGTCTTTTCATTTCAGACACCCATATTTGGATTGGGTCTTTAAATTTGGGAGGGTCTAATTTTTTTCAAGTTCTTTATATATTCCAGATAATAGTCCTCTCCCTGAGAACTAGCTGGTAAAATTTTTTCCCATTCTGTAGGTTGTCTCTTCACTCTCTTGGTGTCCTTCTTTGCTGTGCAGTATTTTTGTTTGTTTTTGAGACAGAGTCTAGCTATGTGGCTCAGGCTGGCCTTGACCTCACAGGCGATCCTCCTACCTCAGTCTCCAAAGTGCTGGGACTATAGGTGTTCACCACCACACCCTGAATGTGCCAAATCTCTTTAATTTGATGTGACTTCATTTTTGTATTATTACACAACTGGGATTTTATTCAGAAAGTCTTTGCCCACACCTACATCTTCAAAAGTTTTACCTATTTTATCTTCCAGCAGATGGTTTCTGTTTTAATATTCATCTTTGATTCATTTTTATTTTACTTTAGTGCACAGTGAGAAATATGGGTCTAGATTCAATCATCATGAGGACAGCCAGTTTTCCCAGCACTATTTGTTAAACACTTTCCTCCAGCAAAGGGATATGGCGCTTTGTCAAAGATAAGATAGCTAAGTGTACCTGAAGTTTTTTTGGCATCCCCTATTCTGTTTCACCAATCCACAGTCAATTTTGGGAGGGTTTTTATTTTTTGTTGTTTTGCCAATACCATGCTGTTGTTATCGCTGTAGCTTTGTAGTATAACTTGATGTCCAGGATTGTGATCCTGTTGTTGTTGAGAATTGCTTTTGCTGTTCTAGGTTTCTTCCTGTTCCATAGAAATTTTAGGATTGTTTATTCTAGTTCCTTTTACTCTAGTTCTGTGAGTAATGCTATTGGTATTTTGATTGGGATTGCATTAAATCTGCATAACAGTTTTGAAAGTATAATTATTTTCATGATATTGGTTCTGCCTCTCCAGGAACAGGGGATATCTTTTCCATTTCCTGATAGTCTCTTCAATCTCCTTTTTGAGAGTACTATAGGCTGCAGAGGGAAAAAGGAATCCTTCTTCATTGTTGGTGGGAGTGTAAACTGATAACCACTATGGAAATCAGTACAGAGATTGCTCAAAAAATTAAAAACAGAAATCCCATTTGATCCAGCTATTCCCCAGCTATCATACTACAGTGATACATGCACACCCATGTTTATAGCAGCATAATTTATAATAGCTAACTCTTGGAAACAGCCCATATGCCAATCAACAGATGAATGGATAAAAAAATGGGGCATTTATATACAAAGGAGTACTAATGTGCTATAAAGAAAGATAAACTTGAGGCATTTTCAGGTAAATGGATCTTCAGTGAAGTAAGTTAAAATATCACAGTTTCTCTTATATGAGAAACCTAAAGAATAAATAAGGAGGAAAAAAAGATATTAGGACGTAGGAAAATCTCTTTCAAATGGGAAGGGGAACAAGAAATGGAGGGAGGGGGAGGGAAAAGGGATTTTTTTTTTTAAAACTGAAGAAAAAAAATGTTGCTTCCCTTAAGGGGAAGTGTTGGTGGGAGCTGGGAGGGAGGAAAGGAAAGGGGACGAAGAAAAAGAATTGAGTTGTGTTACATGCATGTACAAGATTCCCACAATAAATGTGATCATTATGTGCTAGAAACATGTACTAATAAAAATATTATTACCAAAATTTTTTAAAAAGAAAAGGAATTTCAGGTCCCCCCCAAAATCAAAAGGTAAACAGAACAGCACCTTATCCAGAGGAATACCTGGCTTTCCTTATGACTTTTCCTCTGAGGGTGAAAAACCTATGTCCAAAGAGATTCAAAAGTAAATCACCCATGGCATTTGTATGGCACTTTTTTTTTTTTGGTACCGGGGATTGAACTCAGGTCCTTGCGCTTGCACAGCAGGCAGCGAAACCACTGAGCTAAATCCCCGGCCCTGTATGGCACTTTTAAGCTTACAAAATGCTTCCTATCCATTATCTCCTTTGATTCAGGGTAACATCCTCAAATAGTAATAACAGCTCCCCTTCCTTGAATATTTACTCTAGGTCAGGCCTTGAACTCCACACTTGCTATGCACTACTCATTTAATGCTTACAATCCTGTGAGGACTGTAATTGTGAGAAAACTGAAGTTCTGAGGGTTAAATAACTTTGCTAAAACCTCACAAGTACTAAATGGCAAAGCTGGAATTTCAATCCAGGCCTACCTGGCTTCAGGGCCCACTGTTAGCCACTATCCCTACTTTATTACCTCTATTTTAGAGATAAGCTGATTGAAGCAGACACAGAAAGCACCTGGCTCAAGACTACTCAGAGACCCAAGCGAGGTGTGAACTCAGATTCTTAGGTACCTGGCCTAAAGTCCTTTCCACCTCACCCTTAGATGAAGAACAATAGCATCTGAACCCCTAGAGATATTACATGCAGGATAGTATCCGAGGCTTCCAAACATCTACTATAATACAGTCTTCTGGTTACCTAGATTACCAAAAGACCTAGCCAAAGACTGCTCTTAGGGAAAGTGGAGGACCACCATTGGCCCTCAAAACAAAGAACAACCAGACCAATGATAACAGCATGAAAGGGGCTTCAACAGACCAGTACACTGCAATCGCTTAGAAAGTTCCTTCCTTTCCCAAATCTGTAACCCACAGCTGGTGCCCTCTACTGGTGAATACACATATCTCTTCCATACAAAAGTGAAAATTAATTTTACACCAGGGGTTTAGGAAAGCTAAAATAAGTGAATACTGAATGAATGAATGAATGAAGTTCTGCTTCCTTTACATTCTATAAGACTGAGCATTAATTTTTACACTTGTCCACATGTGCATCCAACTTTAAATTGACTGCACTGATCCCCTCATCAATCTGCTGCCTTTGAGTCACCTTCTTTAGTTCAGGATACAAAGAAACCTGGACTGTTCACATAAAAATGTAGATGCTGCTGGGGATTTAGCTCAGTGGTTTCAACACCTGCTATGCAAGCTCAAGGAGCTGAGTTCAATCCCTAGTACCAAAAAAAAAAAATGTAGATGCCACATAGCCCTAAAGTCAAGAATACAATGAGGAGCTGGCTGTAGTGGCACACACCTGTAATCCCAGCACTCAGGAGGCAGAGACAGGATTGGCCCAAGCTCAATGCCAGCCTGGGCTACACAGTGAGTTTAAGACCAGCCTAAGCTACATAGTGAGACTCTGTCTCAAAACAAACAAAATACAATGATAATGATGTATGTGTATGTGACTGAGGGCAGGTTTGCACAACTAGCAAGTACATAATTGAGGAGGCACATTCTTAAAAGTCATGTCAAACCCATGTACAACTGTAAGTACATAATTGAGGAGGTACATTCTTTAAAGTCATGTCCAACCCATGTACAACTAGGCTCAAGAATTCTGGTAATACTTTCTAAAATAGCATGCTTATAGTCTGGTAAACTGAGTCTCACTGGATATCTATTCTATCAATGGGGTATACCAGGAAGTTACAACATAAATCCTATATGAACAGAATGCAAAAGAGCTTACAAGCTGGTTGAAAAAATTACACACAGACATATACAATGATAAAATATAAAAGACTTAAGCGCAAAAAGGGTACTATGGGAACTTGGTAGGAGACAATTTCCAATTTGAGAAAAGGTGGAGGAGGACACAAGGAATAGAAATAAAATGAAGAGTTTAATAAATAATTCTGTGGCATTTTTAAAAGAGCATTTGTAATTGTAAATATTTGCAACTAGATAATTTCAAGCTCCCATTTAATTTTCTAAAGATGTAATTTTTAATCCCACTACTTTAATATACTTATACACATATTATATTATAGTAAAATATACATAAAATTTGCCATTTTAACCACTTTTAATGATACATTGGTGTTAAGTTCATTCAAAATGTTGTACAACCATTGCCAATATCCATTTCCAGAACTTTTTTATCATCCCAGAAGCAACTCTGCACTCCTTGAACAGTAACCCCCCAACCTATCCAAATATATATATATATATATATATATATGTATTTTTTTTTAAACCCAGGGCCTTGCACATGCTAGGCACATTCCCTACCACAGAGCTATATCCCCAGCCATATTCTACTCTCTATCTCTATGAATGTCTGCCCTCTCATATAAGCCCAATCTTCAACCAAAAATTGGTCATTTTGATGAATGGATAAAGAAAATGTGGCCTTTATACACAATGGAGTATTACTCTACCACAAAGGAAGATAAACTTGAAAAGATGCACGATGAGACCATAATGTTGCAAAATAAATCAGACATGAGTTTATCACGTGGTTTCTCTTATATGAGAGACTCAAATTATAAATAAAAAGCAAAATAAAAGATATATAATAGGAACTAGGAAGATCTTTCTCAAATGGGAAGGGGATCAAGAGTTGGAGGGAGGAGAAGGTAGGGGAGGGAAAGGAGAGGAAAAGAGGAATTAGGATGTGTTATGTACCTGTACCAACTCCACACAAGGTATGTAAACATTATGCACTGCAAATAAGTACTAATAAAAAATGGACTAATTAAAAAATTGGTCATTTTGTGTCTGGCTCATTACACTTGGTAAATCTTATTTTCAAGTCCATTCATGTTGTAGCATGTACCAGAATTTCACTCCTTCTCATATATATAACATTCCACGGTATATGTATACCACCAAATTTTGTTTACCTGTTGATAGACACTGGGCTATTTCACCTGTTGGCAGAGTGTAACTTGGTTAATATTTCCCTAATATTTGATATGTAGATGATTTCTAATTTTTTTCATTATAGTTATAATGATCATGTTTTCCTTTCATGAATTGTTTTCTTAGGATGAACTCCTAATAATTGACTCCCAGAGCCAAAAGATATGAATACTTTAATAGTTCTTATTAAATAAATCTGTATTTTATTTCTTTCCTCATTCAACACTTTTCCCAGCTTGATTAAAAAGTTACTATTGACATTTTCAGTTTTGAAAGACAGAAGTGTGAATAAAACCAATTGAAGCTTTGATAGAAAGGAATTAAAGCAGAAATAGTTCAGAAGAGCTCTCCACTACATGCAGAGCTGGCTGATTTACGTGGTAAGTTGCCCAAAACTGCAAACTTCATCTACAACCTGATTTTTTCATTACACTAAAAATATTTTTTTAAACCACTAATGTCAGGGATCCCCAAAACCAATTCCTATGTTCAGAGACTTGGTAGAAAGATTCACAGAACTAAATATTGCTAAGTATTGTATTCACAACTGAAGTTTATGACAGTGGCATAGCAAGTATGCACAGTAGGATGATATAAAGACAGAACCTAGAAGAATCAACATGCCAGCTTCTTCACAACCTCACCTTCCCATGAGGATCAGGTAGAATGTACTCTTGTATGTGGGAAGTTTCTACTCAGAGACTTACTAGGTCAGGATTTTATTGGGAGTTGGTCACGAAGATACCCCTTACCTCACACATCAAAATTCCACACTCTAAAAGGAAATCAGGTGTTTAGCAAAAATCATATTGTTTTCACACTCTAGCCACAGTGAATTAACCCTTAATACAGAACTGTGGGAACATTCCCTAAATCCAAGTGCCCAGATAAGGGCCAACCTACAAGCAGAGTCTCAAAAAAGATAGCACAAGTTTTTCTGTATGTCATGAACTGAAGATTCATTTTGGCCAAAAAAAATCTCTCAAAACAAACTGTACACCTATGGTACATAGAATATCTTAAGCCAAATAGTTCCAATTGCTTTCCTCATAAACTCATTGAAAGCAGCTGTACCAAATAGCAATTTTGAGAAAACACCAGAGAAGCTTTTAAAATTCAAATCAAAATCATGATACTCCTATCCAAAACTCTGAAATAACTTATCATTAATAGCCAGAATTCCTACAACAGCCTGCAAATCTTCACATGATCTGACCCCTCTCTGACCGTTATCAGCTGGCTAATCCTTTGTTCCTCTTCTCTCACCTACAGCCATCCTAAATAATTTGGTTTTCTTCAAAGGCCAGGCACAATTCTGCCTGGACTTTTGCTCTTCCTCTAAATAACCACCTTGTGCTCAATCACACATTTCCTTCAACTCTTTGCTCTAATGTCATTTTCTCAGAGACTTACCTATACCACCCCATTTTAAACTGCACCCTCTTCACAAACACCCTGCTTTGCAGGACTCCCCCACTTCAACCTACTTAATGATACCACTCATTATCTCATAATCTACCATATAATTTATTGTATTATCTGTTCTCCCCAATTAAATATAAGCTGTATAAGGATGTAGATTTTTGTCTTTTATTCTATGCTATATTGCCAATGGAATCATCCAGCAGAAAAGTAACAATTTTTAACCTGACAGGGCAAGAAAAAGGAAGACTCTGCATTTGAGAAAATGAAGGAAGACCCACAATAGGTAAGGATATAAAGTAACCTAGTGCTAACAGCTAGGTCTTCTCCAAGTTTGGTGATGCCTAAGAGATCATTTATAAATGTGGAAAAGATTAAACAAATTTCTCTAAAGAGAAGACAACAGGTGATACATTCAAATTGTTACTGAAGAGTTTTAATAAAAGGAACTATTTACAAGAGTGTATAAGTTAAGCGAAATCAATGAGTTGAGCTACCTTGGGGCTAGGAAGCCTGACGGAGTAACAAGAAACAATGGTTACTAGAAGCCAGAAAAGACCTAGAACTGTGCAAGAGCATCAATGGACCAGAGTGGTATACACTGATTGCTTCTGCAGAATACGTGTATCTGCAGAAGAGGAAGAACAGCCTCATCTTTCACCACCACATCTCCTGTTGGTTTCTGTCATTGTCCAAACCAAAGATGAATGAAGCCAGAGAAGTATGCAGTTCTTTGGGAATCAACCTCACAGAAACACAAGGGACAGAAAGATTGAAAGTAGATCAGAAAGGCAAGAGAATATACAGCACTGTGAACATTTTGTAAAGCTGTGAAAGACACAATGCTTCAATATGCTACCAGCATTTTCAAGTCACTATGGCCAAATATTCCCTCCAAATCTCCTCTATCCCGTCCGTGTCATTATTCTCTCACACAATAATTTTGTTTCAACTACTCTCTTTTTCCCCAAATATCTAATCAATTGCCAATTACATTTTCATAACTTTCTTCAAATTCCTTTTCAATTTCCAGTGCTCTTTTTCTTATGCTTTCATTCTGTTATGTAGTTAACATCAGTTTTCTTAGCCTAACCACTGAAACATCTCCCACTCCCATGTATTTTACTCAGTGCTACTGGAATAATCTCCAGTAGTTTCACTATAACAACGCTCTTCAAAAATCTTTAGGATTCCTACTGCTCATCAGATAAAATACAATCTCTTTAGCTTTCTAGGCAAAGACCTCAGTAATATGGCTCTTTTCTCACTTTACTTCTCATAACTCTTTGATCCTTAGTACAAATAGCTGCTGTTATTCAAAAAACAATGTTTAGTGCTAAGAATATGCCCATTGGAATCGGTCAAACTTTAATTCCCAGATCTTACCATTTCATCAGTTGGGTGACCTTGGAAAAATTACTTAACCTCTCTGAGATCCAGCTACCTTGTCAATTAAGCAGCGGCTTGTTGAATGAATCCAATGAGAACATTTGTAAATGTATTTTAGTAGTGTTTAGCCCACACTAGGCATACTACTTTGTGTATGCTCCACAACTCTGATTATGTTCCTCTCCCTAAAATGACCTTTCTCCTTTCACTTTTTCTGAGATCAGTCTTTCAAAGTTAAATGTTTTATCCCCCACAATGCTTTTCCTCTTCCCAACACTCACATTATTTTTATCTACTTTATAGTAGCAAACACTTAAAAATTTTACAGATAGTTAACATAATTTATCTCTCTTCTACTAGGGCTGAAGCAGTAGAGGTTTAGGGAGCTCCCACATCTATGTAAAAGGCAAAGCCTGGTTAACAGCCAAGTCTGTTACTAAGGATGCTGTATGGAGTACAGGTTTATGACACAACTCCTTTTCAAGACACTCATTTCATTAACTGTGCAAATACTGTGAGGTTGGGGTGGGGTGAAATAATCAGTCCCATCTCTTGATAAGTAGCCATATTAACATTACTAGCCAAAGACTACAGTTAAGCCCTTTGGATGCATTCTTATAAATCCAATGAGGCAGGTATTACCAGTAGTCTCTCCTTTTTTACAGATAAAAACACAAGGCTCATAGCTGGAATGATGGTGAACATCTGTGATTCCAGCACTCTAGGAGGCTGAGACACAAGGATTAAAAGATCAATGCCAGCCTGGGCAATTTAGCAACTTAGTGAGACTCTGTCACAAAATAAAAAATGGGCTGGGAATGTAGTTCAATGTGAAGGCCCTGGATTCAATCCCCAGGACTGCAACAAACTAAAACAAAAAAAAACCCAGATCAGTTTGTCCTAGGTCATAGAGCTAGAAAAGTGAGAGGGTCAGAAATGAAACCGCATTATTCAATGCAAAAAAAAGTATGCCCTTACGTACTATGAAATATTACATTTGCAACATAAGCATCAAATGCACTTTTCATATGGTATCAAATTAGCAAATAAGCAATAAAAGAGAAGAGTCTTAATTTTAATCAGATAATGTATATTCAATGGCAACTGGACTAACAACTGTTCGGATGGTGTGAAGAGACTGAGATGGCATCACAAAGCTGAAAGGAAAGAGATATATCATTTCAAAAGAAACTGAATTCCAATCAGAATCCAAGTTATGTGAAGACACCAACCATGTTTGTCTCACTGTTTTCTATTCACAAACCCTGGGAAATAGGCATGGTTTAAATGTCACAGGTTTACATTAGCAGATATTAGAGGTACTAATACTTAATTTTATTTTCAGGTGAAAGAACCAAAGGAGTCAATGAGAGTCCACTTGAGCAAGGAGTACAGAGAACAGTTGAGAAGACTGCCTACCAAGGGCATCTTCCTGAATCCTTTCCCACTCTAAAGATTCAAATCACCTATATTGAAGTAAAAGTTAAAAATGGATGAAGAACATATGTCCTTTCCTGCCCTCCTAGTTTAAAAGTTCGTTTTACATATCAGCTTTCAAATACCTTCTTTTTATAAATGCTTTCTATCATTTAACATGTCACTAAGAATACTAAGTTCATTCAAAAGAAGTTCCAATGTGAAAGCAGTTCCAAACAAGTCCTGTGGATCTTTCTTTGGAATAAGCAATAAATTCTATTTCCAAAGTAAAATCATCCACAAATCATATTTAGTGAAAGACTAACTTTAGGCATCTAGAACACCGAAGACATGCTAAACTCAAATTCAATGTGAGGCTCCTAATTCATGACCATTTATTACTTTTCAAACTAACACTTCCCCCGAAATCATGTAACTATTTATTTTAAAAACAAAATCTAGGGACTACATAACCTTTCAACTGCAAACTTTGTTTTGTTTTCATCAGGAACTGGTTCGATCATGACAAACATTATTTTCTTTTTTTTTGTACCGGGGCTTGAACTAGGAACCTTGCGCTTGCGAGGCAGGCTCAGGAACCACTGAGCTAAATCCCCAGCCCAACAAACATTATTTTCTAATAAAACTATAAAAATTAATTATTAACTCAAAACATGGAGAAGACACAGCAACAAAATTTAGTAATAGCAAGTATACAGCTATAACTGAGCTTAAGAAAGAGGGTCTTCAAAATATGAATTACACTTTTTTGGAACAATTTAATCTATAATGATTATTTCCCATTTAAGATCTCAATTGACCTGTATTTCTACACCAAATACTTTTAAGTCCTGCCTCCCACAATTGGGTTTTGCTATTAATATCTAGCAAAAAAGCTATAAAATCATGTCAAATAAAAATAAAGGACCTCATGGCTTAGCAATCCAGAGGACACAGATGTTAGGAACTCAGTACATAATGCTATTTCAGCATAAACTGTGGAATGCCTTTTGCCACTTTAACATAATCTGTACATCAAAACTAATGTCTTCTATAACATTTTCTTTGATTTACAACATTAATAGTTTGTACCTAATAATGTCCCCCAAAAGTCTAGTGTTCAGAGGCAGGGCTTTCCAGAATGATTGAATCATGGGGCACTATACTCATGAGATTAATCCATTGATGAGTTCTTAGCTGAATATGCTACTAGGAGGTGGGGCCTAGCTGGAGAAGGTGGATCACAGGGGTGTGCCTCTGGAGGCTGGATCTCTTCCTCTGGGTCTTCTCTACTTCGTGGTTGTCATGGGGTGAACAGCTTTCCTCTGCCACACCCTTCCACCTTGCCACTTCTGCCTATAGATTATAACTTTCAAAACTGTGAGCCAAAATAAACTTGTCCTTAAATTGTGGGTGACTAATACCCACAGAGTCACTACTGCTCATATTCATTTCTGAAACACCTACACTGCCTTATTTAAATCTCTACCATCCAAGCTAAATTGTGAGTACCTTGTCAGGAAGCTTAGTCTTTATTCAGCTGAGTAACAATGAATTTTTCTGAACGCATACTAAGAACAAATCTAAATCTTCTTGAAGGCTGTTAATAAAGGACCCAATGTGACTAAAGAACAGTATCAAACCTGAAAAGACCTAAACAAATATAGACCAGAGAAAATTCACTGATTTATCTAAATTATCAGATCTAAACCCATTTTCAACTAGAAATCCAGATTTTGTGTTGCCTGCCTGATCCAGAGCAAACCCTTTTAAGTCTGTTTTCTTGAAAAGATTCTTGAGAAAGTAGCAACTCCTTTAAACTTTAACTAAAGGTAATTCTTGCACTGAAAAACCTCTACTGACACACAAATGAGATACTATGCCATAAGTTTTAGGTAGGATAAAGAGTAATAAAAAAAACAGCAATCAAAAAACTGAGCATATTTATAGTTATAAAGTAACCCCAGACCTCAATGTAGTTTCTTCTGAAAATAAGAGCCCTAAGGCTGCTTTTAATGGACCAGTTATACCTTTTAAGTGTCACTGAAAATGTTTTAAATTGAGAGGGAGATAACAAAGCAAAATTGAAAAATTAAGATGGTAGAATCCAGAGAGGCCCACCATTCCATCTGTGAGGGCCCACAAATCCCGGGGAGCAGCTGTGTGGCCCAGATCAGCACAGCTGCAGGAGGATCCCAGTCTGGCGTCCGCACCAAACTGAGGCTCCTATGTGCCCACTCAGGCTGGGGATCAACCTGGAAAGAAGCTGCCTGGGCACGCAGGCTTCCACCATACCATGAGCCACAGCCAGGGACCCACCTGGAGAAGAGCTATCCAGGTACACAAGCAATACACAGAGGCTTGCCCAATACCATTGGTAAGTGCATGGCCACCCTAACCAAAGCTGTACAGACAAAAGGAACTGGGGTGCACAGCCCCCAACCAAAGGCCCTCCCAGACAACAGCTACAAAGGGTTCCCTGTGAGAGGCACACCTAGATACCATCCCAAGTATGCATAGGCCATAGCCAGAACCCCACCCAGACAACAGGTCATCTCAGGGATCCAGAAGGCCAACACTCTGGACTCAGGAATTGGTGTACAGGTGAGCAGCAGAGTAAAGGCTGCTCTGTGCTTGCTGAGAATTCAAGACCACTGGGTGAGCAAAAAGTTGCAACAAAGACACAGCAGGGTACATCTGTTGAAATGAGAAGACATGTAAATAAGTTTCAAAATCAGACCTCCAGATCACCTAAA
>NW_004624733.1:9255224-9273065 GCF_000247695.1 Heterocephalus glaber | reverse complement strand
GCACAATTTGTGACAGCTAAAACTTGGAAGCCACCCAACTGCCCATCAACTGGAGACATGATAAAGAAAATGCTGTATTTTATAAAATGGAGTATTATAAAATGGAGTATTATAAAATGGAGTATTACTCAGCCATAAAGAGAAACTAGAGACATTTGTAGCTAAATGGATGCACATTGATGTGATACTCTGAAGTGAAATAAATAGGACACACATGTATAAATACCAAAGTTTCTTTAGTGTGAGAAACTGAAAGTGTAAATAAGAACTAAAAGATATAAGAGATAATGTGAAATAGGAAGAAAAGGGCAAAGGGGAAGGGAAAGGGGGAGGAGAAAGGAAAGAAGGGAATGGAATACGTGAAAACAAAAAAATGGAAACGTCTTTGTAAATAGGGAGGGATGGAGGGGTTGAAGGGAGGTTAGGGGAATAGGGAAAAAATAAGAACCAAGAGAGATTACGTAAAGGTGCAAATTTCCAATGATGAATGTCATTATATTGTATACCTTAAATGTACCAATAAAATTAATTTTAAAAATAATAAACAGGACACACATATATACCAAATCATTTCTCTGGTGTGAGAAACTAAAAGTGTAAATAGGGACCAAAATATATAATAGATATTGCAAAAGAGGAAGAATATGTTTAAGGGAAAAGGGAAACTAGAGAGGGGGTCAGGGGAAAGGGAAAGGAAAAACTTAAAGGAAAAAATGGAAACAAAGCTTATGTGTATGGGGGTGTAGGACGATCGAAGTGGGGGAAGGAGAATGGGAAAAAATAAGAATCAAGCTACATCATGTACAGTTACAAATTCTCAATGATGAATGTGATCATAAGGTACCAATGTACCTTGTAAAATGTACCAATAAACTCAAAAAATTTTTTTAAAAGACTGTAGAATACAGTGCCAGAGGGAAAGGGAGGAGAGGGGGAGAGG
Organism: Heterocephalus glaber; assembly: GCF_000247695.1. Next base: position 9,272,125 of record NW_004624733.1, on the reverse strand, counting down.
GAGAGGAAGGGGCTAAGAACAGCGACAAAATAGGAATGAGAATATCTCGGCATTTCTTTGTAGGGCTCACAGATTTCCTGGACACCAGTACAACAAATGGCTTCAGCCAAACCTCTATCATCTTCCTTCTTTAATATCTTTTAAGTAGCAACATAAATCCTGCAAAACTGGAAAGGTACTGATCACTAAATTATGTTGTATCTAGACTATAAAAGACCATGTAGTTATGTAACACTTACACATATAATACATATAATTATGCAGATATATAAAATGATTCCACTTTTGTTCTAAAAAAGAACAAGTATCCACGCAACTAAGATTAAGATCTAGGAAAAAGGAAACAAACGATGGGTCTATTTCCAGCTAGGAGAAGTTTTTAAAAATTTTTTTACAAGACGATTTAATAAGCTAAAAGATTCCTATTTCTTTTTCTCAATAACTACATGGTCTTAAATTACTTGCCATAAGCCTGTAGTTAATAAAATGGAGATAAAAGCACCTCTTCATAGAATTGCTAAGCACTAAAATAAATGAAGTTAACTTACCACAAAGCACACAGCAAATACACAATAAACAGGTTTTGTATTTCTTCAGGTAATTAAGTGACAAATGTAGACATAATATGAAAAATTTGGCAAATACTCTTACAGTACTGGAGAAAACAAAAGGTAAGGCCAGCAATATAATGGTCTTCACAGACCATTAATACTATTGTACATTACCTAGCTTTGAAAATTTAGTTTACCCTAAGACTTTAAGATACAAACGACTACATACATTTCTGAGTATACTACTAGAAGAAATATACCAGAGAATTGCTTCATTCTGCTTTCTAGCACATTCAACTTATGTAGCCTACTCATCAATTAAGCACAGTTGGTGAGAAACATTTACAATACCAATCATCACTTCACTATTTATAAAAGCAAGAAACTGAAACCTCGCTTCCATTAAGAGAACTACTTTAAGATACAGTACAATTATACTATGGAATACTATACAGGTATTAAGAATTAGATCAGTCCACTTATCCTGATACACAAGAATGATTACAATAATATGGCAAAAAAAAAAAGTATTTTGTATTTTTAAAAATTAATGTAATTATAAAAAAGATCTGGATATATACCCCTTAATAGTGGTTACAAAAGAGCATTTGCCCTTATTGGTAGGATTTTTACTTTTTGTGTAGTCTGCTTTACAAACTTATTAATTCTAATTATTTTTAAAACATCACTTTTAAGAAGCAGTAAGATTTCTATTTTATACTTCCTAGTAGTACAAGTATTTTCTGTAACTTTTAGTGCAATCCAAATGTTATGCAAGATGTTTAAAGTAGAATTGGAGGGGGCTGGTTATCTACTCTTTCAAAGTACTTTTTTAACTGAAAAATCATCACATTTCCACTTTTACTGAGAAAGCATGAGACAAGGGTACATTTGAGTAACCTGCAATGACACTAAGGAAAAGGCATTGCATTGGGTTGGTTTAGACACTGTTGCTGTTTCATAAGGCCAAAATAGGGCTGAAAGGAAAACTTTCCCAATCACCATACCATTACATTGATAAAATGTATAATGGAAGAGACTTTCCCTAATTGCAAAAAGTTCTATAGACTGCCGAGATGTGGCTATACTCAAGCCAATCCAATACCCTACTGTCTACTTTTAAGTTAGCAGTCACAGAATTACAAAATCTAATCTAAAATTCAAATTCTCAAACTTGAAAAACGTAAGCACACGTAAAAGGAAAATAAGACTACAAATCAAACAGTCACACCTGCTCTTAAGGGAAAGAATCATAAATGCCAAAATCTCAAACACCCTCAATTCTTTAATCTTGCTTTTAAAAAATCTGAATTTATAATCCAAATCATCAACTTACTGGAAGAAATACTCAGTATATCATTAAGACTTCACAGCATTACAAACTCCAACTACCTGCAAGGTTTTTAAGATAACTGAAATTATCACCTTTTAAGCCCTTTCAAACTACTTTCAATAATTCCAGAATTTACTCTTTAAAAAGTATTGTAAATACAAAAGATCCTCTACATTAGAGACAAAGTTTTTATTTTGTTAATCTTTCAAATTAGATTCAATTACAATGCTGACTAGATTCTGCATTACCTCCTCCCATAAATTGTTAAGTTTGAAATAATAAAATTCATGTTCATTCTCACAGTAAAAGGATCGAAACAAAACCAGGTGTGCCTCTACCCAAAAAGCCACATATGCTAAAAATGTTCACATAAAAACTGATAAGAGGAACCCAGGAAAAATTAAATATCACTATGCTTTTTCTTTCACTATATACCAGCCTAGAATATAGAAATTTGTTTTGGCTACAGTCATTAAAGTGTGAATATACTATGAGCAAAGTAGGTTGCTTTTCTAATTAACAAATCCTTTTACATAAATTCATTTTCCAACACTGTAAAAGCCACTAGGTTAGAAGTACAAAATGACTACAACTCTTTTGAAAGATAAACTAATTCCAACTGATCCACAGAAGTTATTTATTTCTACAAAACTAAATTAAATTCAAGAATAATAATACTTAATAAAAGATTAAAGCAAATCATTTTTTGTATCCTAGGGTCCACCCCAAAATTCAGGCCAAATGATTACCAAGTGAAGCAGCCCATTGGTTGGTTGTGTAGTACACTAAAAGTAAAAAACCAAAAACAGAAACTTAAGGAAACAGCATTAACGATGCACTTAATATTACTTTATTCAAATGTGCAAAAACCTCCACCTCATTTGCCAGAAGTCTACTTAAATATCTGTACAAAGCATTAGCTATCCTTTGTCAAAAGTACCACTGAGAACCCAGAACCTAGCCTAACAACCTTGAGCTCTCCCTTTAAAGGCCTGGCAATTAAAATATTATGGCAAAAATCATACAGTAACAAGAACTAAAAAACAAGTCAACATCAATATTCTTTTACTTTAAAACTCAATCTTTTTAGGGATCTTTTAAGTACTGCATTTAGGCCTTCAAGTCAAACGTTTTATCATAGCATGAAACCAACTTTAAAATAGGTACTCTGAATCCACCCACCAGGTTATACATACTCTCACTCAATCATGTAAAGAATTGAATTCTTTATTTGTAATATCCATAAACGTTGCTATTCTAATATTTCTATCCAAAAAGGAAATTTTCTCCTATTATGTTTTGTTTTTATAAACAACTTAAATTCTATTGCATGAAAGGGCTACAAATATACATGTTTAACCAAGCAGAATACAGGTATTTTGCTTTACAACTTGCACCTAAGATACCAGTACACATAGCTGGTTCATTAGTTGTCATAGCAATTTGGGGTCACTGCAGTTTACATTTTAAAATCTCATGTAGAAAGGGCAAATGTGATAGCTATATACCTGTGAGGCCCACTTCAGTTACAATTAAATCTGCAACTTCCAAGTTTTCACAGATCTTTGATAGCAAACTTCTAAATCTGATGCAATTGTCCTAAACAATTTTAAACCAACTGTCTTCAGCTATACTGCCCTTCCGCCAGTAGACGGTGCTACAAAGGTTGGGAGAAGGATTTTCATGAAGATTAACAGTTCAGATATAGGAAAAAAACGTGTTTTAAACCTGCCCTGAAAGTACAAAAATGTATTTAGTGTTAGGGCAAAATGTAACCCTTATTTGTAATCAGTACAGACAAACCAATAAGGGATGAACTAGGCCATCTGAGAATTTTTAAACAGTTTATAAGAATGAAAACACATGCTTAACACAAACTATTTCTTTTAAAACTACACAGTACATACTTTGAAGTAAATTCTCATAGAAAGAAATGACCATATCAAGATGATAAACAAATTGCCTAATACGAGATGGATGCACAGAAACTTAAGATTTTTTTAAAGCCACATCCACCACTTCCAAAGTTTTGCCTGTAATGGTTAAAATTTAACACATCACTACTAGGTCAACAAGAAAAAAAACCCCACAGGACCTCTTAAGTTTCTCAAAGTACACATTAAGATTTAACACGAAATATCTTCAACTAATATCCCTTTAAAACGGTATGGAATGGATCCTAGGAAAAAAAATGTTAGACATGTACGGTCAAACACAATGATTTATTAAAAATAAAACGTAAAAATGATTTTTGTACATATGCTTCCAAATTTCAGGCATGGAATCCAAGTAGGTTTCGTAGAAAACGCTGTAGCCAGGTATCAAGTCCTTACAACAAAGTAAACTACCCCCCCACCCCCGCCCAGGTTTTGCTACAATCAGCAAGTTCACTCCCTCCCCCCGCCAACACAAATTAAAACAAGACATTTTGCTAGTATAAAAACGACCAAGGTCCAAGTAATAATAAAAAAATAGAGTCCATCAATGACTGTAACACAAAAATGTGTGTGGGGCCCAGTCCATCTTCTTAGGGGAGAAGAAAGGTGGCAGGCAAAGAGGGGGACACCCCCAGGGTAAGCAGCCTTACCAGCGGCTCCCCCAAGAGCAAAACAGGAACGGCGGTGGGAGGGGGGAAGGATTTTGGAGTTGACCCCACTTGGGTTGTTGCAAACAGCTAACCTCTAATAGCCACTCCCAGGCATTTTCCTATCTTTTTAGAAGGAGCTGCCTCCGTAGCCACCCCCACCGCCATAACCGCCTCTGTAAGGTCCACTGTTACTGCGACCGCCCCAGCTGCTGCCTCCGCCGCCGCCGCCGCTCTTCATTGGCCCGTACGAGGACTGATGCTGGCTGTAGCTGCCGAAGCCGCCGAAGCCGTTACCGTAGTCGCTGCCACCGTACGACGAGCCGCCGCCGCCGCCGCCTCCGTAGGCATTGTAGCCACCGCCGCCGCCGCCGCCGCCGCCGTAGCCGCCGTAACTGTTGTAACCGCCGCCTCCGCCCTTGGACAGGCCGTTCTGGTCTCGACCACCGCCGCGACCCCGGCCGCCGCGGCCGCCCCGGGAGGACCGGGAGCCGCCGCCGCCCCCGCCGGCGTGGATGTCCTCCTTGGGGACCGCCTTCTTCACCTCCACGCGATGGCCCTGGATCGGGTGGAACTTGACCACCGCGGCCTTGTCTGCCGCGTCGTGATTCTGGAAATACACGAAGCCGAAGCCGCGCTTCTTGCCGGACTGCTTGTCGGCGATTATCTCGGCCTTCTCCACGGTGCCGAACTGCGAGAAGTGCTCGATCAGGTCGCCCTCGGCCACGTCTCCCTTCAGGCCCCCGACAAAGAGCTTCTTCACCTTGGCGTGGGCCCCGGGCCGCGCCGAATCCTCCCGGGACACCGCCCGCTTCAGCTCCACGGTGTTACCGTCCACGGCGTGGGGCGAGGCGGCCATGGCGGCGTCGGCCTCCTCCACATTGGAGTAGGTCACGAAGCCGAAGCAGCGCGAGCGCTTGGTCTGGGGGTTCACCACCACCACGCAGTCCGTCAGAGTCCCGAAGGCCTCGAAGTGGCCGCGCAGGCCCGACTCACTCGTCTGCACGTTGAGCCCGCCGATGAACAGCTTACAAAGCTGCGAATTCTCCATCTCCACGGCCCGGGCCTTGCCCCCGCCCTGCGAGCTCCGAGGCTTCGCCGTCGCCGCTACCTTTCGCCGAGGCCTCTTACACAGCTTGGGCCCAGCCGCTGCTGGAGCCGCCACCGCCGGCCACCGGCGGGGAAGGGAAAGAGGGAAGGGGAGGGAAGGAAGGAGAAGAGGAAGGGGGAGGGAGGGGAGAGGCGCCGGCTAGAGGGCGAACCGAGGAGAACGGGAGACAACCAGCGCCGCCGCTCCCGCCACCTCCGCTCCCCAATCTGGGCACCACACAAAGAGGCCGCTGAACGCGCGCGCACCCTCCCCGAGGCGTGCGTCACCAGCGACGTACGGCAGCTGAGGGCTGCCCGCCAATCCCCGCCTCGCTCCCGTTAGTCCCGCCTACCGCGCTGCAGCGCCGCTCTCGGCCACGGACTCCCCGCCCTCCGCGGTCTATTCAAGCCCTCGACCTGCTCAACCCCCGCCGCCTGTTCTGCTGCCCTGCTTTTGCTCCCGAGAGCCTCAGTGTCACTTGACAAGGAACCTTCCTGACCCTCTGCGCACCTCCGCCATTTATTTCCTTCCAGCGGCTGTTCCCAGTGATACTCCCCCTCCCTAGTTCTTATCCCTGGCCTAACTCCGCAGTGGCGTTCGCGCCAGCCCCTTGAGGGACGTGTGGGCTTGGCCAATCACCGCGATGTCTTGCATCCACTTCCGTTTTTGGGGGCTGCCGGACGGGCGCGCTCCCCGATGCGCTCAGTTCTGAGCGCCGGTGTGTGCGGCGCCTGCTAGCTGCCCTGCTTCTCACGCCCCACCCCGCAGAGCTTGGCGGGGGAGGAAGTGGGGGGCGCGCTGGGGGCCGTTCCCAACGGATGTGGCCTAGGGCGCCACGCGCGGGCTTTTTGAAAACTTGGCTGTTGGGGCTGGGGGCCTGAATCCACCCGTCTTGTCTCGGCCAGCCGGCTACACCTGGCGTCTCCGCCCTTCCTGTCCGCACAAAGATGGAGGGCAGAGGCCTGGTCCAGGAAGACAGTTACTAACCGTTGACAGTGGGCCCGACGTGCGGGTAAACTAAAATTTTGACACGTACACTCCTCGAAAAACGAGCCCTGCCCAGTGAAACACAACAGGGCATCAAAACCATGTAAGATCGAGGGGTCTAACAGATAAACGTATATAAACATCATACACTCGTGATAGCCAAGTATCCTCATTTAGGTGGGACTGCAAAATAAATAATGGCCTCTGTTACCAGATAGCGCGGGTTCTTGCTTTAATGATACTAGAAATTAGAACTAAATAACGAATTTTCAGGAAAAGGCTTTAATTGAAAGCTAAAATATAAAGAAAGGACTCCAACCTGGGTAGTAGTTGGAGGTTCACACTGATCAAGGACCAGAGTGACCCATTAGTGCAGCCAAGAACCAGTTTTGTCGGGTGCTTGTAGTGGGCTTAGGTCCAGTAGATCATTACCTCAGTCCTGGTTTCATAGCTCAGGTTAAATCCTCATGACTTGAAGGGCAATTCAGTTTTCATGGGAGAAATCTTCATGACTTCAGGAACGATTCCAGTCATGTGAAGCTCTGATGGAATCCAAGGTGACCATAGCTTTAGGGCAAAGGTAATTTCTAGGTGTAGATGTTTTTGGTTTTCAAGGGCAGTGACATTGGCTAGGTAGATATAGAGATGATAGACACTCCCTTAATAACATGTCTGTCTATAGAGCTGAGAAAGATTTGACCTGGATTATATTTCTTCAAGATTTTGATCAAAATAACTATAGAAATCTTATCTGGCTTTTGACTCGAGGTTGAGTGCAGCATTCAACTTCTTTCTCAAATTGTTGAATACCATAGGATATGAATGGCCCTTCAGTATTTACCACACAGTTTTAGAGGCTGTTGGTCATATAATTCTTCATGTTAACTATGTTCCACCTCATGTTTTAATTGACACACAAGTGTTACACAAATAGAAGTAACACAGTCATGACATAGAGACCGTCATGGGGACCAAGAACAAATGTACCCTGGGCCCTTAACTGTTAGTCATCAGAAGCAGGATTTGTGACAACATGTAGGTCAAGTTTTGTTTTACTTAACTATTGGGCATATTTAGGCCCAAGTGGAAGAGTCACAGGTTTTGGCAAAAACCACTTTTAAGTCGCTGTCTCAGAAGAAAACACAAATCATGCTTTTGATGAGTAACAGGTTAAGGACCCAGAAATTTATTTGTTCTTTGTCCCTATGGTGGTCTCTATGTCATGAACATGTCACTTCCATTTGTTGAACTTATATGTGTTAACCAAGATATATAGGTGGGACATAGTTAACATGAGACATTATGTGACCAAGAGCCTCCAAAACCATGTGGTAAATACTGAGGAAGTTAAAAGGAATCATATCTTGTAGTAATTGAGAAAAATTTTGGAAAGATACTGAATAATGCACTGAATCTGGTAGTCAAAAGCTAGATAAGATTTCTAGCTTGAGCAAAATCTGGAGAAAATATAAGCTTTAAGTGGCAATGAGTGAAGCACACGGTTTTGGATAGAAAAATAGAAGTAGAGAAGCTTGAGGGTCTTTCATATTACAGAATATGTTGGATCTTCAGTTAAGAAATTTGAATACTATATTATTTTAGATGGGCTTAAAGTTTGAGGGAATACTAGAGCCTGGCTTTACCACTTATTATACAATCATCCACTTGTGTGACCTTTGCCAAGTTATTTAGGCTTTTAAAAGTTTAATGCGAGGACTTCAGGGAAGATGGCAGAGTGGTAAACAACAGAAAAACAACCTCTTCAAGATTTGGTGTCCAAGGGGCCGGGGATGTAGCTCAGTGGTTTTGCTGCCTGCTGCGCAAGCGCAAGCACCCAAGTTCAATCCCTGGTGCCAAAAAGTAAGTAAGTAAGTAAGTAAATAAATAAATAAATAAGATTTGGTGTCCTGATTCTGGAATACAGCAACATGAGGAAGAGAAAAATGATCCTTCAGCAAGGATCTGAAGTGAGAATTTAAGTCCAAGAGGAGAGGAAGGAGGTGGCAAGCAGCACTTTCTCTATGAGCCCCACGATAAATACTGGTGACCCCAGAGGCCTTCAACAAGAAATACACCAGTGAAAAAGAGCAGAGGACACAGCGGACTGCAGTGGCTGGTGAGTTATTCACATAAAGACATCCCCCAGGAGAGGGCTACTGAATGATAGCCATCTTGAATAGGGGTCAAATGAGCTGGAAACTCAGAGCACCTGCAGACTGGCTCCATCATTTTGAGGCAGACCTGAGTTCAAGTTAGCAAAAGGTCAAGGAGCCAAGTTCAAGCCAGCAGGGTGCTGAGTTCAAGCTGGCAGGAAACACACAGAGTTTTGCACACTAAATAAATCAAGATGCAGCCTCACAGCCAGAAATCAGCCTGAACTTCAGAACTAAAGGTACACCTTGGTGGGATTATCCACTACCTCCCCATAAATCTACAGCTGGCTTTTTGGGATTGATCAATATGGATCTGATCACTGTGTGCTCAATTTGTCTACCAGTGACAGCAGAGACATACCTTGACGTGAACATTTTTTTACTTTTCTTTTTGTTTTGTTTTTTCTTGTTTGTTCTTGTTTTTATATAGATGTAAAAATTGTTTATAGTATTTTTGTTGTTGTTGTTGTTCTGTTCTCTTCCTATTTTTATTTCTTCCTTCTCTCTTTTCCTCCTGTCCTTTTCACTAGTTCCCCATAGTTTGCATAATCTTTGTCCTCCAGCCTTGCTTCTAATCTCTTCCTTTTCTTCTATTTCTCTATTTTTCTCTCTAATCCCTTTTAGATTTTCTCCCCTGAGGGTAAAATCGCAGTACCGAGGGCATATTTACTATATACAATTTTCTTGTTAATTTTAGGTTTTGTTATATAACCACAAACCTACTTCATGTGGTTAAAGGTGACAAATCAATAGTTACCACAGTTTGTCATTTTCTAGGCTGTGTTTGATGTTTTGTTACTGCTGATTGTACTGCATTAGCCAAGATGACATAATTGTTCTAATCAGTTGTTCTTCCTGGTAGGCCAAGACTGAGATTGCATCAGGGTCATAACTAATACTATAGGCCAGTGCCAAAGAAGCAGGGGCTAAGCCAGATAGGCAGCAACTTCTCATCCCCAATAAATTGAAGAGGTAAGAGACTCAAAACCCAAAAGCCAGCTACAACTGGAAGACATCACTGAGAAGTAGGCATTTCTGAAGGTTTCTAAATACTGCCAGTAAAGCTACTTGGCATATGCAATTTACAAGCATCAACATATGAATTAAACTAAAAAAAATAGAAAATGAGAAGACACTTAAGCAAGATGCAACCCCAAACTTTCAGCTCACCAAAGGCAAACCCAGGGATCAATGAGGTGGAACAATTTGAAACCCATTCACCTGGACTCTCTGAAGTGGTAACAAGGTAAGAAACAAAGCAGATGAATGAGGATCTAAAAAAATCAAATCAAGAATAGTTTCTCAGATAACCACAGAGACTATGACCATATTGAAAGACATGGTTAGTGACTCTAGAGCAGATACAAATTTTTTTAAATGCAGTAGCCTAGGAAGATGTTGGAAAAGATGCCCAAAATAGGAAAGAAATGAAATCCATGAAACAGATTCAAACAGATATCCAGGAGCTTAAAAAAAAATCCATTTAACTTATACACAGCAGAATGAATCAATGTAAATTATACACAGCACAGTAAATCAATGTGAAACAACATCAGACACAGAAGATAGGATGTGGTTAGTGATCATGAAAAGAAAGATCTCTTAAAAATTGCAAGGGATCCCAAAAAATCAATCCAACAACTGCTAGATGGTGCCAAAAAGAATAACATAAGATTTATTGGAGTCAATGACAAAGCAGGAGATAGTGCAAAAGACATAAAAACCTGTTCACAGAAGTAATGGCAGAAAACTTTCCAAGTAGGAAAAAGAATGAGACATACAGATAACTGAGGCATATAGAATTCCATTTAGCCATGATCAGAAAAAAACTACACCAAGGCATATAATAGTCAAGATTCCAAGAATTCAGCATAAGAAATGAATATTAAAAGTGATTAGACAAATCAGGTAAGCCCATTAGAATCACAGCAGACTTCTCAACACAAACACTCAAAGAAAGCTTGGAGTGAAGTATTCAAGCCCTAAAAAAAAAAAAAACAACCTACAGGGCCAGGGATTTAGCTCAGTGGTTTTGCCACCTGCTGGACAAGGACAAGGACCTGAGTTCAATCCCTGGTACAAAAAACAAAAAACAAAAACAAAACCTACAACCAAGATTGATGTACCCTACAAACTATCTCTCAAAATTGATGGAGAAATAAGAAATTTCTATGACAAAGAACACCTGAAGAAATTCATGACCACCAAAGAAGCACTCCAAAATGTTCTGCAGGACATCCTAGAATGAGAAAACAAGGACTACAACTCTTTGAACCCCAATAGAATGAATCCACCAGGAAAGCAAGCAATTAAATGGGGGGAGGGGACCAACAACAGGAAAATAACATGACAAGGATAAGTCAATACATGTTGGTTATAGCCATCAATGATTTGTCTCAGTTCACCAAACAAAAAAACAAAGGGGCAGAATGGATCAAGAAGCAAGATCCAACTATAGGATGTATACAAGAAACACATTAGCTTCAAAAAGAAATCCGTATTTCGCCACCTGCCTTGCAAGCACAAGGACCCGAGTTTGATCGCCGGTACCAAAAAAAAAGAAAGAAAGAAATACATAGACTGAAAGTCAAAGGATGGAAAACAATACTCCATGGGACAGGAACCCAGAGAAAAACAGGGGCAGCTATTCTACCCCTTGGCTTGAAATCCATGACTGATTAAGAGACACAAAGAAGGTCACTATATCCTTGTAAAGGGAACAATCCAAGAGGAAGAGATAGCAATCATAAATATACATGCACCAAATACCACCTCACCCAACTATGTAAAACAAATATTATCAGACATGAAAAATCAAATAAACAGTAATAAAATTGTAATGAGGGACCTCAATACCCCACTGTCACAAAGAGAGAGATCAACGAGACAAAAAAGCAACAAAGAAATATCAGAACTGAACCAAATATTTGAACTTACTAGATGTCTACAGAGAGTTCCACCCCACAATATCAGAATACATATTCTTCTCAGATGCACATGTGATGTTCTCAAAAATATACCACAAACTAACTCATAGAACATGCTTCAGGAAATGCAAAGGAACTGAAATTATCCCACGCATATTATCAGATCATAGTATAATGAAACTGGAAATCAATGGCAAAAGAAACCACAAGAACTTCATAAACACATGGAAATTAAATAACACCCTCCTGAATAACCCATGAGTAACAGATGAAGTTAAAGGAGAAGTTAGACAGTTTCTACAATTAAACAAAAATGTTAATACAACATACCGAAACTTACGGGATGCAGTGAAAGCAGTCCTATGAGGCAAATTTATACTGATGAATGCCCATATCAGAAAAATTGAGCAAGCTCAAACAATCAGCCTAATGTTGAACTTCAATCTTTTAGAAAAAGAAGAGCAAGTCAAGCCCAAAACTTGTACAAGGAAATTATAAACATCAAAACAGAAATTAATGCAATGGAGACTAAGAAAACAATACAAAGAATCAAGAATAGAAGAGTTGGTTCTTTGAAAGATTAAATAAACTTGACAAACTCTTAATCAAGCTTATCAAAAAAAGAAAAGACTCAAATCCATCCAATTAGGAATGAAGAGGGTGAAATCACAATAGATCCTGCAGAAATCCAGAAGATCAACAATACCTACTTTGAGAACCTGTATTCTAATAAGGTGGAAAACAGAAGAAATGACCAGATTCCTGGATACACATGAATTACCAATGCTGAACCAAAAAGATGTAAAAGTTCTAGATAAACCAGTACCAGTCAATGAAATTGAAGATGTAATTAAAAACCTACCAACAACAACAACAAAAAGCCCAGGTTCTGACAGATTCACTGCTGAATTCTATAAGTAATTTAGAGAACGCCTAATCCTGCTACTTCTCAAACTCTTTAATGTAATTGAAATGGAAGAAGTACTCCCAAATCCATCCCTGGAAGCAAGCATTACCCTGATACCAAAACCAGAGAAGGATCCAACCAAAAAAGAGAACTATATGTGAATCACCCTCATGAGCATAGATGTAAAAAAACCTCAATAAGATACTGGCATGCAAAATGCAGAAAATCAAGAAGGTTATATACTATGACCAAGTAGGATTCATCCCAGGGAGTCAGGGATGGTTTGACATGTGCAAATCAATAAATGTAATACACCATATTAACAGAGTCAAGGACAAAAACCATATGATAATTTCAATAGTTGCAGAAAAAGCATTGACAAAGTCCAACACCCATTACTGATAAAAACCCTACAGAAAAATTGGAATATATGGTCTTTGTCTCAATCTCATAAATTATCTGTGACAACCCAACAGCCAACATCATACTAAATTAACAAAAACTGAAAGCTTTCACTCTAAAATTGGGAACAAGACATGGATGTTCACTATTAACCACTTTTAGTCAATATAGTGCTGGAAACATTAGCCAGAGAAATTAGACAAACAAATAAAAGGAATAAGGACAGGAAACAAAGTTAAATTATCATTATTTGCAGATGACATGATCCTTTACATAGAATACCAAAAGATTCTGCCAAAAGACTCCTACAATCAACAACCAATTTCAGCAATGTAGCAATATAAAAAATCCATAGTGTTCATTCCTGTGTACTAATAATGAACTCACCAAGAAAGAAATCATGAAAATATTACCCACACTACCATCCAAAAAAATCAAACATTTAAGAATTAACCAAAGAAGTAAAAGATTTCTACAACAAAAACTGTAGTACTCTGAAAAGGACACTACAGAAGACATCAGAAAATGGAAAGATGTTCCTTGCTTTGAGATAGGCAGACTAATAGTGTTAAAACGGTCATACTTCCAAAACAGATACACAGATTTAATGCAATCCCAATCAAAATACCAATATGGTTCCTCACAAAATAAAACAATCCTAAAATTCATGTTAAACCAGAAGACACCCAGAATAGCAGAAGCAATTCTGTGTAACAAGAGCAAAGTAGGAGGCATCACAATGCCAGACTTGAAATTATATTACAAAGCTGCAGTGATAAAAATAGCACAGTACAAACACAAAAACAGACACATGGATCAGTGGAATAGTGGATGCAGAAACAACCCAAATACATTCAGAGATCTTATCTTTTTTGTGTTTTGTTAATAGGAAACCATTTTTGGTGCATTTTAGGCATACATAATGATAACACTCATCATAGGGAATTTGCACCTGTACATGGTACGTCCCGCCTCTTTTTTAGCCATTTCCACCCTCCCTTCAAGTCCCCTACTCTCCCCAGGTACAAAAGATTTATTTCCATTTTTTCTTTCTATTTTCACGTTTTTTTTGTTGTCCTTTCCTTCCTTCCTCCTCCCTTCTCCCTTGTTACTCTTCCCAATTGAACATTTTCTTCCCATTTCCCAATATCTATTATTTTAGTCCTTATTTCCACTTTTGGTTTCTCACACCAGAGAAACAATGCAGTATTTAAACATGTGTGTCCAATTTATTTCACTTAAGTGTAAGGTTTCAAGGTCCACCCATTTAGCTATAAATGTCTGAAGCTCATCTTTCTTTATGGCAAAGTAGTACTACATTGCATTAAAAAACTCACATCTTCTTTATCCATTCATCGGTTAATGGGCATTTGGGCTGTTTCCAAGATTTAGCTATTACAAACTGTGCTGCTATAAACATGGGTGTGCATAAATCACTGTAGTATGATGCCATTAATTCTTTGGGGAAGATACTAAGAAGAGGAATATTTGGATCAAATGGAACCTCTAGTTTTAGTGTTTTGAGAAATTTCCACACTGATTTCCACAGTGGTTTACCAGTCTACACTCCCACCAACAGTGAAGAAGGGTTCCTTTTTCCCCACAGCCTCTCCAGCATTTGTTGTTGGTTGATCTCTTGATAGCAGCCATTCTTTCTGGAGTGAGATGAAATCTCACCATTGTTTTAATTTACATTTCATGAATGACCAGTGATGTTGAACATTTTTTCATATATTTATATACTGCTTCTACTTCTTCATGTCTTTTCATTTCATATGCCCATTTTTGGATTAGGTCTTTAAATTTGGGAGGTCTAGTATTTTTGAGTTCTTTCTATAATCTTTGTCTGATGAATAGATGGTAAAAAAATTTTTCCCACACTGTGGATTATCTTTTCACTCTGTTGGTGATTTCCCTTGTTGTGCAAAAGCTTTTTAATGAGTTCCCAGTTGTTGATTCTTTGTAATATTTCCTGTGATGTCTGGAAGAGATCTTATCTTTGACAAGGGGGCCAAAAATGTATACAGGAGGAAAGATACACTCTTTAACAAATGGAAAAACTAGCTAGACACATGCAGAAGATCAATCCAGACCCATATCTCTCACCATGAAAATGAATCAAACAACAGAGTGAAGAGACAACCTACACAATGGGAAAAAAATCTGCCAGCTATTTCTCAGACAAAGGACTAATATATAGAATACATAAAGAAGTCAAAAATTAGATCCCCCCCAAGATAAAAGGTTTAATAAAAAATGGGCAACTGAAATGAATAGACACTTCTCAGAAGATATACAAATAGCCAAGAAATACATGACAAAATGTTCAACATCTCTGACCATTAGAGAAATGCAAATTAAAAGAACACTGAATTCAGTTTGATCCCCGGTACCAAAAAAAAAAAAAAAAAGAACACTGAATTCCATCCTACTTCAGAAAGAATGACTGTCATCAAGAAATCAAATAATAACAAGTATTGGTTAGGCTAGGGGAAAAATAAACCTCATATATTGTTGGTAGGAAGGTTAACTAGTACAACTACTACAGCACTTAGTATGGAGAGTTCACAGAAAAACCTAAAACTAGAAATTTCATTTGACCCAGCTATTCTCCTTCTAGATATAGTCTTCAAAGAACTAAAGATGTCAAATTACAATGATATGTGCACACACATATTTATAGCAGCACAACTCTTTTTGTTTTTGTCTTTGGGTACTGGGGATCAAATTCAGGACACTGAGAGAATAAAAACTCTTTGAAACTAGACACAGGACAGCAGAGATACAACAACAAAACCAAACCTTTGAATATAAGTCTGAAGAAATATCACAGAAAGCAAAACAAGGTGAAACACATCCAAAAAGAAACCCTCATAAAATAAGAACATTTCACACAAGATACTTCCTCAGCTTACCAGAGCCCTACAATCCTCTTAATGGTTGCTGTGATAAAACTGAAATAATAGCCATTATTTATTGAATACCTGCAGTGTTAAAAGCAACATTTTTAATGTACAGTACATTATTTTATAGTACTCAACATTGCTCTGAAGGCAGGTATTGTCTCACACAGAATCAGTGAGGAAACTAAGGCTCACAGAGGATAATCTGCTCTAGCTTCACAGCCAGTAAATGAGACCTGGATTACAACCCTGACTATCCCCAGACCCTACTTTTTTGTACATCTCCTGCTATCTGCCTGAATACTACAACACATCAATCAATAAAACTTCCCATAGATTTGGTCTTGGAGCAGCAAGAAGGGTGGGAGAGAGGAAGATTAGATCCTACTCTACTGGCAGATTCTATTGGAGGACAAAGAACCTCATGAAATAGAGTGGACTGTAATATGAATAGAAGACTCCCTGGACTTTTGCAAGAAGCACAAGGCAAGAGTCATGAGTCAATCACAATCAGAAAAGAGGCCTGAAGTTGTGAAAAAAAGAACACATATAGAGTTTCCTAAAATTGATTTTAAAAACCCCCAAACAAACAACAAAAACCCTTGTTTGCATTTTGCCTCTGGCTGTTTGCTTGCTTATTCATTTGTCAGGGAACCTTGAACAGATACTTGAATTTTAGGAATGGGGATTTATTACAAATCTTTTCCTAAAATATGTAAATCCACTGCCCCCAGCATGGAGGAGGTGATAACCCCACCACTACCGTTGAAATGAGAAGACACTTACATAAGTCTCAAAACCAGACTGCCAGATCAACTAAAGGAACCCCAAGGGGAAACAAGATGGAACAATTTGATACTCAACCACCTGGACTCACTGAACTGGCAACAAAAGAGGATCTGGAAAAAATGAAAGCAGAAATAATTTCTCAGATAACAGCAGAAATAGAGCCCATAGTGCAAGATATGATTAATAAATCTAGAGAGGACACAGATAAAAAAATAGAGGAGCTGAGGAACATGATGGAATCCCAACATAGGAAACAAATGGAATCCATAAAACAG